>JAPQWV010000018.1:21412500-21982000 GCA_027422505.1 Craterostigma plantagineum | reverse complement strand
ACCATTGAATAAGAAAGAACTCTCAAAGAATGAGGAAGATATCATAGAAACCCAGTCAAATTCTCTCGTGGTCCATGAGACAAAACTTAAGGTCTTAGTTTATGCACTTGTCCTCTTGTAGCATTTATTACCCAACACAGTATTTTTTATTGCTTGATTTCTCATTTGAAGTATGATTTTTAGCACTCCATGCGTCCTCTTGTTACTTAACTAACCTTCTATTTCATATATAATCTTGACAGCTTTATTTTTTGCATTTCTCATTCTTGCCTTGAATAACAGTTTTGTAATCTGGGCAGTTAGCTTTGTATCATGAGTGTCTCAGTGCAAGTTAATATATTCACAAGCTGTAAGATTTATCAAATTTATCACCTGATCAAAAGGGTGCCTTACACACTTTTATTTGGTTGACTTATGATACTTTATACCTCCTACAGTTTCATTTCCATGTCAAGATTCAAATTACCTTTAAATACTTGTTTGAATCAATTTGTTAAACCATGGATTTTTTTTCCTAAATAACCACTTTTGTCTAATCTAAATGTTGTGCAGGTTGATCTGACCGAATATGTTGAGAAACATGAATTTGTCTTTGACGCAGTGCTGAATGAGGAAGTTTCAAATGATGAGGTGACTAGAAAGCAGCATAAAATTAACCTTTGAGCATTAGAGATTTTTTGTTCCTCATGGTGATCATTGTATCCGTTAATGTTTGCTCTGTCTTATTTGTAGGTGTATCGTGAAACTGTTGAACCTATTGTTCCAATTATTTTCCAACGTACAAAAGCTACTTGCTTTGCTTATGGACAAACGGGTAAGGTTTTCTGATAAGAGTTGTGAAGCAACAATTTTAGGCTCCTTCTGTTACAGCACTAAACGATCCCAATTGATATTGTTATTAACTTGTATCTTACTGTAAAAGATTTATTACTCTTTTTAACGACCAGCTTATGCAGTTTATTCACATTTGCTTGACAACAACTTTTTATAGCTACTAATTATTCCCTTGCTCCATGGATACTAATCAGGAAGTGGCAAAACTTACACCATGAAACCACTTCCCATGCGAGCATCCCGGGACATTTTGAGGCTCATTCACCACACTTACAGGAACCAAGGGTTTCAATTGTTTGTCAGCTTCTTTGAGATATATGGAGGAAAACTCTTTGATCTCCTCGGAGACAGAAAGTAAGCACTTATCTCTACTTTAAGTCGTGGATGTGGTTACAAATGACATATTCCTCTGTTCTCGCAGAAAGCTTTGCATGAGAGAGGATGGAAAACAACAAGTTTGTATAGTAGGATTGCAAGAGTACCGAGTATTTGATGCCGAGATGATTAAGGAACTCATTGAGAGGGGGAATGCAACTAGAAGTACGGGAACCACTGGCGCGAACGAGGAATCTTCAAGATCTCATGCTATTCTCCAGCTTAGCATCAAGAGGTCAGTTGATGGCAATGAATCTAAACCTCCGAGGCCAGTTGGCAAACTCTCCTTCATAGACCTTGCTGGAAGTGAACGAGGTGCAGATACAACTGATAATGACAAGCAGACAAGGTATGCTTGTACATTACCTTTTGTTACCAAGCAAAATAAACTTATACGAATGGCATATGTGCCAATTGTGTCAATTGTCGATCTTTGCCAATCAGCTAGGTTTTTTATCGATTGTGTGGAGGGTCCACAAGATTGTAAATTGTACTATGGAAATTTTTAGTGCTCTCTATGTTCTCATTCAACATCTGAATATGCAGAATGGAAGGCGCTGAGATAAACAAAAGTTTGCTTGCTCTCAAGGAGTGTATCAGAGCACTCGACAATGATCAAGGTCACATCCCGTTTAGAGGCAGTAAATTGACTGAAGTCTTGAGGGACTCATTTGTTGGAAATTCTCGGACTGTGATGATATCCTGTATTTCGCCAAATGCTGGATCCTGTGAACATACCTTGAATACATTGAGATATGCTGATAGGTTAGTCTGATATGAGGGCATTATTACATCTAACTGCAAGAGAACTCATTTTCTCCAATATCTGTGATTGTTGCTTTTTCCAGGGTAAAGAGTCTGTCAAAGAGTGGAAACTCCAAGAAAGATGTTCTATCTTCAAATCTGAAGGAGTCAACCACACAGCCGTTGCTGCCTTCAACTCTTCCAACTCCATCAGCTTTTGAAGATGACACTGCTTATTCGTGGCCTGAACAAGTTGAAAGGGATGAATACGAAGATTTCATTGAGCCCGAGAAACCGTCATGGAAGAAGAATCCAAAGCAGTATTCTATAGTTCGTCCAACAATGATAAGATGAAGAAAACCAATGGCCAAACAAAGTTAGTTGACCTACCCAAGGCACAAATGACGAACTCGGATTCAGATGACGATTTGACTGCTTTAATTAAGGTACTGAAACAATTGTATAACAACATAGCTAAAACTAGTAATTTTAACGCGTGGTACCAATATCTTTGTTACTATTGAATGATTCCTCCTGGGCTGTTTTTTAGGAAGAGGAAGATCTCGTCAATGCTCACAGGAAACAAGTGGAGGAGACAATGAATATTGTTCGAGAGGTTTGAGGCCCATCTTCTCTGTTTTGTGTATTTTGCTTATCTAGTTCTTTTGTCGTGGCTTGCTCTACCTCTTTCAAACATATTTTCCCCACCAACGATCGCAGGAAATGAATCTGTTGGTCGAAGCTGATCAACCTGGCAATCAACTAGATGATTATATATCAAGATTGAACACTATTCTCTCCCAAAAAGCGGCTGGTGTTTTACAGCTACAGAATCTCCTTGCTAATTTTCAAAAGCGATTGAAGGAGCATAACGTCCTCGTCTCGTCTGGCTATTAAGTAACTTGTGATACAACTGCTGCAAACCCCAATGGTGTTCCCAGATTGCCTACACTGAGTTGATCAAATTTGTTTGGTTTTTTTTTCTAGTCCCAATTTTCGGGTCGTTCGAAGTGGCAAATGGGCTCTTTTTAGGCTTTTTAACCTCTTTGGGAAATGATCTGAAGCAATAGTAGTGTGTTTGGTGAATTTAATTTTTTCGGTGCCTGTTGTCGACTAAATGCAGATCTTGGATGCTGCTGGTGATGCTTTTTATAGAGCTTTATCATCTCGTAATTTCGTCTGTATTTCATCTTCTTGGAGTAATTTCAATGGATAATGTTTGGCTTATACTCGTGATTGATTCTTGACAATATGATTTTTCTTTCTTCGAAAATTCTTTTGACAATATGATGAAATGCATGACTACTTACTACCTCTCGCAACTATCAAATGGTTTCAGACAACATCCTCACTTAAAGTAAAATTCATACAAGAGATTTCCAAATCTGAAAGAACCACGAAATGGGTTGGGGGACTTGGCCCACCGTTTGTGAATTACTGAACTACCCTCCGTCATGACGCGACATAAATAAATGCCGAGGGTAACTATGTCATTTAATGGCGATTTCTTTGGTGCTATTCAGTATTCACACAACGGGGGTACTATAGTCTTTCCCTTAGTTACTTACGTGGCCGATGCCCACCAAGGGTAACTCTGTCATTTTATCTGAATGAATCCCCGCGCTTTTCTTGATCGATCAAAACGAATAACCAACTCCACTTCAGTCTAAGCTAAATACTGTTATCGTCTTCATCCATCTCTCTTCGTCTCTCTCTCCCTCACACACACGTACATAAACACGTTCGCACAGACGAAGCAGAGAAGAAGATTCAACAATGGATATCAAAAGAAAACTGAGCTTTTTCGTCTTCATAGTGTGCTTGCTAATCTCTCTCAGGAACAAAGGCGCCGAAAACAAACAAAGGGCCTCTGTGGTTCGTGTTTCAGACGAAGGAGCTCCAATCGACTCAAATCCAAACCCTACTGTCTCCGTGGATGAAGATGGAAATTTCAAGGAGAATCTGAGCAACATCGACTACGAATGGCTCAAATACGATTACTACAGAGAGTCTTGCCCTATGGCTGAGCAAATCGTACGCTCCACCCTTCAGCAACTCTACATATCAAGGCCTGAAGTCGCACCAGCGCTGTTGAGGCTCGTTTTCCACGATTGCTTCGTGGAGGTAAAGTATAACCATTCTTTATCTGCGTGAGTTTGCTTGCAGTGCTCCAATTTCATTCGGTTCTTGAAGTTTAGATTCCCATAGTTCGTTTGATTTTACTGGGCAACGATAACTTTTCTCCATTTTGGTTCTTGATTGTTGCTGTAGATTAACTGCTGCCGTTCACATAACTTTGGTTCCGAACTCTGTAATTTCCTGCAATTCTTGAAAGTTTAGATTCCCATAATGTCGTTTGATTTCAATGGGCTTCGATAATTTCTCCCATTTCGCTCTCATTTGTCGCTGTAGAGTATTGTCGGCGTTCTCATTTTTTTCGGAAATTCAAACCCTATTCTTTGATTCTTTGTGTTATTTAGGGTTGCGATGCCTCAGTACTGTTAGACTCCACGAATGCATTCGAAAGCGAGAAAGACACCGCCCCAAACCAATCCCTAAAGGGCTTCGACACAATCGACACCATAAAATCACAGCTCGAAGAAACCTGCCCCGGCGTCGTATCTTGCGCTGACATCATCGTCCTCGCCGCCAGAGAAAGCGTATCATTAGTCGGCGGCCCATACTATCCCCTTTACACGGGCCGAAGAGACAGCACCGAAGCCTTCGCCGAAGTAGCCACCTACGAACTGCCCAGCCCACAAGACGACCTCTTCAAAGCCGTGGAGTCCTTCGCCTCGAGGGGGTTCGACGAGAGGGAAACCGTCGCCTTATTAGGTAGTAATCTCTAATTTACGTAACCTAAAAAAGTTCGACGTTTTTCTTGGTTGAAAGCTTCTGCAATCCCCTCTTTATAGGTGCCCACAGCACGGGGACGGTCCACTGCAAGTTCTTCTTCAATCGCCTCTTCAACTTCAGTGGAACGACAGATCCCGACCCTTCGATCGATCCTCAGTTTCTCGAGCTGTTGAGGCTGAGGTGCAATGGAAGCGATTATTCTCAGGCGCCTTTGGCTTCTCTTTCGCTCGAATCGCCTTCACCTTCTCCGTCGCCTTTGTCTCCTTCTTCGTCTTCGTCGGCGGTCAAGGGATTGTTAGAGGCTCTGTTCAGAGACGCACCAATTAGGATGGACTACGAAGGGCCGAGGACTGACTTTGGGACTCTGTACTATCGAAGCCTATTGCAGGGCAGAGGTTTGCTTTTCGTCGACCAGCAGCTGACCGCGGGCGAGGAAACTGAGGCTTGGGTTCGAGCCTATGCCTCGGAGGTGTCTCTGTTCAGGCGGGATTTTGCCTCTACGATGATTAAGCTCTCGAACCTTCACGTTCTTACGGCGCCAAAGGGCGAGGTTAGGCTCGACTGTCGAAGGGTTAACTAGGAAAAAAAAAAGTTGTGTTCTTTAGAATAATAAACTGCGTTTGAGATCGATTCGATGTATTAGGTATTAGCCGATTGGATCAAGAACTAGATGGAACTCTGTTACCAAGTTATGCGAAAAGCTGTATTGATTCGGTGAATGTTTGAGCAATTATTAAGGACAGAATATGATATAACCACACATAAGAAAGCTCGCAAGCAAGCTCACACATCTATAGCTTTTAAAGGGGCGAGGCTCTCATAGAGCCATGGGCACTGATGGGTCCGAGCTTTCTCGTCGAGCCATGGGTGCTAATGGTCGAGCCAGCCTTCGTCCTCGACATTGAAGGCTGAGGCATGCGATATTCCAAGTACATGTCCATGAAGAACTTTTCGATGATTTCGAGGTAGGCCGGGCAAGTGAGCCTCGAGTAGTAATGGAGGACTTCTTCGACGTCTAGCTCGTGGTTGACGTCGTTCAAGGCCATCATGTCTAGCTCTTTCATCTTATGGGCCAACGCATGGAAAGCCAAGGAGCTCAAGTTTTCTTCGTTTTCTTGTAGCTGATGCATTCTCTTGCTTGTGTTGTATCTCTCTTCTTTTAGCCTTAGGCCTCTGCAATCTGAGAAACTCACAGATTCATGTCTCCTATTCGATGACCTCTCCTTTGTTGGGCTGCTTTCTTGATTCTTTCGTAGTACCCCTTTTAAGACCGATTTTTCTCGCTTGGGACTCAAATTCCTGGGTATCTGCTGTTGAACATCGAATAGTGCGGCAGAGTTGAAGTACTTGAAGAAGGGCTTGGTGAAGAATCTCTTTGTCTTGTGTAACGAATCTTTGATGAGCATCTGAGGGATTAGCAGCCTCTTTATGCTTATTATCCTTTTGTAGTTGTTCGGCTTTATATCCATTGCAGATGGGAAATTTTTCTTTCTAATAGTCCTATATGTAATGTAAGAAAGATGAAACAACGGTTCAAGAGTTCTCTGTTTTTGAGGACAAAATGGCATTGAAGAAGAGACAAGCCTGTCCAATTCTCTTGGGGTTCTTGTTTGTGGCTTTTGCTGTAACGTAGAGTATTAATTATTTTTTTGGAATATAGAGTTAGGAAACTATGTACTACCTACTCGCACTTTCAATTAATGTTACTAAACCACCGGCCCCAAACACTCCATGTAAAGAATTATTTTACGTATAAGCTAACCACTAATGTAAGTTATAATTATGAAGTAGCCTTGTCTAGGGAGGTGTAAAGTGAACTTTGTGCTTTAATTTGTGTGATTGAATGGAGGGGTATTTATTTTGGAAAATTCAATAGAGTGAAAGATGGATGGACTCCATTCCTACTATCATCAGAAGATAGGCACACACGTCCACGCTGGGAAAGTTGGCGCAAGGGACCAAAAACTATTTGTGGGCTACGCTATTACTTTTCAATCCGAAGTCAAGTCATTTTCCCAACAGTTAGTAATTTCGATGCATGATAAGAAATGCTTATTGCAATCTACAAAAATTTATTTCGTGTGTTCCCAATGCAAGTTGTTTCAAGATATATACATATATATGAGGAATTTTATGATGTTCACCTTACGTGAGCATCTTATGTGCGCACCTGTTGATGCGGCACCGATTCATGTCATTTCAACATCCTACATCAACATTTAAGGTTATGTCGTCTTAATAACACCTTTTAGGTGCCATTAATCGACATTTCGGATGCTGATGTGGCATATTGACGCTTTAAATAACATTTTACGTGTCAATGAAATATATCGCGTCAATATACCACATCAGCATCCAAAAGGTCGATTAATAGCACCTCAAAGGTGTTACTTAAGACGACATAACCTTAAATGTCTATGTGGGATGTTGAAATGGCAAGAATCGGTACCACATCAACAGGTGGTCACATAAGGTGCTCACATAAGGGTGAGCACCATAAAATTCCTAATATATATATATATATATATATATATATATAAATGTTATGGTGCTCACCTTGCGCGAGGACCATCCGTGGGCACCTGTTGTGTGGCATTTTTTTGTGCCACATCAACATGACAAATCAATCCCCGACGGGTTCACTAATCTCATGTGTAGGTTATAAATTAATAAAAAATCACATATATATATATATATATATATATATATATATATATATATATATATATATACTTGGAATTCATTCTACGTACTTCCCCAATTTAGTGAAGATGGTAATTTCTTGTGAATAAAGCCCAATAGCTATGAAACCCAAGCTCATATAATAAGCCCCAACACACCCGTGGAAATCATGTCATCGTTCCATATAAAGCTAAAGCATATTATTTTCCAGCAGCTGATGCATCTCCATTTCCCCTGAGCTCGGCGAAAAAGCGAAGTAGGGCTTCAGCTTGTAGTAAAGAGCTATGGTAATGAGAATACGATACCTCTATTGATCTGCCATTTTTTGTTTGTAGCCGATGCATTCGATGAGATTTGACTGTGATTTTTCTTTCTTTTTTTGTTGCTAGGGTAAAGGAACGGGAAGCTTTGGTAAGAGAAGAAACAAAAGCCACACTCTGTGCGTGAGGTGCGGCAGACGCAGCTTTCATCTTCAGAAGAGCCGTTGCAGTGCCTGTGCTTATCCTGCCGCGCGCAAGAGGACTTGTATGTTATTTTTTCCGATGTTTATTGTCACGGATTATGCTTTATCGTTGTCTATTTGATAGATGCGTCTTCTGTGGATTTGATGAATATGATCGGTGATTAAGTGAGCTGTCAGATTGAATGTTTATACTGTATCGAAGGCTTTTTTGGTTATTAGCGTGCTTATAGTTTGTGATCGTGTGGAGAGATGATACTGAATCATATTTGAGCTGATTGAATTTCGTCAATGTTCGTTTTGAACAATTAAGCTTCATAGGTTTCTGCATTTCTTGCTCGAAATGGGAATCCAACTTAGTATCCCCGATCATTACGTTTGATAATATGCTTATTACTAGTCATCTATCTTTCTTAATTTATCTCATTCATGTTTGTATAACACTTTTTCTGGACAGAAATGTGTTAACTTGTATCAATGCAAAATATTTGACTACGGACCATTGTTCTGAAATTTCTAGGCAGTATTCAAGCATTTGGTCACTGCCTAGGCTGGATGTTTAGAACACTGCTATGGAAATGGATTAAGTTCGAAATGAGCTACATTAATTATGAAATTCTTGTGCTTGAGTGACTGTGGACTGTACAAAGGGAGGGGCAACTGTAATTTTTACCAGGAAACTGAACATTAAACCTTTATTTCAGACAATTGGAGCGTGAAGGCGATAAGGAGAAAGACAACTGGAACTGGACGCATGAGGTATCTCCGTCACGTCCCTCGCAGATTCAAAACCAACTTCAGAGAAGGTACTAACTAAGATGCTGATCTAAGATGAAATTATCTATAATTGTTTTGTGAATTGTTTAGCCTTTTGTTTGCCTTAAATGTGTGTCTTGAGTTTGTAGTTATTGTTTCGTTTAGGCACTGAAGCTGCACCAAGGAAGAAGGCAGCAGCTGCTTCTGCTTAAGCAGCACAAAAATAGTTGTGCTCGTTCTCCCTCCTCTTGTTTTTCGAAGGTAGTGAATTTTGGAACAATTTATCATATTTTCTCGCAATTTTAATTTGTAATGATTATTTGTTTTTGTTGTTAATGTACTTTGCCTATAATCTGCCAATGCCAACTATATTAGTTTAATAATAAAAATAATAGCAATTTTGTTATATTATAAATTAGCTGATTTTAAGCTTCACCTCACGTTCCTGGTTCCTCTCGAGTTCTAACTACCATAAAACTAATACGGTATAGGAAAATATAAAAGAACGTAATTTACATATTTTCCCCATGCAAGAGGCAAAAGGAGGATAATAAATTTTCCCCTATTCGTCTTCCATTTTTCACCTGCAAATAAAAATCTTCAAATCTAAAATCATAAACAAATGGTTCGAGCCCTGCAAGAAGAAATGGATCCTTCGCATAAATCCCGCCTCGGATGCTTCAAAGAAACCCGAGAAAACAACGTCGGCAGGCAATCCCGCAATTTAATCGACGAAGACGACGAAGATAAGGCGGCATCAAGAAGCGCCTTATTATCGGTTTCTTCGCAGGACATTCAACCCAAAATCGGAAGCGTTTTCGACAAGAACGAAAACATAAAGTCGCGCCTGACGACGAACAACGGAAATATCGTAAGCCCTCTTCACAAGGAAAAACAACATTCAGGTATGTTGGACTGAAATTAATACAAGGAATGTTAACATGAAAACAAAATAAGCATACATGCATTTCTCAATAAATGCAGATATGGAACTGATGAAGGAAAGGTTCGCAAAGCTGCTCCTCGGAGAGGACATGTCCGGCGGAGGAAAAGGCGTTTCCTCGGCTTTGGCTTTGTTGAACGCCATCACAAACTTAGCAGGTATCAACGCACATTTCACCAGTCGCACGCTTATTTTGTTTATAAATCTGGCGGAAATTTGAATTTTAAATATTTGCAGCTTCGACGTTCGGCGAACAGAGGAGATTAGAGCCCATGTCGCCGGAGATCAAAGCGAGGTGGAGGAAAGAGATCAATTGGCTGTTATCCGTAACAGATCACATCGTCGAATTAATCCCTTCGAAGCAGAAATCGAAGGAAGGACTCACCATGGACGTAAATACCCATTCAAATTGCAAAAATACAATTTTTCTTGATTATCTATCTTATGAAGCTCTTCATCATTATTTACCAGATCATGGTGACCAAGCAGAGAAACGACCTCCTCATGAACATCCCCGCCTTACGAAAGCTCGACGCCATGCTCCTCGTAAGAAAAAAACACGAATGTATGTAACAACGTTTCTTTCTAAAGCTAGGGCTGATTAAATTCCTTCTTTCTTGAATAGGATTGTTTGGACAACTTCAAGGATCAAAACGAGTTCTACTACGCATCGAAGGACGATAAGGATAACGGTAGAAAGGACGACAAATGGTGGATTCCTACCCCTAAAGTTCCCCAAGAAGGTCTCTCCGAGCCCACGAGAAAATGGCTTCAGTATCAGAAAGATTCGGTCAACCAAGTCTTGAAGGCCGCCATGGCCATAAACGCCCAAGTTCTGTCCGAAATGAAAATCCCAGAAAGCTACATCGACGCCCTCCCCAAGGTACATATGCCCATAATTCTAACCGAAGATTTCTGGGGAATTACATTTGACAGTCTTTGATCGTTTAGAACGGAAGGGAAACACTGGGAGACGCGATATACAGGAGCATCACAGACGACTTTTTCGACCCTGAAGATTTTCTCGCATCCTTAGACTTGACGTCCGAGCACAAAATCCTCGACCTAAAGAACAAGATAGAAGCTTCGGTAATAATATGGAGGAGGAAGATGAACTCCAATAAGGACAGCAAGTCTTCCATGACGTGGAGCACCGCCGTCAGCATGGAGAGGAGGGAAATCTTCGAAGATCGAGCGGAGACTATCCTTCTGATTATCAAGCATCGATTCCCGGGAATTCCCCAGTCTGATTTGGACATCAACAAGATCGAATTCAACAGGGTACGAAAAAAAAATCATCTTATTTCCGTCGACTCTTTCAGCTAACCTTTTAGTTTTCTTGATTGTTGAATACAGGACGTGGGGCACGCAGTTTTAGAGAGCTATTCGAGGACGATAGAGAGCCTGGCGTTCACGGTACTCTCGAGGATCGAAGATGTGATGGTCGCAGACGATGAGTCGGCGAAGAACCCTAATTCGATCGGCGATGATGGGGCGGAGGGACAGAGGAATTCGAGCGGTAATAGTAAGGAAGAAGTTGAGAAGGTGAGCAACTGTGGGGAGACGCCGACGTCGATGAAGTTGCTCGACGTTATGGGGTGGAATTTTGATGGCGAGGAGAGAGAATCTGCCGGGAAGAAGGGCTCGTCGGACGGCGGCGTCGGGGGAGATTCGAAGACTCCTCTGAGCAAAATGGCTACCATTATTACGAACACCAAGAATTCGTACCTTGAGAAGCTCGATTACTTGGGCGGCGGCGTCAGAAGCCCCACGGCGAGGCATTGATGATTTAAGCTCTCGAATATAGAGATTTACAAGTCGAATTATTAGGACGAAGTTAAGATGTGGATTTGTTTTGCATTTGTAAATAGTTTCATTTCAGCTGCTGAAAGAAGTGATTATTACATTGCATATAATACAATACAAAGCTCCCACCCCATAGACCAACTGCTGTTGCGCGGTTAATTTTACGCGGCAAAATGACATCGTGCACCGAGTGTAATTGGGCTTTATTGTAAATGAGCCCAAATAAAAGGCCCATTATCGTTGGGCTTGTTCTTCTAAATATATCATAATAGCCCCATTTCATATTTCTTCGCAGTTTTCTTTCCGTCTATCATTCGTCTCTCTCTTGATTTCAGCTCAGCTACCGTGCCGCCGATTGAGTGCTGAATGTTCATGGTTGTATCATTGCTCGAAAGTAACGCGTGGTAAGCTTTGGATGACCTTGTTTGTGCCGTTTGTGCTGCACGTTAGCTCGGAAAGTGGACGCTAAGCGTTTGATAAAATGCGTAGCCGAACTTTATTATTTCTTGTTGTTTTAATCGATGGTGGTTTGGGTGTTAAGCTGTTTGAATGCTCGTTTATCGTGTATTATACTGCAGAAGTCTGTCTCGGGATTGCTTTGCAAGTCATGGAGAATACGGAGGATGAAGTCAAACAAGAGCGATTAGTAGAAGCGAGGGCGAGGAATATAAGCCACAATGTGAGGTGCACCGAGTGTGGTAGTCAGTCCATTGAAGACTCACAAGCTGATATCGCCATTTTACTCCGTAAGGTTCGTTGTTAATTCATCGACAGTCCCGTGTAATCCCTTTTAAGCCTGTGTGATGCAAAACTGAACGTTGATTGGGTAGTAAGTTTGTGTGTTGCCAAAGTTTCATTGTTTATCTTCTCGTGAAGTTGATTAGAGACGAAATCCGAGCTGGGAAAAGCGACAAAGAGATCTTCAAAAAGCTGGAGGATGATTTCGGCGAAACAGTTCTTTACGCCCCAAAGTTCGACCTTCAAACCGCTGCTTTGTGGCTGTCGCCGGTTAGTTCTCAATTGTATGAATTCCTTTCCCACATTTATTCCTCCTTCATTCATTACTAACCTCAAAAGATGTTCTTTTCGATGCTGCGATAACAACAGCTTCTGGTCGCTGGTGGGGCGGGAGCGATATGGGGTTATAAGAGGTATCGGCAAAAGACAAATGTCCATATCATGGCTTTAAATCTCGTCCGAGGAGTCCCATTAACACCCAAGGAGAAGGAAACCATGCTAGAGATTCTCACACCACCTTCGCTTCGTTCTTCTTCCAAAGCTTCTTCTTGGTGGAGAAAGCAGCTTTAGCGATTCATATCAGCGTACAGATTTCGGGTGAACTCTCCTTTATATTGCGTTCTGACTTTTTGAGTGTATTAATAAACGCATACATAGACCTATTTAACAGTTCAATATTGTAAGAGAAAATGTGGCTACATATTGTTAAGATACTACAGACAGCTTCTCCTCTTCCAAGCCATCATTACCGACGATTTCTGTGACGCTCGACTTACATGGCCCATAAGCCCAGCTACAGACCACAAAGTACACCAAATCTACAAAGGTCAACGCTGCAAGAATCCCATAGTAGTAATCGTAGTGCCCATGGTTGATGTTGCTTGAAACCCAGCTCTCCTTTCCACCCCTCTTACTAAGACTATCCACCCCACTCAAAATCGCACTGGCTAGCAGATTCGCCACACCCAGTCCCACCCCGAAAAGCGAAGCTGCGATGCTCGACATGCTCTTGGGCAGCTCTGTGTAATAGAACTCTGTCTGCCCTATGGCATTGAGCGCCTCAGCCAACCCCAGCAGGCAATTCTGAGGCACGAGCCACAGCGCAGACATGGAAACGATCCCGTGGGGTTTATCAGCCAATCCTTGCTCGATCGCCTTCTTCCTCCTCACATGCTCGACGATACCCGACACCACAATGGCCAAGAAGGAGAAGAAGACCCCTAAGCCCATCCTCAGCTTAACGCTTAGGTGTACCTTCCGTCGTGCAATCTTGGATGCTAGGGGAAGCATGGCTCGGTCGTAGAGGACGACCCACACGGCGAGGGTGATGATGTTGAACATCCCAAACGAGCCCGCCGGGATTTGGAAGCCATGGGTGATGTGGCGGTCCATGGAACTGGCTTGTAGGGTTGGGAACGAGGATTGGCTTATGTTCACCGATATCATGATCCCTGCGGACCATATGGGGATCACCTTTATCAGGGATTTCAGCTCCTCGACTTGATCGATTGTACAGAGATCCCATCGAGATGTCTGCCGAGGAGGATGATGATTAGGGTTCTTGATCATACAGGCCTTGTTTAAGAACCTGGAATGTCAAGTAGGGTATTAGTTTTCAAAGGGTAGGAAGGAAATTTTATGTTCTCATTTTGGTAAAGGGGATTACCGCAGCTTCTTCGTCGGTGAAGTGTATTCTGAGCCCTTCTCACGGTAATAAGCATCTCTGTCGTCGTTATTTCCTGGATATTCAAGCCTTCGATTCTTACAGGCGGCTATGATCACCTGAAAGAGGCCGGCGAGCAAGCTCTTGCTTGCCTTGGGCTTGACGTACAACGAAGAGGCGGCGAAGAACATTAGGGCGGATAAGAGCATGAGAACGGAAGGTACGCCGAAGCCCACCTTCCATCCCTTGTGATCTTGGATGTAGACGATGGCTGTTATGGCTATCAAGACAGAGACAGAAGCCGAGGCGTAGTACCAATTGAAGTACCTCTCAAGCACTCTGTCGTTGTTGAGGTTGTCGCTTCTGTCAAGCTGGTTGGCTCCAAAGGCCATGGAACATGGCCGTACGCCGCCGGCCCCTAAAGACATGAGCCCAAATGATGATATCAAGAGAGTTAGCTGCCCAGGCGAGGCGAGCTTGCAGTGGTTCTGGGTTAGCTGGTCGCACGGCGGCGGCCTTGTTCTTGGGATCATTGCAGTTAGCCATAGCAACACCATCCCCTTAACAATAAGGAAAAAAAGGTGTTAGAATCTGAGGATTTTTGTCCTAATCCTCGACGGCTTTGATGTTTGTTTATTGTACCAGGAGACTGGCGAAGGAGCCAAGGCCAATGGCGAGGAACCGTCCAAGGAAAGAATCGGCCACAAAAGCTCCCAACAATGGCGTGAAGTTCGTGGCTGCCGACCAGTAAAAGATAAGGTTCGTAGCTCTTGCGAATGCCATGTTGTATTCGTTCATAAGGTAGAATATCATGTTGGGCAGCAAACCGTAGCTTGCTACCTTTTCGAACGATTCATTTGCTGCAAGCCCAACATAGATAGAATGCAGCAAGATCAGCACTTGAAGTTTTATGTAGTCTTACATCTGCAAAAACAAATAAAATGGGATTACCTATGATGAAAGGCATGGTTATGAGGCCACCCTTGGGCTTTCTTGAATCTCTTCCCTTTTCCGAGACGACGTCGTTCTTCGTGCTACCTTGTTCTTGAGATGGGTTGTTCGTTTCCATCTCCATTGAATCTCTACCTTAAGTTCTTGGAGGAGAAGAAGGATGTTACTATATATCCATCGTCTTGTAAATGTCTACTTGCTTTTATAGCGCAAGAGGAGAACAATTATTACAGAGAGGAAGAGAGAAGTTACTCTGTTTTTCAAGATTCAGTGCCCGCCAGGTAATTATGATATGAGAAAATTTCAATCACATTACAGCTTTGCTTACTTAATCATTTCACTGGCACGTGTGCATTTTGGGGACATTGACAGACAACTATGTATTTGTTCTTGGACTTAACCAAGCCAATGTAATATACATAAAGGCTATAGCACACTATTTTAATTAATAGCTAATGAAATAGAGGAATTCGTATGCCTGTCTTTAGCTGCTATACATAGATTGGTTTTCATAAATATTATAATATATTGCAAAGAAAAGATGGTCAATGGGCAGACATCATTTCATTGTAAACATTAGAAATAAAATAATTGAAAGCATGTATACGCAAATGTACATCCCAAGTTAGTAGCAAGAAAGTGGGAGGCAGGGACATTATGTGGTGAATCATTATATATTGGGAACTTTTCGTTTCAGGCCCATCTAAAATTTCACTTAAAATTCAGGCCCCATCACGAAAAACTGTAGTTTTAAAGACTCGATTTCTGCAGCACCACTTCATTATTCTCCGGTAACACTTCATTGTTGTTCAGTAAACTTCGTTGTTCAGAAATAACACAAAACGGTCATCCGATACCAATACATATACATTTTATAATACTTTTTTAAGTTTAGGTCCTTATATCTAAATTTTACAGAAATTGGTCTTCTAAACAATAGTTTTTTCTTACAGGGTCTGAAACTTATTCTAAAACTTTAAAGAGATCTGAATTCAAATATACCCTTATATATTTGAAATCGGTAGGAAAAAAAGATCATTAGTAGCTAACTATCATCTAGTGTAGTTAGTTAATTCCCAAAGCGATGGATTATCCTCAACCACATATCTAAAGAGTAGTCAATAATTGTAATTGAAAACAACGAATATGCCCATGTAAGCTAGATAACAAGTAGACTTTCTTGATATCACACGTGACTAAAACTTGATGTTTGGGTTTTTTAAAATTATAATTATTTATCCCGAAATATCCCACTTAAATCTTCATCACAATTACTAGGATATGGATATTTTCTAAGAGAAAAAATTTTGGAAGAAACATGAAAATATATAATTGAAATTCAACTGTTCATGCACGAGGTGTAGGGCATAGTATGACTGACATCAAGTCTTTTGGTTACTGAAAGCAGCAAAGATTGATTTTGAAAGCAGAGCAGTTGCTGCAGCATAAAAGTCGGCACTCCAAACAGGGCCCAGAAATGCATGCAGTGAGTTCACCAAATTTATTTTCATCGTTTATATTAGTGAGAAAAATATCCGATCGAATCCCAGATATTTTTACAGATATATATTCGTTTTATGTTTGTACCAATTTTTCAGTCTTAACGTCCCTTTTATGTGTGTATTGCGTACCACTTCACGTATTTATATGGTACTCTATACGGTTATATGGTACCTTAATGTGCTATATGACGCACTATTTTCTCAACGTATTACGTACCACAATACATTTCTATATGGTACCTAAATGTGTTATATAGCATACCTGCGGCGGATCAGATATTTATATGCAAAAAATTTATTCTAAAAGGTACCTAAACTATAAAAATACTGACAGGGTACTAATTATAAATTTTTATCCAAATGGGTATTTATGTTGAAAGTCCGCTTTTATATTATTATACTTCGTTTTTTCAGAAAGTGATTTTCTTTCCTAATTTTTTACGGAAATAGAATCAAGATTGTGGAAGAAAGTTGTGGATGATACGGATAGTTATTTGACTGAATCATTACGTTCTGAAATTTTTACGGAGGAAGGTACTATTAGTGAATTTCAAGAATTGATCAATTGTTATACATTATTAAACTATCTCAAAATTTAGTGTGTGCTTGTCACTGTTGAACTTTTTCCTTCTTAATTTATAAACTGTTCCTACCATGCAAAATTTGATTCGGTTTGAATGCAATATTTTTCTTTTACACATCTAAGAACATGCTTAGGGGACACTCAACACATGCACCCAAACATTTATGTGTAATAGATAGAGCTCAAAACGGATAATAATCATTTTCACCTAAATAATAAATATAGTTGTCCCGCAATATATTTCTATTTCAATTTATTATAACATTACTCTTCACTACACAGCCCTTTAGATAGATGTCCTCGTTTTAAACAGAACATCTTAGTTCCGTCAAAATTTTAATGTCCAATACCTATCATAGAAAAATGTATCTTTAAATTTATTTTTCGTTCAACATACATAATAAGTGAATAATAGTTCCCTCAGACGACAAAATTTTCCATTTCCGTTTATTTCGAAATTCATAAGCAAATAAGGCACGGCACGTTATTTTTGCCCATTTCATCACGCAAATTTAATTTTTGCTTTCATTAGGCTTCAGCCTATTATCTGCGGTCAGCCGACGCACAGCTTTTATTTTACCCAATCCTATTTTTATTCCCAACTTCTTTTTCGCTGTCCCCAACCCTTGCTATTTATTTATTTATGGTCGATCAGTTTATTTATTATTGAACAGTCATATATTTAATGTCAATAGTAGTTGTGAGCTTACTATACCAAAAAATTTCCCACTTGTTATGCAATCAAAATTCAGTGTTGGGCTTTTTAACTTGGGCTTCACAATTTCGAGCCTACAATCATTCTCCTTCAAGTAGGCCTTCAAGAGGGAAAATGTAAACCTCTTTTAGAATGTTTCTTACATGTCACCCATGCTCATTACTGAATTAACAAGTTAACATGTTATTAGTAAATATAATATTTTATGAATAATATTAGGGTTATATCTAATTTAGAGGGGACCTTATCCACTCTCATTATTAAAGTTTCAAAATATTATGAGTGGCGAGTTAAAGATTAATGGATAAGTTTCTCTATGATGTAGATATGCTTGATATGAAGTACATCTATATCAAGCAGAGTAAATGCCAACCTAATAATGACGTATAAATAAGGTCGAATTAAGATGCAACGTCATAATATATATATAGAGAGAGTAATGTTATGGTACCACCTTGCGTGGGCACCTTCGTGAGCACCAACCACATCAACGCGTCAAGTCAGCATATGATGATGTTTATCGATCTATAGCCTACACATGGGATTAGTGAACCCGTCGGGAGTTGATTTGACATGTTGACGTGGCATAAAAAATGTCACACAACAGGTGTCCACGAAAGGTGAACACCATAACATTTCTATATATATAATATAGAAAATATCTGATCTAATTCTCATTTGAGATTATAGTCTATATGATTTTATCATGATGTAGTAACAAATAATGCATGCATAATTAATTTATTGCAATATGGTATTAAAAACAAGCTGCGACATTCATTATTTGTATTTAACATATGATTGATAACAACAGAGCTTACTAAATGATGGCTACCAAATTCTCTTATTATTTGCTTTTTGTGTTCCCATTTATCTTTGAATGAATCATTAAACCTCGGTCTAGAATAGTCTTCTCTCTCAACTATTATATCGCAGAGCCATAAATGTAGCCATTACACGTTATTATAATAAGTCACATATTTATTTCAAGGACTATCCTCATTACGATTATTCAACTACCAGCTTTCCACTATATTGTAGTGAAAGATAAGATACCCCATCACAAACCATATTTCAATAACAAAGCTAGCTAGAGAATATAAATTAACCATTTCCTAAGTATTCTGCAACAGTTCAATATAAAAAGAATCTGAACTTCATTATTCGTTATGAGACGGATCTGAACATCAAATATGCTCCTTTTTCATGTACGACGTCAAAATGATAACAGAAGCGAATCGAATGAAAATTTCAATTTCAATTGGTTAGTTTCTCTAAATATTCCTAACACTCCCAATTTCAACTAGAGTTTCTCTCTTACATATCCCTAATTATTCCTATAATTAATTAAAGGGATAGGTCTATTTATGTTCAATAAAGAGACGACCGTGTGTTATAAATTTACATTCATATGTTTCATGTTAATCATATATTTATCATTATTCATTATAGAAGGAAATGAGATGTTTTGTTTAAATGTCAAGGCGGGCATTATATGCCAATCATTAATAACCCTCATAATATACCCAACCTTTTTCCCCATTCTTCCTCTTTTTCCTTCTCAAAACACACACTCGAGGGATCGTATACATAGAAGAAAACACGCAGTAACATATCTTTTTTTATCCTCTCCGCCATGGAAGCATCCTTCACCACAGACGAAGAACATGATGAAGAAGAAGAAAACAAAATATCACGCACGAAAAAGAGTCAGACAATAACCAGTTCAAACCCTATAATCAGTACGAGCAACAACGTCGCCACGCCGCCGCCGCCGTTAACAGCCTTTCCCAGGAGCGCCTCCACCAAGGAACAGCCCATCTCCGAGGGAGTGTTCTTGCCACCGCGTCGGAGCGCCACGTCGGCGGCGTTCAACGTATTTCCGTCGCCACCGAGGCTGTCCTTCACGTCGTCGACCAAGAACGACGTCGTTGCCGTGGCCCATCAGAACGGCGACCATTCGACTTACAGGTGCATATCTTCGGTGCTGAAGAAGGACGGGCAGGTCCTTTGCATGGCCACGGGCAACGGGTTGGTCTACACGGGTTCTCAGGCAAACGTCGTCCGCGTGTGGAAGCTGCCCGAGTTCGCCGAGTGCGGGCAGCTCAAGACAAAAGCTTGCACGGTGGTCGCCTTACAGGTAGGTGAAAAAGATGGATTATCTAACTCTACGGTCAACGTCGTTTGACTCTTTTATTCGAAGAAAATTAACAATTTTTATTCATAATAATTTTTGCAGGTTTCGAGCGACAGGGTTTACGCTGCATATGCCGACTGTAAGATTAGGGTATGGCGTCGCACGTGGGAGGGAGCTATCAGGCACGTGCGCATCGCCACGGTGCCGACGGCAGGGAGTTTCGTGAGGAACTACATTGCCGGCAGGGATAAAACGGTAAATTAACTGACATGGATTTAATTGATGGCTTTTTTATTAAAAGAAAAGAAAAAGAGTGTTAGTTAATGCATTCACTGACACGGATTCGATTTGTTGTTGGCATGTATTAACTTTAGGTAACGCTGAATTTAGGGATTAAGAATAACTAGGTAATTAAATATAGAGATTCGGTAATGATTTATATTGGACACAGTTCGATTCGAAAGGATAGTTAATGAAGTTAACCCAAAGTCGACCGTTGCCATTCCACGGGTACAATATGAAAAGGTCTTGATGATCTATTATGCTTGCCCATATCAGGCATATGCTCCTTTTTAACCACCTAATATTTTGTTTTCTTGCATCATACGCATTTAATTTGTCCATCCCCATTTAAATGCGAGACGTACTGTTAGACCGCTCATTACTTACTACATAGATCATGGACAACAAAAATATAATTAGAGAAAATCATAAGCTTCCACTTTGCAATTGAGTCTTCACTCTCACTATTAGTGCTCAAACTGCTAAAGGCTTCACAAAAATCTAAATTAAAAGAAAATTATAAGCTCTCATTTTGCAATTAAGTCTTTCGTTGAGCTTATTAACAGTAGAATTAACCACAAAATTCCGCCAAAGTTTCACTATTTGTGCTCAAACTTTTAATCGCAGTGTTTATTTTAATTTGCGTAGCTAAATAATTCCCATCTAAAAAAAAAGCAGGCGAAGCACATGGGACCGATCACGTCCCTATCAGTCAACCCATCGGACGACATCCTCTACTCATCCTCCCTGGACCGAACTGTCAAGGTGTGGCGAACCGCCGACTACAAGTGCATAGAGACCATCCGAGCCCACGCCGAGCCCATCAACGACATAGCCCTAGCCGAGGACGGCTCGGTCCTCTACACGGCCTCGGACGATGCAACGGTTCGAGTCTGGCGCCGCAACTTCTGCAGCACCAGCGGCGCCGGGCACTCGCTCACCGTGACCCTCCCCACGAAGCACTCCCCCGTCAGGGCCCTCGCCCTGGCCCGCGACGGCTCGGTGCTCTACGGCGGCTGCACCGACGGCTACGTCCACTACTGGACCAAGGGCTGGTTCTCGGGCCAGCTTCAGTACGGCGGGTCCCTGCCCGGGCACACCCACGCGGTCATGTGCCTGGCGGCGGGCGGCGGAGCGGGTCGGTTCGTGGTGAGCGGGTCGGCGGACTCGACGGGTCGGGTGTGGGTCAGGGAGGGGGACGGGTCGCACCGGTGCGTGGCGGTGCTGCAGGGGCACAGGGGTCCCGTGCGGTGCGTGGCGGCTTTAGCCGACGGCTCGGAGGAAGGGTGCACGGTCTGCACGGGGAGCCTCGATGGGGTGGTTAAGGTGTGGAGGGTGAAGATTAATAATGGAGCCGCGGGCAGCCGTGGGAGGGAAGGGTCGAATGCCCGAGAGTATTTCGAGCTCACTTGACACATGACAATTGGCTGCTACTCAGATCAGCTCCATTTTGTATAGCTCTGTGTTAGCTGTGTTTATGAGGGAGTTTAGGGAGAAACTATCGGGCCAGATTGAAAAAATATCGTAAATGTGTGTGATTTTCCGACAAGAAAACAGCGTAGAAAGAAACCAGACAAGTCCCACCACATTAGCAGCAAGATTAAGTATGTGTCTTTAGTTGCCGCTTTTCGTTCGCTGTAATGCTTTTCGAAGGGTTTCATTTCGTTGGTTTTCCATCGCCGTCTTGATCGGTGGAAGAATCTACGACTCTCTGTTCGTTTTTGAATCCGAGTTCGGACATGTCTTGCTTTGCCATCAAATTCCTGCGAAAAAAAGAACTACTTTCGATATATACACGCCAACTGAAGAAACTTATTACAAGGCATCCATTGATTAAGAACTTCAGCAGAGTCATACTTCAAACTTTCAAGATATCTGAGTTAGTGATATAAAGCTGGAGATATTGATCATAAAATGATGTAAAGGAACTGCCAGTCGATCGATATAAACGAAACGCTTACTTCTCCATCCGACACTCCAAGTACTTCTTGGAGAATTCACGGCATTTCTCAGATTTATGGCCCGACGTCTTCAGACAGCTAATGTACTCTTTCTTTTCCTGCAACGAGCAACCCAAACAAATGAACGCGCAAAAACACCTTAAAGTAGGATTTTTTTTCCTGGATCACTCTAAAAACAATTTGGGCAATCAAAGTAGTATTTACGAGGACAACAGAAAAAGGGATTCTTCTACCAAATCACATAGATGCATATGATCCAAGGGGAACACTCCTTTTTCCGGCGGCACAGGGCTCGCCCCTCTATTTCCACCAAATGCTCCTCCTATGCAAATTAAACAGCAAAACCTTTATGCATTTATATATATACTTCTGCATATTTAAATTTTCAAAGACTATGTAATTTCTTCTGATGCAGTGGTTTGAGAGGAAAAAGAAAATGCTGCAGCGGATAATTCCCACGCATCATTTGTGCAACTATAAACTAGACATCATCAACAATCAAATCACTCCTATACATCGACGTCAGATCGGAAGCTATCAACACTCTCCATTCTAACAGCAAAGAGTTCTTATCAAATCACATAATTGAAATCGTACTGAAAAAGTTCTTATCATCTCGGCCATAAAGCAACTCATCGGCAATATCTCACAGTCGCGACAAAAAAAAACCCTTGAGAAGAAGAGAGAACTACAACTTACCAGCACTCATTCTTCTCAATCGCTTCTACTCTTCATTTCATCTCTGGTTAACAAAACCCAGGCTAGAACTTTTCAGCTCAACTCTATTGGGCGTTTTAATTTCTTGAAAAAACTGTAGAAATAAATCGTAGATGCATAGTTAAGCCCAATAAGATGGAAGTGAGCCCAGATAGTAGGCCCAACTAGAAACTGGTGATTATATCCGTACATACCTTCTCAATTACATCCGTACAGCAAACAAACGTCATCGTTCTGTAACATAACGTATATCCTCTCTGCCTCGCTCACGTGTCGGAAGATACGATGATATTTCAGTATTTGAACTGTAACGTATCATGCAAGATCGTAATAAAATATTAGTGAATAGTTAAACATTAGTCTTGAGTTTGATTGAGTAACTAAAACGTTTGGGGACCATGGCAATTGGCAAAGCAAGTAGTTAATGTCGGAAAAGAAAAAAAGCAAGTTGTTAATTGAGGAGGGAGACAAGAGCATGTAAGGACAAGGTACAAGTTGTACAATATGGTACGGACATTAATGAATAGTTAAACAGTAATCTTGAGTGTCATTGAGTAACTGAAATATTTGGGGACAATGGCAGAACCTGCATAGGTTAAGGATAATAATTTCATTTTAATAGTGTCATTCAAAAAGAGAACGATATTTTCTTTTTTTGTAGTGGTCGTATTGTTGAGTGTCTTTCCAATTTCTTTCATATTATGCACCTAACTTATTTAGAAATATATATATATATATAATATTACTGATAAGAGGTTTTGTCTTACCAATCTGCGCATGAAATGCGTGCGGATATTGCTGTATTTTTATTATTTTGATAAATCACCTATAATCACGTCAATCACTCCTCAAATCGTATTCATATATAGGGTCAATTCGAAATCAGTGCCCATTAAGGGTTTGATTTCGAATTCAGACCCTATTTGAGAATTTTTTAGATTAAATTACCCATTTTGTGTTGTGTAAAAAGTGGTATGAAAGATATATGAACCGATATAGAATGATCTTTTTGTGTTACAAACTTCAACATACTGGTATGTCAATGAAGTGGTACTGCAGAAAATAAACCGGTATCAGATGATCATAAACTGTTACCGGATTATGGTTTTGTAGTACAGAATTTCAACATACTGGTATGTAAGAGCAATGAAGTGGTACTGGCAGAAAAATGGGTCCTTAAAACTAAATTTTTTACCAACAAGGTCTGAATCCTAAATGATAGTTATAGGGAGCTTAAAATGAAAATGCCCTGATATCTATTGCCAAAACTCGAAACATAATATGAGTACAAACATCTGTGACAAAATTCACTTCACTATTGGCTTTTCATCATTTGTTGCATAACTAGTCCTGTACATTTTGTTGTTATTAATGAACTGTCATTTGGAAAAAAAAAAATCATTTGTTGCATAATTGTAATTTCTTTCCTTTTTCATTTTCCCACATATATACGACACTCTTAATCAGTATATATATACAAAGAGAGCGAGCGAGAGAGAGAATCTAAAACACAACACTCCTTAATACTCACACACACACACACACACAGTCAAATTATAAAATTAATAGCTTCTTTTCCAAACAATGCCCAAAGTATCAAACACCAACCCATCGGAGATTACTAATAACGCATCAAAGAAGAAGAAGACGAGTGGGAACAAGCACCCTATATACAGAGGTGTTAGGATGCGAAGCTGGGGAAAATGGGTGTCCGAAATCAGACAACCTCGGAAGAAATCGCGTATTTGGCTCGGTACATATCCCACGGCGGAGATGGCGGCGCGTGCACACGACGTGGCGGCGCTGTGCATCAAGGGAGGCTCTGCGGTTCTCAATTTTCCTAATCTGAGGGACTCCCTTCCTCGGCCGGACTCAGATTCTCCCAGCGACGTGCAGGCCGCGGCGGCCAAGGCGGCGGAAATGGTGGATCTCGGAAGCTCGCCGTCGCCGTTTGTTTCTTCTCCGGCGAATAGCTGTTGTGATGAGGTCATGCGCCGCCGTCACGTGGTGGTGGGCGAGGACGACGGGGACTGTGATGACGACGATGATCAGTTTCTTGGGGAGATAATCGATCTGCCTAGTTTGGATGGGGGTGATTTTGGGATGGGCCGATATGATGTGGTGGCGACGGCGGCGGAGGTGGTGGAGGAGGAGTGGTTAGAGACGCCGTGGTGGCCGGCGGCGGCGGCGGAGAAGGGGTTTTATGGTGGGACACTGCTAGAGGAAATGGGCTTGGAAGAAGGATTTAGTACTGTAAGATAAGATCAGATTTATTGCACTAATAATACATACGGGTGAGGCTATAATTCATTAATCTATACGCTCGTATTTGTATCTATATTTATCGGTGATACGTTAATTGTATATTCTATAAAGATTGCAGTAAATAAGATTCGGTCGCCTTTTTTGTTATGCTTGGCGACTATCCCTGGGATTTTATGAATGTTATTGATTTCATATTTCCTTTTCTTTTTGAGATGTTTGATGAAGGCTGAAGCTCTTCTGTTGCTGTAGGTGGGAAAGTTTTGAGTAAAGAAATAATATATTAGGGTTCGTATTATTTTGTTTTGTTGTGAGAGAACCCTCGAGTTCTGATAATTTCTATATTACAACCAGCGAAAGAAAACTAAAGTATAAATTGTGAATTTTTAAGACGTCAAAGAAGAAACCTTTACATCGATCGATCTAATTTCGGACATCCAAGTCTACGTAACACTTCTAAAACAAAAAAGTAAAGAGCAATTGCCATCAGATTGAAAGGCACTAAACAGGCCGTCTCTTTATCATCGTATTCTTATTATTATTACATTTTCCTTTATTTTTGACTTTCATATACTGCTGACCTCATTTAAAAGGGCACTACACTATTATAACTTCCAAGTCTCTGTTAATACGAGTAGTTATCAAAATATCAAGACAGAAACAAGCTTTGAAATTTCAAATCGGAAAACAATGTGAGCGACTCTCTTTTTACTGCACGTTTAAATATAATATTGAGAAGTGAAGACATCAATCGTTTTCTCGAGTAGCTGGCACCTTTTAGGACACTCCATAATTATTTCCATAGACAAAGGAAGTGACAGATAGTTAACCAAGTATACTACATAACATTTATCCAAGTTCACGAGAATCGTTTTTATTGTTTCGACTGCAAGTGCACTAGCAATAAAAACAACACGCAGTCTTTTCATTTTCCCTTGATTGAATCTACAGTTAACGTCCGTATATATATACAAATTACAAACACAGGCACGTTTTTTTTAATGTGACAAATTTGCAATTATTAATTCACATTCAAATCAAAGTCGTCTTCCTGCTTAAATGATACATTAGTTGTAGTAGTTGAAAAAGCCGAGACATACGTCATATATAATAATTTGAGGGGCACACCACGTATTATATATACTATTTGCATGCATCTTGCATGGTTTATTATGTCAATTCAAGAATCATTTGGTAGGATGTAGCTGTCATAGATTATGAAGTGGTCCCGTCGTGTAATGGATGTAAAATAAAAACTCGTGATGTAAATGTTGACTGTAACGACGGAGCAACACTCAACCTCACACAGAATGCACTGACGAAATACGAAACACACGAGAGGTAAATTTTGTGCAGCAAGTTAGAAACTTGCTGCGTGCCTCATGGCGAAATTCCACTATTACGATGGATTACAAAAACAACTATCTCGCGATAGTACAAATCACGCCTAGTAAAAGAATGGAATCTAACGACCCACTAAACTAGAAAGTCCTAAGACCTTTGCAAAACTAGGCTAAAAAGAATAACTCTCGTGAGTTTGCTCAATCTCAATGAAAGCTTCGCTCGTTATGACTCGTGTCTTTCTAACGGAAAAATGAAGTTCCGTATAAATACTTCGGCTTCCCAAAGACTCTCTCAACGTCCACTCTGCCCTCAACGTCCACTTAGTAGAATATGGCCGTTGGAAGTTAATTTGGATAGCCCCAAACGACTTAATCTTCACTTGGGCTTCAAGACTCCTATATTTAGTATGTTCCTTTCCAATTTCAGCTCGTAAGTCTCCACACGTAATCCACACGTCTTTGATCCATTCCAAGCTTTATCTAAGTCCTGCATATCACTAAAAATAGCCAATAACCGAATTAATAGGGTTTTGGATATGAAAGATAAAACTAGAGGTTGACCCATTCTCAGCAACAATGTTGACTGGCATGTGGAGCCAATATGATTGTCAACATTGAAATATCAACACCAACAATCTCCCCCTTTTTATCTTTCTTCCCAAAACCGCTGCAGAAGTTAGACATAGTGAAACTCCTCCTCAAGGCACGATCTACTCAACCACAAAAATATTAAAAGATGGTTAGAGTAAACGCAAATAGAATAGTAGTTAAACCATTCAAAGTACTAAGAAATAAGTACATATCCTAAGAGGTCCTGAGAAAAAACATCTGCAAAATAAAAAACAAGTGATCCATAGGCAGAACTAAAAACTTGCGCACCCAAAATAAAAACACAAGTCAGATAGGCATGAAAAAACAAAAAGGCACTAAGAAGTGCGCATGCACAAAACCGACCTAGACCCACTAATGGCCTAAATCGATGGACTCTGACTCGTATCGGCGCTTGCATCTTCTCCAACAGCTCCTACTCCAACCTGTTCTCCCCCTGTCTGTTCGGCTCCTTATTCTGCTCCCCCTGAATCTCCGCTTATAAGTCACCACATTGGTCAGCAGCCATGATCGCCATCCATCTGCACAAACAACCTTCTCCCCCTTTTTGGGAAGAAAGTAAACCTCAGAACTTCTCTCTGAGCAATCAAAAAAATAATCTTGTCATTCAGACACTTAATCTCTGGCTGCAGATTCGATGTTGAGGTAAATGTGGAACTAGCATCTGGACCAACATCTTGAGACTCAGAAACAGGTGAGTTTGCCATAGATAAATCAAAGATAAGTTCAATAAATGGAGAAGCAATACAGAATGTGTAACCCTTGAATATATCAAACACAGTCAAGAACAGATAGTATTTCAGCGTGAAGTTCGAATTATGACATAGGATATGTGTGGAGTAGAGATAATGATCCAAAACTTAAAGACCAAAAACAGTTCCAATGGTCACACATAAGAAACACGGTAAAATCACAATACCGCAAAAAGTAACCATTGGACTTGAAACACACTTAGGCAAAACATAGGATAGGGACGAAATAAGTCGAAAACTGCCTAAGTAAAATCTGAAGCTAAATATAGCATATGGAGGACTCAGTCACACGAAACTATAGGAGCATATCAGAGTATGATTCACCCAAAAATACCAAGACAAAAATCAAAGTAGGCGCTAGAGATACTAACCCGTTGAGCGACGTTGATGAGCACTTGAGACAAGTGTAACAAGCTGTTCTTCGAGAAATTCTAATGCATCTGAGAGATACTAAAACCAGACCCAAACATACTGACCAAACAAGCTTAATAACTAATGAATAAAACACGAAAGCAAACAAAATGTAGCACGATCAGACTGACTGTTACTAATGTTGCCGCAACATTTGACTCAACATTCTAATTCCGTAATCCTAGACTTTTCTGCGCAATCCTTCTCCAAATCAGTTCCCTTTATTACCCTTTCACCTTATTAATCTAACCGAAATCATGCACTGCCCTTATACCCTAAGCCTCAAGGTTTGGCTTTTTGTCGCATAGTATACATCGTCACCGCGAATGCCGTGTACCTACGGAAACTTATTACCAAGTACCTATATCTAGCAAAGAGTTTATGAGCATGCTTAACGCAACAAGGATTGGCTTTTGTCGCAAAGAGTACATCGTCACAGCGAATACCGTGTACCTAGGGAAGGGACGTATTACCAAGCCTATAAAACAAAGGAATTGAGTTCATCCAGGGAACAGTCAAGAAGGATCATGTCATTTCACAGGAAAACAGAACAGAATATTTCATCAAACATTAAAGGAGTAACAATCTAATCTAAAATGTGCAATGTTGATCCAAATGTTGGACCAACATTCAAACTGACATGTGCAAACCTATGATTTCTTCAGGTCCGAAAACCTTTCAGAATCCAATGCTTCCGTAAATATGTCTGCTAACTGATGTTTTTTGTCTATATGCTCAACGCAAACTAACTCTTTTTCTACCATATCTCTCAGAAAATGATGCCTTATATCTATATGCTTCGTACGTGAATGCTGAATAGTGTTCTTAGATATGTTGATGGCACTAAGGTTATCACAATACATGAGAACA
Source organism: Craterostigma plantagineum (assembly GCA_027422505.1). Taxonomy (NCBI): domain Eukaryota; kingdom Viridiplantae; phylum Streptophyta; class Magnoliopsida; order Lamiales; family Linderniaceae; genus Craterostigma; species Craterostigma plantagineum. The sequence goes on along the minus strand of JAPQWV010000018.1, from coordinate 21,953,048 downwards.
GAATCGCACTCTAAACCATAGTCACACAACATGCTATTCAACCACATCAATTGCATACAGCAACTACCAGCAGCAACATACTCAGACTCAGCAGTAGATAAAGACACGCAGTTCTGTTTCTTACTGTACCATGCAACCAAATTGTTACCTAAGAAGAAACAACCGCCACTTGTGCTCTTGCGATCCTCGTCACCTGCCCAATCAGCATCGTTGTAGCCTACAAGACTCATATTAGTATCATTAGAGAACCATAACCCTAGGCTACACGAAGCACTCACATATCGAAGAATACGTTTAGCTGCATTAAGATGAGATACTTTAGGCTCAGATTGATATCTAGCACATATACATACGCTATACATAATGTCAGGTCGACTCGCTGAAAGATATAACAAACTGCCCATCATTGGGCGATACAATGTTGGGTCAACATTCTGTCCAACATTATCTTTACTTACCTTTTGCGTAGACCCCATGGGCATTTTCATTACCTTCGCCGTGTCCAACCCGAACTTCTTAACAGTGTTCTTCGCGTACTTCTCCTGGGACATAAAGATCCCGTCACTGCTCTGCTTAATCATAGACTTATAATCCTTGCGTGGTTTGTCTCTGGTTCTCCTTCCTTCATTCACATCACCAATAATGAGATCAGTGGGATGGTCTTTCCATATCTTAGGTGGGGAATCCCTTCGAAGTTCACTAGGTCCAGCCTCATCAGTCTGGTCAGGTGCAGATGTTGAGTCAGATGTTGGCTCAACATTTTCCTCCACATTAACCTCTGTTTCACTGGCAGCTTGAATAACATCTGAAATATCAACTTGTGGAGCATTTATGCTTAGGTCAGTAGCATCATCAAAAACTATATTAATAGATTCCTGAACAGATTTCAATCGCAAATTGTACACTCGATAAACACGACTATTCGAGGAATAACCTAGGAAGATACATTTAGCACTCTTAGAATCAAACTTGGTCAAGTACTCACGATCATTAAGCATATAACAGTAGCATCCAAAAACATGAAAGTACTTGACAGTAGGCTTTTTCCCATTCAACAATTCATAAGAAGTCATTTTAGTACCATGATGAAAGAACACACGATTAGATACATGACATGCCGTATGCAAAGCTTCAGCCCAAAACGCTTAGAAATGCTCTTAGAGTGCAGCATAACACGTGCCATTTCTTGCAAAGTCATATTCTTCCTTTCGGCCACCCCATTTTGTTGGGGCGTCTTAGGAGATGAAAACTCATGAATAATGTCTTTCTTATCACAAAACTCAGTGAATGACTGATTATCAAATTCCCTACCATGATCTGATCTAATGCGAAATACAGAAGCACTAAAATGTTCTTAATCATGGCACAAAAGCTCTTAAAGAAATCGAAAGACTCAGATTTTTTCCTAAGAAAAAATATCCATGCATATCTAGAATAATCATCCACGAGCACATAAGCATATTTTCTACCACCAATGCTATCTACTTCCATCGGACCCATCAAATCCATATGTATTAACTGAAAACAGTGGGCAGTATTAAAATGTTGAGCAGAATGTGGGTCAACATTATGACTGGCATGCACTTGCTTACCCTTCAAGCATGACTCACATACAACCTTACCAAACTCCTTCATTTTTGTAATGCCTCTGATTGCTTCGTGTTTGATAAGCTGCTCCAAAGTTCGGTAATTAACGTGCCCCAGTTTGTGATGCCAAAGAATCACATCATCTTCGACCTTGGATATTGACATACGTCATTCGAGTTGGATTTGTCGCCGACTAAGTAGCAATTATCACTTGACCTTTTACCTGCCATCACTCGAACACAATCGCTGTTAAATACCTCACAACATTCTTTATTAAAACGTACTTCAAGGTCATCGTCGCAAAGCTGGCTTATGCTAATCAAATTCGTCACAAGACCTTCGACATGTAGAACATTGCTTGTCTAGGAAAGTCCGCCACATTCAATCTATCGCGGCCTAGAATTCGTCCCTTAGCTCCTCCTCCAAACGTCACAGATCCGCTGCTTAAAGGTGTACAATTGCTTAGAAACTCTTTGGTACCCGTCATATGTCGGGAACACCCGCTATCGAAGTACCAAGAACATGTCACGTTAGCTCGCAAGGAGGTATATACAACATTGCATTTATGAACAGATTTCTCTACCCGGACCCTTTTAGATGACGAAACAGCATTTGGACTATCAGAATTTGAAGGTGAGCCAGCCAAAATCTCACCAGACATTCCTTCGAGCACTGATTTTTCAATGTTGAGCGAAATGTTGGACGACATTTCAGCCGACATCGATTCTTCGCAGAAATCTCCCCCTTCAACTTCCAACAAAACGGTTTGATATGACCAGATTGCATGCAGTGATGACATTTAAATGATCTATCCTTAGACTTAACAGTAGCATGCTTAGGATTCTTCTTAACACTCGCAGTTATAATAGGATCACTCGAAACATGCGACTTTTCTTTAACAAATACCATCTTAGGCTGAACATGTGTCACATGTTTAGGAACTTCATTAATGGGCTCAGTATTGAAACCTAGACCTTGCTTATCGAAAATACCTAGAGATAATACCTCATCAATGGTTGATTTACCCTTGTTCATTTTCGCAAACGTCTCGTCAGCCTCATCGACTCGCTTCTGTAGCTGGTCGATCTCTTTGTCCTTTCGTGTTAGAGCAGCTTCCAACTTGGTCATACCATCCGTCAATTGTTCAATAAGTTTTTCGTTCTTCTCATTTTCCTCAGACAAGACTTTGACCGCGGCATGAAGTTGCAAATTTTCGCCTTCTCTGTTTCATAATGTGCCAACATCAGCTGAAGGGCTTCTTCACAACTCTCTGCTTCAGGCTCTGCATCATCAGAACTCAAAAGACCATCAAAACAGTTTGAGTCATCATAATAAAAAATAATATGTTTTTCAGATGTTGAGTCAGATGTTGGCTCAACATCTGTTACCGCAGTGAAGCCGATTTGAGAATCTTCATCTTCTTCGTCGTCAGAGAAGGACTGGATAGTAACTGATGATTGCTTATTCTCCACATAGCATGGTTCTTCATCTTCATCGCCTGAAAGGTCGATCCACATGGCCTTTCCTCGCTTGCGAAGTGTATTTGCACATTCGTTGGCGAAGTGGCCCCAACCTTGGCATTCGTAGCATCTGACAGGCTCATAATTGATGTTCTTCTTTTTTCCGTCAGGCTTCCCAAATGCCTTGTTCTTAGTGAATGGAGGAGCAGAAGATGGTTCAGTTTTGAAATTCTGACCTTTTCTGAATGTTGGACCAACATTCTGCACAACATTCTTCTTTTTGAAGTACTTCGCAAATCTCTTCACAACCATGGCCATGTCCTCTTCGTTGTCGGGATCGAACTCAATCAGTTCCTTCGATGACTGGCTGACCAGTGCAATACTCTTTCCTCGTGAGGCCCTCCTTTGGACTTCGAGATTGGTTTCGAAGTTCTTCAAGATGTTCATCAAGACGGTGAAGTTCATGTTCGCTAGATTGTATGATTCCTCGATCGCCGATACCTTCACATTGAATTTTTCGGTTAGTGTACGAAGTGCTTTAGAGTTTAATACCTTATTTGTCATAGGATCTCCTAGGCTGGCGCACTCGCTTGAGATCGTCAACAACTTTCCAAAGTACGTGCTGATATCTTCATCTTCCTTCATTCTGATATTCTCGAACTGACTAAGGAGTAGGCAAAGCTTGGTTTCACGCACACTAGTGTCGCCTTCACAGTACTTTTGGAGAAGAACCCACGCATCTTGAGCAGTAGAACAATTCTGGATGATCTTGAACATAAACATGTCCACGGATGAGAAGATGGCGTTGAGTGCTTTGTCGTTGTATTCGGCCGCGTTCTTCTCCGCGATCGTCCACTGCTCGAAAGGCTTATCCACGACTTCGCCATCAGCGTCTTGTGCAGTCTTTGGAGACGTATAACCATGCAGCACTGCTTCCCACGCTCGCATATCGATGCACTTGATGCACTGCCGAACACGAACCTTCCAATAGGCATAATTGGAACCGTCTAACACAGGGACTTTGGCGAGATGGTTTGAGCTTGTAACATCCATTGTAGATGATCTTCAGCGCTTAGTAACGTCAAGCGTAGGCTCTGATACCACTTTGAAGTGCTCCGTCGTGTAATGGATGTAAAATAAAAACTGGTGATGTAAATGTTGACTGTAATGTCGGAGCAATACTCAACATCACACAGAATGCACAGCGGAAAAACTAGCAACTTAGTGACGAAATACGAAACACACGAGATGTAAATTTTGTGCAGCAAGTTAGAAACTTGTTGCGTGCCTCATGGCGAAATTCCACTATTACGATGGATTACAAAAACAACTATCTCGCGATAGTACAAATCACGCCTAGTAAAAGAATGGAATCTAACGACCCACTAAATAAGAAAGTCCTAAGACCTTTGCAAAACTAGGCTGAAAAGAATAACTCTCGTGAGTTTGCTCAATCTCAATGAAAGCTTCGCTCGTTATGACTCGTGTGTCTCTAACGGAAAAATGAAGTCTCGTATAAATACTTCGACTTCCCAAAGACTCCCTCAACGTACTGCCCTCAATGTCCACTTAGTAGAATATGGCCGTTGGAAGTTAATTTGGATAGCCCCAAACGACTTAGTCTTCACTTGGGCTTCAAGACTCCTATATTTAGTATGTTCCTTTCCAATTTCAGCTCTTAAGTCTCCACACGTAATCCACACGTCTTTGATCCATTCCAAGCTTTATCTAAGTCCTGCATATCACTAAAAATAGCCAATAACCGAATTAATAGGGTTTTGGGCATGAAAGATAAAACTAGAGGTTGACCCATTCTCAGCCAACAATGTTGACTGGCATGTGGAGCCAATATGATTGTCAACATTGAAATATCAACACTAACAGATTATTTGGATGCATCTTTTTTCCTTTCCTTGATCAAGTGTTTAAATCACATGAACTTAAGTTGTTGGGTGGAATTAGTACATTTTAATCAGTCCATAATGACAAGTATATGCCAGCACCGATAAATAGTTAATGCCCAACAGGACCGTGTGCTTTATTACGTGTGTGGCTCGTGGAAAATGAAGCGTCATATGATCTGCAGATTTTCCCAATTGAAGAAGAGATAATCTATACTATATAAAAGTTGGATGAGGACTCTCATTGACCACCTACATAGCCAATCCCCATGCGACATGTCAGTACCATCAATGAAAATTACCAATTTAGGTTCATTTGAGGGTGGAATTACACCTGTCATCTTAATTAATTAAAAAAAATCCCACGATTGACCAAAACCCTAAGCCAGCACCAATTACACCTGTAAGTTGAGATGGAGTTTGTCCAATTGCTACGTTCATTTTTTTTCACCTCAATTCTCAATACTTCAATAGGGATACAAGCAGTGAATTTCTGACGTCGTGCATATCAAATGCAAATCATGTACATATGGAAAAGGTAACAAAGTTCAAGATGAGTAGTACACGTACATGCTGGTTTTTGTTGCAAATGGTTTGAATATCTTCGCGAATCTTCACGGTGGCATGATCCAATTAGACTCCGTTTGGTTCGTGGATTTCGACGTGGAAAAGAAAAGAAAAAGCGTGATTGTACGACATGTGGACCGTAATGTACAATGATTCGATGCGTACCGCCACACTTTTCTTTTCTTTTCCGCGTCGATTTCCGCAGACCAAACGCGCCCTAAGGAATTTCATAATGATAATGCTCATTAATCGCTTCGATGAGCATGGTGATCCCGTTCGTGAAATTTTTTCACGAAAACTCACATCAGTTATACATAATTTAGACCCGTGCATCGAACGGGGGCAAAACTAGTAATAATAATAGTGGTGATAGATGCAAAACGTGGAATCTGTTTTTCTCTTGTTTTTTTTTGGGATTTGAAGAGAAAACGCAGCATGAATTCGTCAACATACATATATATATATATAGTAGATTGAAACATGGAAAGATTTAGTTTAGCGAGCGGCGAGGGAGATAACATCGAGAACAACAGAAACAGCGAGCAAGAAGCAGGTGAAGAAAGCGAAGGCTATGGACACTGCGACTCTGTCGCAGAAGACGTGCAGCGGTTTGCAGAAGTTGGGCAGAGCCGAGTGGTGGATACCGTTTCGGTTAAGGTTCGTAACGCCCGACGCCGCCGACCCAGCGCTCATCGTTGCGTAGCCAAATATCTTGCAGAATTTAAGCCAAAATCCAATTAAGATCTTTTCTTTTCATATGTTTTGTATGAAGAGATCATATATTATTCGAAAATTAATTATTGCCTGATCTGCAGCGAAGATGAGCCATGCGTGGTTCCTGGAAGGGATCACGGGCGACTTTCGGAGAATCCTCAAAGCGTTTATGAGCAGTTGAAGAAGCGAATGTGCTGCTACTGCTGCCGAAACTCCCACAAGATACCTAATTAGGAGTAAACAAACATAGACTTGGCAAATCTTTGGTTGTTTCTTTGAAGTGCATGGGCTATAGTGTTGGACTCGTGTGTGATAAATTTATGTACATGCAAAAGTACACAACGCCAGAAACAGAACTATTTTTTTGTTCACTGGTTCTTGTTTTTGTTCAATCATATATAATCCAAGGAAGTGGGCCTATGCCCTATAGTAATAGAATAGTGTTATCTTGTATCGCTATTTTTACGTTTTAATAGGACAAAAAGGAGACACATCCATAGCGTCATGGGGTTCTGTTTCTTACAACTGTGGACTCATTAATTCGTTTCAATGATAGGGAAAGAATAATAATGGGTTAAGGAAGACGAGTAAGAACTAAAAAGACCCATCAAACAAAAACCATTCAAGAAGAGAAAATGAAACGAAGAAGAAGAAAAGGACCGATTTTTATTCCATGACGCGAAATAATAAGAAAAATTTGTTTTGTTTTTCTAAGCAATTTACTTTCCCACAACTCACCTATGATTGAATGAACCCCGAAGGAAGAAAACTACAAGAAGAACAAGGTTGTCGACGGAGGGCAATAGGGTCATTTTACTTACTCAAATGAGTCGGCGAAGGACCACTTGGAGGAGACGGGCAAGTCGAAGCCGTACAGAGAGATGGTCGACGACTGCTTCGCGGCGATCATCACCGAAAGAGCCGTCACGCTGCTCATCAGGCACGCCATCCTCACGGAGACATGCGCGACGGCGCCGCCGCCGGCCCTCGGCGAGACTGTCGCCGAGCTCGAGCCGCCCGTCGCGGCGGAGGATTCCACCACGCCTTTGGCTTCTTCTGGGAGCTGAATGCTCACCTCCGTCTTAGTCGTCGGCTTATCGCTCATATTTTTCTTATTTCTTTCGCCGTAAATGACTTGAATTTTGCGAGCGTAGTAACTGAACTGCAAATGTGTGCTGAGGTATTATATATGAAAGCTGAGTTCATGTTATAAAACGACGACATGGAAGGACACGCGGCGTAATATTAGAGGGTCAATGGAGTTTGACTCTCCGACCAAGGCTCGCATGTGAACCACTGTTAACTGTTGAGTACGGAGTGAACGATGACATGAGATGATTAAATTAGGACTTCTACCCTAATCCATATTTTTAATTTAAATTAATTGAACCTTATGGTTATTACTTTGATTGAAATAGTTATGTAACAAACAATTGACATGTATGTGTAATTTTATATGCAAATCAAATCATAAAAGTAAAACAATGAGACCAAGAAAAATAGTTATATAGGACAAGCATGGATAGTTGAGCTATACCACCTACTTCTTGACAGTGAAGGTAACCTTGCATCGTCCGAAATTACCCAAATGCCCCTTGAGATTTGCTGCTCGTGACGAGCAATGACAATTGACAATCAGACAAGAATAGAGATTCAGATACCTTTAAATGACAAAAATAGCCTTTGCCCTAGGCGAGACTCTTCGTCCTTGAGAAACTTCAATTGGGCTCATTCGTCGCCATTAATGGGCTTTCATTGGGCTTACTGTCTGGGCTTAACAAAACTTTTTTTAAAAAAATATCTATGGATTGACGATTATTTTAAATATATGTGTATTTAGGAGACGTAAGTAATGTAATGTCAGTGTTTTCATAATAATAAGGTATGAGACTTAAATGTCAGAAAGAAAGGATGCAATAATAGTAGCAGGAGTGGTGGAGACAACCCATCCTTCACCATATAACATGGAGAGATCCCTAGACATGGACAACAATACCATCCATCTCTTATCTGATTAAATTAAATATTATTATTACTATTATCATTATTTAGAAAATACAATAGTTAATCTTAATAGTCGTATGTAACATATCCCTTTCGCTTGCACGACTCGACATGTGCCTATCTTCCCCACTCCACATGCAGTCTCGTCCGTCTACGTAGCTCTATTTATTTTGTATTTTCTTGGGTGACTAAACATTCACATATTGTACTTTCAAGTACATTATAACATAATGCATATTATAGTACTGCATTAACTGTGACGAGATGAGTTGTAGTGTTTGGATAATAAGTAAAATAGAAAAAAAATTGCATACCTTAATTCTTGTGTTGTTACAAAGCTAGGAAGATGTAGTAATTAACTCTATTTGCATATTTTTCAAGTTTAAAATGACTTGAAGCATAACTTTCACCAAACAAGGAGGTCAAACGCAAAAAGAAAGTTTCAAAGGAAATCAATTTAAAAAAAAAAACAAAACGAAAAGAAAAGGTTAAAAGCAAGACTTTGATTCAAGCAAGGTTTTTAATTGCGCTTTTAGCCAAAATTAAGCAACATGTCATATTTAATTTTACCAATAAAAATTCACAGTTTATTATAATAGTGACAATTATTTTCTAAACACTCCAAAGGACCATAATATATATCGTACATATTTGGTCGATAATATGAGCCCCGCCATGTGCATATATCACCTGAACTATAGACATATTAACGTCTTTACCATTACTGCTGCTCTCCTGTAATGTCCCATAGCACATTCGATCTATGTATATATCATATACTTAATTTATATATATACCAGCTTCGCACACATTCCTATTGATACCGCCAAAAAATGGATCTGCCGCGTCGGACGACTAACAGACCTCTTCCCGCCTAGATTCCACCACGCAGGTTACCTAATCGCTTGAAAACAGGATAAGGGTTGGGGGTCGTTTGCCCTCTTGCCTAGGTCAAGAGGGTAACTTCCGTATTCCAGGTGTAAAGCGGCATAGAAAGTGATGTGTAGTGTGTGTTTATGAGTAATTAATTGGACAGAGTAACGGTAGGATACGCGAGCCCAGCCCCTGTTCTTGAATACGTTGGTAGTATTTATAGGCTTCTGCCCTTGGGCGGTTTTCCCACGGTTGATACCCACGTTCTGCGATTCTAGGGGTCGAACTTCCTTATCGCCCATGATGGCACGTTTCCTAAACCTATCGAGTGTCAGGCGGTTATTCTGCACGTCTTACTTGCATCATCGTGGGCGAATCGTGGCAGTTTTCGAGTCGGATGACCGCTACTCTCGAGGGCAGGGTCTTCCCCCGGACTCGGGAAATATACCCGAGTCCTTCTTTTCCTCTCGGGTAGCTTCCTGGAGTGTTTTCGAGAGTACGCGACCTTCGGATGGAGCGCCCGAGGACCTTATGATTACGTTCCGAGAGGCTTGGTTCTTCGTCGCAGGTGTTGTCCTATAGTCCTCGGGCCCGTGGCGCTGGTAGGTACTCCTAGGATGAGGTTGTTAGGTCAGTGGAGATGGGTCGGGTGTTTTGCCGCGGGGTCGATTAGACCCGAAGGTAACAATAGTCCCCCCTTCGAGTAGTCCAAAAGAAGTATGGTGAATTTTGGACGTTTTTGTGGGGTAGTGGCGAAATATCCGATCCATTGCGACCCCGAGGGCTGTCATTGGGCTCTTATTCCGCGTACTCTTTCCCGGGCATAGGCCCATTACTTCTTCTTTAGGGGCCTTAAACACCGTTCCAGCTTTCAATCCACGTGTCGCGCTTCTACTGGTCGGCTCCGATGGGACGTCTGGGCAGGGATTTTCGCGCCTCTTCCCAAGTTGACGCGGATCGCCAAATTCTTTGCGCGGATCAACACGGCCCGTTGATCCGGCTTTGATCTAAGGGCTCGGAACGATGGCGTGGGGCCTATATATACCCCACTTCCTTCGTCATTTCCCTTTCTTCTACTTTCTCTCACTAATATCTCTCCTCAAGAAGTTCCCGAGCGCCCGATCCATCCAGCCTTCCTTTCCCAGCTTTTTAGGTTTTCTCGTAAGTCTTCCTCCCCTTAGCCTTTTACTTTTGGTACCATGACTTCTAGCTCTAGTGATAGCTCTCGTGTAGATTCGGGTAATTTTTCCGGGGGGTTGGGTGGATCTGGTAGCTCTAGTTCAAGTAGTTCGTCTGATAATAATAGTTCCTTTGTTGAGGGTTCTGGGAGCCCTAGGGTTGATGTGGGGGATAGCCCACGGGTAGATGTCGTAGGTCCTCGGGAGGGCTCCTCGAGGGCATCTTCGGTAGATTCTGAGGCTACGTATACTGTCTCGACTTCGCTTCCGCCTCTTGCTTTTGGAGAGCCCTCCCCTCCCCTTGAGAGTGATTTCCCCAGTCCTGGGGCCTTCCGTCGGGCCTTTAGTGCCTGGGTCGGGGAGGTTGAGACCATCCGAGCTGCTCGCGAAGGTGTTCGTTGGCATCAAATCAAGGTCTCTACTTTCAGACATTCAGATCTTCCTAGGTTAGTATCTCTCTCGGGTCTTCCCGACGATTTTGAAGTTAGAATTCCCTCTCCCATCGACCTAGCCAGTAATCCTCCCGAGGGTTTTGGTACTTATTTTTTGGATCAGGTCGAGATGGGGCTTAGATTCCCTCTGCCCCGTTTTCTTGTAGATATTTGTCAATATTTTGGAATTTCCCCTGCCCAATTAGCACCGAACTCCTTTAGCCTTCTTCTCTCACTTGCTGTCATTCTTGCTCACTTTCGCTTTGAGCCCTCTATCCCTATGATCACCTCTTTCCTGAAGCTTAATAAGAAAGAGGAAGGGAAATTCTTCTTCACCCCTTCACGCACTCCTGTTCTCATCCGAGGCAATCCCTCCTCTCATAAGGGTTGGATGAGTACATATTTCTTTGTTAAGCCCTCGGTAGACAGCGCCGAGTCCGCGCTACTCCCCTTCTCCTGGAGCGACAACCATACAATTTCCAATCCTCTTCCTCCCGAAACATCCTCTAGGATCGAAACCTTCTTGGCGAGGGTAGGCTCGAGGCGATATTGGGCCAAAAAACTCCGAGAAGAAGAACTCCTTTGCGCCCATGGTTTCTCTTCGAAAGGCGCCAAACTCACCATGACCCTAGGTATACCCTTAGAGTCCCGATGGGCCCCACCTTTGATTTAACCCCCGTTATGACGCATGTTTTGACTTCCTACTTCTCTTTTGCAGCTGATCGGATGTCTCTCGCCGAGGTCATTGCCATCGCTGACGAGGAGGATGAGGATCTTTGCCAGCCAACTCCCCAAGAAAATGCCCCAAATACCCGTTCAAAGGGTAAGGGCAAGGCCCCCGCTTCCTCCTCGGGGGTAAAAAAGTCTGCGCCGAAGCGAGCGGCTCCTTCCCAAGGAGGGGCTGCGGCGAAGAGAACCCGAGCTTCTTCAAGTCATCCTGTTTCCTCACCTCCGGGGGGTCCAATTGCGTTGGGTCGGGCTAAACAACCCGCTTTCTTCGATGATCCATCAAAGGAGGAGTGCTGGGAGTTCCTTCGGGAATTCCCTGATGAAGCTAACAGGCATTATACTCGCGAGCTCTCCTATCTTGACCTTAGAAGCCTCCTTGGTACTACCGTCGGGCAGGTATGTATTCCTCTCTGCTTTTCACTTCATCGGGCGACTTTGATCTTACCGAACCTCCGTTAATGTAGTCGCTCTCTCTGGTGACCGAGGTCACGAAACGTCTCTCCCGGCTTGCTGAGCGAAATAAAACCCTGTCCCATGCCGAGGCCGAATTTCGCAAGAGGGTGGAGGAGCTTGAGCGAGAGGTAGTCGAGGCTAAGACTCGGGAGAAAAAGCTCCAGGAAGAAGCGGCAGAGCTCCAACGCCATCTTTCTCGATCGGAGGTGGCCCGGGTTGAAGATAGGAGGGAGTGGGAAAAGGATCTGGAGCAGAACTACGTCCCCAAGCGCACCCACCTAAACGATATGAAGACCTTCTTCAAGTGGGGCTTCTATGGGTGCATCTCCGAACTTCGAGCACACGGGTATAGTAGGGCGGACCACCCCTTCAAGTTTCTGAATGCCATCAGGACTTTGAAGGAGGCCCCTTCTGGGGGCTATTTGCCCGAACCCCGAGATGAGAGCGGTCCTTCGAGGACGCCAATTGTGCGGGCCCCCGCCGCAGTTGTGGCTGAGCCCCAGTTTGAGGAGATGCGAGGTGCCTCCGGGGAAGAAACCCGTGATGATGCTGAGGAGACCCAGGTACCGGGGGGTTCTGCTGAGGAAGAAGCCCTTAATGAGCAAGCCGAGGAGGGAGAGGGAGAAGGCCAGGAGGTTGGAGCTTGCGGAGATGCTGAGAAGCCCGGGGAAGTTGCCGGGGGTGGAGATCAGGCCAGCTAGGCCGTTTAAACCTTTTCCTTTTGTGTTTTTTCTTTCTGTTGGTCGGGGAATGTAATGAACCCTAATATATATATATATATATCTCTTTTCTGTCCTCTCTGAACGTGGCCCCCCGGGCCATAATATATGATTGAATGTCGAGCCTTCGGGCATTTTCCCTTCTTATCGCATTTGTTCTCTTTTGCTTCAGTTCCTCATATGCTTCTACGTATTCTCGGGTAGTCTGCCCGACAACATGCTGCATATCCCGAGGATGTATAGTGTACTCGGGACTTTTTACGGCATTGGGTCATTCCGAGACGTTCTCGCCCGGTCTTCACTAATTCCGTAAAAGTAGCGCAGACTTAGTCCAAGTGAAAACCGAACTTACTTAAAACAGTACGCTCGAGAATTTAGCAACGACTACTCCTAGAATATCAGGTACCGAGTCAGATGACCGTTTGAATTTTTGAATTTCGGGCTTACCGACTTCTCGCCCAAGCAAAGGTCTCTCTATAAATACCGACAATCCTTTAGCTTTCCCTAGATTATCCCCTCTCCTGTGTCTTCGCCTTTTTGCTTCTCATTCTCAGAGTTTATATGGCTTCCTCTTCCTCTAAGGGCAAGCGTGCTGCTGCCTCTTTTCCCAAGGCGGAGTGTGTTCCTTTTGATTTTGGTAATTCTCCCAGCTTCGGGCCTGAATCGGGTTTTCGACCCGACCCGGCTTCTAGTGTGAAATCGCCAGTTCCTCAAGGTGATGTTGGAGACAAGAGTTACCGCAAGAATTTGGCTAGATGGTCTGCTGAAGCAGAAGAGGCTCGATCCAAGGTGAATCTCCCGTGGCATCGAACGAAGGTATCGACGCTTAGCCCTCAATCGCTTCGGGAGTACATCGAGAAGGCTAGGATCCCCTCTGATTATGAAGTTCAGCTGCCCGACCCCTTGCAAGTAATGTCTTCTCCCCCTCCTGGTTTCTTGGCGTTTTTTACTGACCAGATAGACATGGGGTTGAGGTTCCCCATCCCTTTTTTCCTTCTTGACCTATGTGAGGCCTTAGGCATCTCTCCTGGACAGATATTCCCGAATTCCTGTAGTTTACTACTAGCTTTGGCCGTCGTTACTCGCAAACTTAATTTTCCTCTCACCACCAAGTTGGTTCTTAGTTTCTTCCGCGTGTGGGAGCGGGATGTTGGTAAATTTGTTTTCGTGCCTTCCACCGATGTTTTCCACGATAACTTTACTGCCACCAAGGGATGGATGAACAAATTCTTCTTTGTGCGTCCCTCACCCCAGCATCGGGACCGCAAGTTTTCCTTACTCCAGTGGCGAGATCACTGTCGGGCTTCGATAAACGACCCCGACCTTCTGCTGGCTTTCATGGACCGTGTCGGGGGTCAGAGTTTCTCGGTGAGAGAGTTGATGTCGGCTGCTCCCTCTGATTCGGTTGCTCCTCCCCGCATTTTAGGTATGTCTTTCCTTTATCTTTGCTTGTTGGAGGGTAGCTTTCCGATTCTTATCATTTTTCCTCTCTCCAGTGAGTGACGGCTCGGGTGTTCTGCCCGTCCTGGCGGTTCGGACCGGAGGCACTTCGGCACGTCCCTGGGAGGAGTCTGACGAGCGTTCGGCTGGTATGCCCGCGGATGAGATGTCAACTCCTCATCGTGAGGTAGTTCGACCTAAGCGAGTGAGACCCTCTCCGCCGACTCCTCCAGCTTCTTCCCGGGGAGGGCCCTCCTGCTCTCAGCCTGCCCCTCATCCTCATTTCCTGCTGGAGAAAGATGGAGAGTCGTCCTTATCTTATATGATGAATTTTCTTACTCCTGAGGAGAAGGGCTTCGCCAAAGAACTATCCGATGACCGCTTTTGGAAAGAATGGGCCTTAGCCTTAAGCCAGGTAGACTTATTTCTCGTTTTCTTCCTCTGGATATTCACTTACATCGCATACCTTCGTCCTTAGGCTTATTCCTTATCCTGCGAGGGGAATCGGCGGTACCGCCTTCAGCAGAAAATGGTCGAATCAGCGCGATCTTGCAATGTGGAGATGACCATGCGAGTCAGTGAGGAGGCTCAGGAGGTGGGTCGCCTGAAAAATCAGTTGGCGAGAGCTCAATTTGAGGTAGGTAAGCTTCGCCAAGAGCTTCATTCAGAGAGGGAGATCCGTCGTAGTCGGGAGTATCAGTCCAACCCCAAACTGGTCCCTGTGGAGGAAGTAACCGAGGCGGCCAACATGTACTTTAACTTCGGATTTCAAGGGTGCTTGTCCCAGATAAGGGCGAATGGCTTTCCAGAAAGTGCTCATCCCTTCAATTTCCTTAATCCCGAGGCGGCCTTTATGGCTTTAGCTCCCCGACGTTCTCCCCCGAAGCCGGTGAAGGGAAAGAGCCTATGGGACGAGTTTGACTTAGGCGAGAGTAGTGATGCTTCCCGAGGTGGTGGTCCAGCCGAGAAGGATTAATTGGGCGACTTTATTTGGAATTCAGTTTTTAGTCCTTGCTTTTTCCTTGCTTTCCGTGGATGTTTTTATTTCCTGGTCTTCCTGTTTATTTGATGCGTTTTGGATTATTAAATAAATAAAGGATTTCTAATTACCTGAACGTTCCCTTTCGCTTGTTCTACTCGATGTTTATTACTTCCTCCCTTTTTGATTACCCTTGATGAGTGCGCGAGGGATGAGGTCCCTTCTTCGGGCAGAGGGCGTCCCCCCATACCCCAAGAGAGCCTCGGCGTGTTGCCCAAGGAGATTTGTCCTGACGAGTCTTCTTTGGCTCTCACTTAAATAGAGGTGGCGCTGCCTCGCGTAGAGGGATAACAGTGTGCGCAGGAGTGTTTTCCCTTTCGGGAATTTCTCAGCCTCTCTTAGAGGGAATTCGATGTGCGCAGTTTACATTACCCGAGGGGAGATGTCCCGAGGGGCCTTCTTTGCCTCTAGCTTGCATAGAGGTGGCGCTGCCTCGCGTAGAGGGATAACAGTGTGCGCAAGAAATATTTTCCCTTTAGGGAATTTCTCAGCCTCTCGTAGAGGGAAATCAGTGTGTGTAAAGGAGGTTGCCCAAGGGGGGGTTATCCCGAGGGATTCCCTGGGTGATTATCTCCTTGGGAGATGAGGCGTCTTCTACCCGGGTCTTCATGCCTTTTTAAGTTCTTTGAATTTCGACTCGGAGATTCCTCGTACGGAAAGAAAATAAACTTCATTAATAACTTGATATGGTTTACATCTCAAAAGCGATAGAAGTAAACTTAAGGAAATAGTAGGTAGAAAAACATATGCAAATAAGGGTACTCCCTCTAGGGATAATATTTCCGCAGTTTGCGGGCGTTCCACGGGCGATCGAGCTGCTTTCCATGGGTATCCTCGAGATAGTAAGAGGCTTCCCCGGCTCTTTTAATTACTCGGTAAGGTCCTTCGAACTTGGGTTCCAACTTCTTCCTTCCTTCCTGATTTAGGATCTCTTTCATCACGAGGTCTCCTTCTTCGTACCTCTTGCTTCGGACTCGGCGATTATAGGACTTGGTCATTCTCCTTTGATAAGCGGTCATCCTGATGGCGGCTCTTTCTCTTCCTTCCTCGATAAGGTCGAGATCTTCGGCGCGGAGCTGGTCGTTGTCTTCAGAGTAAGTAAGGATTCGGGCACTTTCCATTCCTATTTCCGCGGGTAGTACCGCTTCGCTCCCATAGACCAAGCTGAAGGGTGTCTCATTGGTCCCTTCTCGAGGCGTCGTTCGATATGACCAGAGGACACTTTGAAGCTCATTGAACCAGGACTTCTCGAGCCCCTCGAGTCGGGTCTTTAACCCTTGCACTATAGTGCGATTGGTCACTTCTACCTGGCCGTTGCTTTGTGGATACGCTACCGAGGTAAATATTTGCTCTATCCCGAGCTCATCGCACCATTCCTTTAGCTTCCTTCCACTGAACTGCCTTCCATTGTCCGATACTAGTCTCCTGGGAATTCCGTAGCGGCAAATGATGTTCTTCCAAATGAAGGAGGTGATGGCGGCTTCGGTGATCTTGGCCAGGGCTTCGGCTTCGACCCACTTCGAGAAGTAGTCCACAGCTACCAGTAAAAACTTCTTTTGAGCAACGTTCCCAGAGAATGGTCCGACAATATCAAGTCCCCATTGATCGAAGGGGCATGGAGACGTTACTGACTTCATGGCTTCAGCAGGCATTCTCTGCAAACTGGCGTGTTTCTGGCAATTGAGACAACTTCGAACTGTCTTCATGGCATCTCCCTTCATTGTCGCCCAGAAAAAGCCTGCGAGGAGTGCCTTCCTTACCAAAGCTCGACTCCCGATGTGACTTCCACAAATCCCTTCATGTATTTCCCGAAGGACATACTCACCTTCTTCCTTGGATATGCATCGTAGGAGGGGTCCGGCGAAAGACCTTTTGAATAGAGTTGTATCGATTAAGGTGAACCTTTGAATCTTTCGCATGAGTTTTTGGGCTTGAGCTTTGGCCTCGGGAAGGATCTGGTGGCGCAGGTATTGGTAGATCTCGTATCTCCAATCTTCCCGGGCAATGTCTTGCTCGGGCACGTTCTGGTCCTCGATCTGCCAAATGGCTGGGGCCTTTCCTTTTTCCTCAAGTGGGCCAATGGCGCTTGCCCACTTGGCTATCTGGTCTGCCTTCTCATTCTGGGCCCGGGTGATTAAGACGATCTTAAGTTCTTCGAAGCTTCCTTTAATTTCATCGAACGCCTTCACGTATTTTTCCAGATTCTGACCCTTGACGGCAAAGTTTCCCTCTAGTTGTTGAACCACGAGTTGAGAATCCGAGTGTACTAGCAATCGAGTGATCCCCATTCTCCGCGCAGCTCGGAGTCCAGCAAGTAGCGCTTCGTATTCTGTCTCATTGTTTGATGCCTTGTGGTCCAGCCTGATAGCCAGGTTGGTCTCTTCCCCCCAGGGTGATATGAGAAGTATCCCGACTCCATTCCCCGAGTTGCAAGAAGAACCATCCACAAACATATTCCATACCTCCTCGGGGCCGTCCCCGACTATCTCCACCATAAAATCGGCCAACGCCTGTGCTTTGATCGCGGCCCGAGGCTTAAATTGAATGTCGTATTCTCCTAATTCTGTTGACCACTTGACTACCCTTCCCGAGACGTCCGGCCGTGTAGCGATCTTCCCGATGGGTTGATTGGTCAGCACCATAATCGGGTGTGATAGGAAATAGGGTCGCAACTTTCTAGCGGTGATAAGAAGGGCCAGCAGAAGTTTTTTGGAATTTGTGTACCTTGTTTCGGGGCCTTTCAAGATGTGACTGACGAAGTAGACTAGTTTCTGCACCCTTTCCTCTTCCCGAACCATTACGGAACTTATGGCTCGAAGCGAAGTTGCAAGATAGACTGTTAACTCCTCACCAGGCAATGGCTTGTTAAGCACGGGCAACTTCTTCAAATATTCCTTCAGGTCCTGGAAGGCTTTCTCGCACTCGGGTGTCCATTCAAAGTTCCGGACTTTGCGCAACACTTTGAAGAAGGGTAGGCTGCGGTCAGCGGATCGGGAGATGAACCGCGAAAGGGCTGTGATCCTTCCTGTTAACCTCTGAACCTCATTTAGACTTCGGGGGGATGTCATATCCAACAAGGCCTTGACTTTATCGGGATTAGCTTCGATTCCTCGCCTCGTTACCATATATCCTAAGAATTTGCCCGAACTGACTCCGAAGGTACACTTGTTGGGGTTCATCTTAAGGTTGTATCTTTGGGCGGTCGATAGCGTCTCTTGAACATCGGCTAAGAAGCGGCTTTGCTCTCGGGACTTGATTAGAATGTCGTCGACATAGACCTCCACGTTTCTCCCGATTTGATCCTTGAAAACCTTGTCCATCAGCCTCTGGTATGTGGCACCGGCGTTCTTCAGTCCAAAGGGCATAACTGTGTAACAGTAGGTTCCTCCGGCGGTTATAAAGCTTGTTTTTTCTTGATCTTCTCTTGCGAGTAAGATCTGATTATATCCCTGGAAAGCGTCGAGAAAACAAAGTAGCTCGTGTTCTGAGGTGGAATCGACCAACTGATCTATCCTGGGCAAGGGATAGCAGTCCTTCGGGCATGCTTCGTTCAAGTTCCGGAAATCCACGCACATGCGCCATTTGCCCGAGGATTTTGGGACCAAGACCACGTTCGAGAGCCATGTGGGGAACTGAACCTCCCGAACATGTCCTGCTTCCAACAGCTCCTCCACCTGTCGTCGTGCCTCGGCGTTCATTTCAGCGCTGAGATACCTCCTTTTCTGAAAGACAGGTCGAGTGGATCGGGAGACGTTCAATTTATGCTCGATGATCCCCCTGTCGATGCCTATCATGTCCTTAGAGGTCCATGCGAACGCGTCTTTGTTCCTTTTTAGCAATCCGATTAAGCCTTCCCTCAGGTCCTGAGGAAGATCCTTGGCAACTTTAACTATCCCTTCTGGCGGATTGATCACCACTTCTTCGGTTTCTTCTTCCTGGTCTTCTTTTTGGGCAGTTCCAATGGCATACAACGTTTCTCTTCCTCTCGGATGATCCTCCTTTCGGGTTCTGGCGGACTTGGTCTCGGCGCGAACCTCTTCCACGTAGCATTTTCTGGCCATCTTGCGATCTCCCACAACTTCCCCAACCTTGTCCCCTACGGGGAATTTTATCTTTTGGTGTAGGGCCGAAGCAATGGCCTTGAAAGAGGTCAGGGCAGGTCTCCCTAGGATGATGTTGTACGGGCTCGTTCCATTGATGACCATGAATGGCGACATCCGCGTTTTCCGAGTGTCCCCTTTCCCGAGGGTGAGTGGGAGATGCAGGATCCCCACGGCCTCGATGCAGTGTCCCGTGAAGCCGAACAGAGCCGTTTCCACCTTGTCCATAGAGTATGCTCCCAAGTCCATTTGATCGAGGGCCTTCTTGTATATTATGTTGACGGAGCTTCCATTATCGACGAAAACCTTGCCAACATCATGGTTGGCCACCTCAGCTCGAATGACTAAGGCGTCCTCATGAGAATCGTCGCCTCCATGAAAATCCTCAGGACCAAAGCTGATAGTAGGTCCCGAGCGCTTACTTCCTATCTTGATTTCAAAGTTTTCCAACCGGCGAACCCCAGCCTTCCTTGCTCGGTTTGAATCCCCTCCTGTAGGTCCTCCCGAGATTATGTTGATCTGTCGGGGTGCGGTCCTTTCGGGTGATCTCTGCTGTCCCGCGCCTCTATTGTCCTGGTTCCTCAAAGTGTCATTCCTTGCTGGCCTGGGGTCTCGCCTCTCGTCCCCTTCCGGTGTTCTTCTAGGCGCCCCTTTCTGATTTTGAGGCAGGCGGTCTTGTCGGGTGTTAAACCGATTCCCCGCCCCAGGATATCTGGGCCTGGTCCCGAAGCCACCCTCATTCCCCGCCAGCTTGGCTCGTGCTTCGGGGTTGGTTGCGATTAACTTTTCTAGCTCTCGATTCAGCTGAAAACACTCCTCTGTAGTATGCCCGTATTCGTGGTGGTAATTGCAGTAAGTGTTAGATATTGGTCTCCTAGGGTTGCCTTCGATGTAAGGTGGTCGACGAAGAAAATCATTTTCCTCACATATCTCCAGTGCTCGCAATTTGTTCACGCGCAGCTTCGGGTAATCCACCCTAGGGAACGGAGGCATCGGATAGGGGCGATCATCCCTTCGGGGAAACACCCTGCGATCTTGATTTCTCGGTGGGCTCTTTCGACGCTCTCGTGGGGGACTTTTGCGTTTCCTATCCTCGGGCTCCCGAGCATGCGATTCTTCTACTCGGACATATTTCTCGACCCGAGCCACCAATTCCTCTACCGTGGTGGGATATTTCTTCACCAGCGATCTGAACAGATCCCCGTCCCTCAGGCCATGATGAAACGCTCCAATAAGCAACTCAGGCGCAATGTTGGGGACCTCCATCTTTACTTGATTGAAACGTCGAAGATAATCTCTTAGGCTTTCCCTGTCGCCCTGTTTAATGTTTAACAATTTTACTGCGGAAGAGGGGCGTCTTCTGTTGCTTGAGAAGTACTTCAAAAAGTGGCTGGTTAGGTCGTGAAAGCTTCTGATTCCTCCTGGGGGCAAAAGAGTGAACCATTGCTGGGCTCCTCCTGCTAGAGTAGTCACAAAGAGTCGGCATTTAATGGGGTCGCTAAGCTGGTATAACGCCGCATTTCCTTCAAAAGCAGCTAAATGGTCTTCTGGCGGCCCGGAACCATCATACTTCTTCATTTCAAAAGATCGGAAGTGTTCGGGCAGCGGAGCCGTGAGCACCTCGGGAGAGAACGGCGAGGCCCGAGGGATGATTGGGGCTTCGGGCGGATTTGTGAGATTTTGAAGCTGGCGAATCTCCTCTCTCATTCTTTCCAAGTCGGCCGCCTGTTGATCGGCGTGCTGTTGATCCATGCGTTGCTGGTCGGCTCGTCTCCTTCTCTCGGCTCGGGCTCTCCTCTGCATTGACGCCAGGGTATGATCACCGTCGCTCCGTTCTCCAGTGCCTGATTGAGCGTCTCGCTCATCATTGTCCTCGTGCTGGCTTTCTTCTTGTCTGGCGTCACGTCCTCCATTCTGTCCGAATCCATTGCCTCTCCGGTTTCTCTCAGCCATGAGGACTCCCACGTCAGCACCGATTCTTTGCATCTCTTGCATGATTGCTGCGAACATCGCGGCTGGATTCGCCGGGTTCGGACTGTTGCCGTCGGGTTGCGGCTCACGATCATTTTCGACAACTACCATACTGAATTTCTACTAGTGAGAAACCTAAACGTTCCCACAGACGGCGCCAAGTTGATACCGCCAAAAAATGGATCTGCCGCGTCGGACGACTAACAGACCTCTTCCCGCCTAGATTCCACCACGCAGGTTACCTAATCGCTTGAAAACAGGATAAGGGTTGGGGGTCGTTTGCCCTCTTGCCTAGGTCAAGAGGGTAACTTCCGTATTCCAGGTGTAAAGCGGCATAGAAAGTGATGTGTAGTGTGTGTTTATGAGTAATTAATTGGACAGAGTAACGGTAGGATACGCGAGCCCAGCCCCTGTTCTTGAATACGTTGGTAGTATTTATAGGCTTCTGCCCTTGGGCGGTTTTCCCACGGTTGATACCCACGTTCTGCGATTCTAGGGGTCGAACTTCCTTATCGCCCATGATGGCACGTTTCCTAAACCTATCGAGTGTCAGGCGGTTATTCTGCACGTCTTACTTGCATCATCGTGGGCGAATCGTGGCAGTTTTCGAGTCGGATGACCGCTACTCTCGAGGGCAGGGTCTTCCCCCGGACTCGGGAAATATACCCGAGTCCTTCTTTTCCTCTCGGGTAGCTTCCTGGAGTGTTTTCGAGAGTACGCGACCTTCGGATGGAGCGCCCGAGGACCTTATGATTACGTTCCGAGAGGCTTGGTTCTTCGTCGCAGGTGTTGTCCTATAGTCCTCGGCCCGTGGCGCTGGTAGGTACTCCTAGGATGAGGTTGTTAGGTCAGTGGAGATGGGTCGGGTGTTTTGCCGCGGGGTCGATTAGACCCGAAGGTAACACCTATGATTGAATTTACCCAACTTTCCAGCTTTTATATATGTCTTTCTTCATCCCCAATGTTTGATATCTACCCAAAATATCCATCACCATTCTTCGCTTTGTCAACAAGCAAATCATTCCATTTTCACGTCACACGTCAAATAAAACTAAAAAATAAAACCTCTCCTTTTTCTTTTATAAGTCATGACTATTTCTTTTGGCTTACACTCAACGCAATTACAAAATATTAATGATATATTCATGAAGACCAAGAATAATAAAACAATGCTTTTGTGTCAACATCAAGAAACAAACAACGTATGAATTCCTCTTAGGCATCTCCAACCGAAAACCTATTCTCAAATCCAAAATACAGCAAAAGTCACATCAAACAGTAATTCTTCTCCAACCATTAAACCCATTTTCAAACTCAAAAGAATATTAAAATATTCTTTTCCACACAAAATTTTACAACTTTTCAATATTATCCATGTATTTTCATAAGTTTACAAATTAGACAACAACTACTCCAAAAACTTATACAATGATATTATTTTAAATTCAATAATTATTAGTACATAGTATTATATTTATTCTACAATAATATTATTTTAAATTCAAAAGTATTATAAGTAAAATAATATTATTTTAAAATTCAATAATAAAAATAAATGAGAAAACATTTAATTTTTACAATATTAAACATTTTTTATATATCTTGCTATTTTAATGGAATAAAATGAATAGAATTATAAGACTAATTAAAACATTTTGGGTTTAAAACAAATTATGTATTAAATTGGGGTCATTTTGAAAGAGTTAAAAACATTTAGGTAGATGAATGGTACAATCCTATATTTGGGTTTTGCCGTGAGAGAAATGAACAAAACTCATTTTAGGTATAACTATTGGTATCGATTGGAGAGAATTTTGCTACATGCGTTCGAGTTTTCCGCACGATTGGAGAAGCTCTTATACCAATTGAATCGACATTAATCTCCCATTCACCTTCTCCCTCCATCTCTACTTCAAATTCAAAATAATACCTTAGCCAAATAGAGATCTTTTTCACGGTAACATCATTATATGATAAGTAACTCAACGAAAAGGCAACAATCATAAAGCAAATCATATTCTCCCCTTAATCTGCACTAAGCTCGTCAATCAAGACTCACTACACTAGGACTATAGCCTAGATTAGCCTAGCTAGGCCAATCGCCGCCGTTGAAAACCGAGCCATCGATCAGCTGCTGCTGGTAAATGTGCTCCTTCTGTCGCCGGAGCTCGAGGACTTTCCGGTGAGAATTAGAGTGTTGGGCCGAAACGAACGTCGGGCTCGCCGCCGGTCGGTACTCTGGCACGAGACGGCCCGACTTGTACCTTACCCCACAAGCATTGCACAGCGTTTTCGGGCCCATTGGGCCCGTCCTCCACTGTGGGGTCTTTTCCGACGCGCAGTGCAGGCATTTCCGGCCCGACGTCTCGGCCGGCTCGCGCTTTTTGGGAAGGGCGGTCGTCTTCAACTGCGTCGGCGGAGGTGCCGCCGCCCTGAGGAGTCGGGACGACCAGTTGCAGGGGACAGCCCGCGGGCGTTTGCTTCGGGCTTTTCCTGGGACTGAGATTTCGGCCGGGAAATAAGGTTGTTGCGGCGGTGGTGGAGAATTGGTGGTGGTGATGGAGGAGGCGTCGGCGGTGTTAGTGACGGTGGGTGGGATGAAACGGAGGTCGCCGGAGGAGAATGAGTCTTCCACGAAATTCGAGAGCCATTCGAGATCGGCTAAATCATCGTGCTGTTTGTCAAGATTTAGGTAGATATGTTAATAATTGCTACTCCATAAAAAAAAAAAAAAAAAAGAACATGGCCTCAACAATTAATTAATCTATATTACAATAATAGTACCATAATCATAAAAATGTCTGTTTCACCATAATTATTGTGAAAATCGAGTATAAAACAAAATTCCAAAACAGTTGTCTCAATAATTCGACTGTCGGTGACAGTAATTATTTTCTGAAGTTTTTTTACCCGATAGATTAATAATTAACGAAAACGACAAAGTGAATTTACATGCAAGCAGAAAATAGATTAACAAAATGCACGTAGTTCATAGAAACTAAGGAATAAAATGCCACGTCATTTCTCACCGGAACACAGAGTTCGTTGCCGGTGAAGTGGCAAGAATCATCAAAGCTACGGACGACGTTGAGCCTTCCGCCGTCTCCCCCGCCGGAAACCGATGAATTGCAGCTGTCAACCGCCGTGGCGGTGGAGGAGTCGCCGCAGCTTCCCCCCAAACAGTCGAAGAATGCGTCGGCCATCGCCTCTTCGGTGTTTGAAAAGTCGAGCAAATCGTCAACCGCGAATTGGGCGCCGCCGTGTTTACTGTTATCTGCTGTTTGAATTTGTGAACAATCATTTTCTAAGAGATATTCCATGATTTTTAGTTTCTGAACCTCAGAAGTCGATGAAAAGAAACGAAGACGTTTTATAGAAGTAGCTTTGTTTTCTTCTCTCTATTTTTTTTTTTCCTTTCGAGTATTTTCTCTTAAAATGTTGAAAGTGAAAAGTATTGAGTGAGAGGGGGTGTGGCTTTATGACGATTGACGAGTCGGATAAGGGGTGAAAATGCAAATAACGGAAATGTATAGGTGGTTATTTGAAATATTTATTGGACTCGACATGGCCTCTCCTTGTATATTTTGAAATTGTTGGGGTATTCTTTTTATTCATTCATTTGTTTATTTTGCGTATGTGTGAAGATTAGTGATGGGTGCAGTGCATTCTGTGTTGGTTCACTTGCTGCTTATGCAAAGTTGGTTGCTTCCATTAGGTTTTTAAAAAAAGATACTGCTCAGTCTATACTTTTTATTCATGTAATATATTTACTCCCTTCTCTTTTTTTCACTTTCTGTTTTCCTCATTTATCAATTTATTTTTTTTCTTAAGTATGACAGAGGGATAATTAGTTTTATAATTCTACATGCAAGTAAAATGATAATATGTATTTTAACATATTTTTTCTGTTGGAAGTACTTATATGGTCAACTGAAGCACATTGCTTCACATGAAAAAGCCACTAACTTCCACTGCATTTGCTCTACAATGAGAGCAGCACATTTCTATTTTATTTTCTTTAATAACTATTATTATGTTATTTTCTGAGAGTGCAACTGACATCGAGGTTCTCATTTTCTGAGCCAATGATAAGTTTTTAAAATTTAAAGTTACATTACCTCCTAAATATAGAAAACCAAATACATAAAAAGCATAAATGGTAGGCTCACAGTTAATGAAAAATGAGTGAAAATAGAGAGACATCACATGAATTAGGGGTGAGCAAAAATATCCGGAAACCGGATTCCGATCCGGTATCCGATTTTCAAAACCCGGAAAAACGGATATCCGGTTTTGAAAACCGGATGGGATATCCGGTCCGATTTATTTCAAAATAAACCGGATCGGATACGGCTAGTGATTTGTCTAAAATCCGGATATTCCGGTATCCGGTTTTATATTTAAAAAAATAAAAAAATAAAAAAAAAGTCCAAAAAGAATAATGATGGTCCAAAAAGGAAAAAAAATTCATCAAGTAGAATATTTAAATTTATATTATTTTATAATTGCAAAAAACTTTGTTAGAGAATTGAGATAAAAATAAAACATAAAAACATCGAGATGCAAGTAAGAAAATTAATGTGAATATGTGGTATTGTGTTTATTATTTATTATGTAATTTTGAATCATAAATTTACATATTGCGTGAATTACTAGGGGTGGTTCGCTACGGTATACCGTACCAAAACTGTGATACCGTGTACCGTACCGAAATTTCGGTATCCAAAAAAATCATACCAATACCATACCAAAATTTCGGTATACCTTAAATTTCGATACGGTATCATACCAAAATTTCGATATGGTATCGGTATCATACCTTCTATACCATTCACATGGAGGGTTTTACCATGTGTGTCTAGTAACTCGTTAATTTGTTATTTTCGAATTTTTGGTCAATTTAAACTCCTTAGGCCCCAATAAGATGGATTATTAATACCAAATTTTCCAAAATAAAAAGATTTTTAATTCATAAAATAACCTTAAAAGTTTATATATTTTAGTCAGCCTAAGACAAAGAACTTTATATAACCACAAAGTAGGGTATGGTTAATAATTTATGGGCTACATAAATTTATTAAGATCCTTATAATATTTTATCCATTTTATATTTTTTTTGAAATAATATAATATATGTAGGTGTGTATATATATAATATTAAAAAAAATTTTATTTCGGTATTGCGGTATAATCGGTATACTTAATTTTTAAAATTTCATACCTTTACCGTACCGAAAATTTTCGGTACGTTATCATACCTTACCAAAAACTTCGGTATACCAAAATTGTCGATATTCTCGGTACGTTACGGTACGATAAGGACGGTATATCGGTATTTCGGTATATTTCCTCAGCCCTATGAATTACTATGTGTAGAAATTCTTATATTAAAAATATATTTTTTATTGTGATAACAAAAAAAAAATATGACTTTGAATATAAAATTATAAAAATAGAAGAATAAAAAAATTAATGTGAATTTGTGGTATTGTGTTTATTATTTATTATGTAATTTTGAATCATAAAATTACATATTGGTGAATCTATGTGTAGAAATTCATATATTAAAAATATATTTTTTATTGTGATATGATTTTGAATAGAAAATAATAAAAATATAAGAAAAATAAATTTAAAAACCGGATGGATGCGGATATCCGGTAAAATCGGAAAAAATCGGATATCCGATTTTCGGATATCCGATTAAAATCGGAGCGGATACGGATACCATTTTTCGATATCCGAAAATCCGGATATCCGAATCCTAAAAACCGGATATCTGGTTTTGCTCAGCCTAACATGAATAGCGATTGCGAATTTATTATATTTTATTTATTAAATATAGAAATTCAACTGTTTTGCCCTCAATGATCGATATTAGCAGGTTTTGTCTCCACCATTAGTGTCCAAGTTTCTCCCTCTAATAATAATTTCCTCGGGATTGGTGTTTATATTTTCAATGAGGGCAATTTTAAAATGATCAATATTTCAATGCCAATTAAAAGGTGAATCTATAGAAACATACTCAATATCATAAAATTTTTACACATACCTACATATGCCAGAAAATTTACAAATATATACCCGATTTAATTTTACCAGTTTATAGCATACGTCGTACAATTTTCTGTTATATAGGGTACCCAAATGTGTTGATATATGGTACCTAAATATAGCATACGTCGTACCTACGGGAATATACACAGGGCGTACTTAAAAATAGCATACGTCGTACCATTTTCTGTTATTTAGGGTACCCAAATGTGTTGATATAGGGTACCCAAATGTGTTGTATGATGTACTTTCGGGGATCGGGTACGTATGTGCAAAAAATTTATTCTGTTAGGTACCTACATATAAAAAAATCATGACTGAGTACTAAATTACAAGTTTTTTTTTTAAATAGGTATTTCTATGTAAAAACCCCATTTAAAATTTCTCACGTTAGTAATTTTAACTTTCATATGTCTTACAATGTCACTATTCCTTAAACCACGTTTAGGCACGATGGCGTACAGGCTTACAGCTCGGACTTTCTCAAGGGTCCTGATTGAGCCACGTGTCATCAAATCAATGATTTCCTTATCATTTTTTTTATCTTTTTGCATATATTTATATTTACTTTCTTGCTTTCCATGTAAACTTATCGTGGCGGTGAACTTTTCAATTTATAATCTCGTAGAGATAAACTTCATTTCTCATAAATTGCATCAAGGCTAAAAAAGAAATGGTTGATTTTTTCACAAGTAACCCCGTTTTAAATAAACTGTTCTATTTATAACTTTTAGTTCATGGGATCCGACTACGCACGTGACAAAGGTGAGGGAGTGTTGTCAGCCGTCATGTGACAACGGACTCTTTATACATGTTCATTCAAACACATTATTCTTCTTAAATAAGTATGGAATTGAATTTGTATAGTTTCTAGAGTTAATTTCGTTTCAGCTCCATTTAAGCAACTTCCATTTAGATTCAGCCCCAACTGCTTTAAAATTCAGTTTAAAACACCCATCTCAAGTTTGCCTTAGAGTTAAGGACCCAATTGTGCTCAAAAGACCCATTTGCCCTCAACTGTTGCGAAAATTTATATATCTATGCCATCATCCCTCTCTTACGGTTTATGGTAGATCTGTGATTCTTTCAACACTCAAACGCCTTGAAATCTCCGAAATCTTCGACGTTATTGAGCGGGAAAGGTAAAATCGAGCTCAATTTCTCATGGGTTCTCGTAACCAACGAAAATTTCGATGTTATGTTGGAATAATGCTTCAAATTCAAATCGAAAATTTTGGTACAAGCACGAGTGAAATCTTGACGTTTGTGCTCGAATAAGGATTCACACCAATTCGGATGTGGGTCTTAGTAATCGACATGAAATTACGACGAATCTTGCCGCGACCTAAGATCCAAACATTTTCAGTTTCAGTAACACATCACGTCATCGTGGTACCACTTGCGTCTGTTTCGGAAACAACATCCTCCAAAATAATAACAGATGACTAGCACGGAGGAACAAATGTTGCATTATATATAACAAAAAATGAGAAACAAAAACAGTTTATTTCCTATAATAACTACATGCAACTAGTACGGACTAGGGTGTCAAGAGGGAGATCAAAAATCGTACGACGCCCAAAACACCCTGAAATCTCATATATCTTCTACGTTATTGAGTGAAAATGCAAAATCGAGCTCAATTTCTCATGGGTCCTCGTAACAAACGAAAATTTTCAATGTTATATTGGAATAATGCTTCAAACTCAATTCGAAAATTTTGGTACAAACACGAGGAAATCTTGACGTTTGTGCTCGAATAATGAGGATTCACACCAATTCGGATGTATGTCTTAGTAATCGACACGAAATTATAACGAATCTAGCCGCGGCCTAAGATCCTAACATTTTCAATTTCAGCAACAAATCACCTGATCTGGGTACCACTTTATGCTCGTTTGGAAACACTACCATAAAAAACTATACCAGATTCTTAACATTGACGAATAAATGTTGCCTCACTAATAACAAATCAGTACAGTTAACACGTCACTTTGTCTAGGTACAAAATAGGGC
The DNA here is from genome assembly GCA_027422505.1 of Craterostigma plantagineum. NCBI lineage: Eukaryota > Viridiplantae > Streptophyta > Magnoliopsida > Lamiales > Linderniaceae > Craterostigma > Craterostigma plantagineum. The sequence continues at coordinate 21,923,812 of JAPQWV010000018.1, read as the reverse complement.
ATCAAGAGGAAGATCAAAAATTCGTACGACACCCAAAACTCTTTGAAATCACACAAATATTCAACGTTAGTAATCGAAAAAGGTAAACCGATCTCAATTTCTTATGGGTCCTCATAAACAAGGACAATTTTCGATGTTAAGTTGGAATAATGCTTCAAACATAATTCAAAAATTTTGGTAAAAAACGAGTGAAATCTCGACTTTTATGCTCGAATAATGAGTATTCACACCGATTCGGATATGGGTCTTAGTAATCGACATGAAATAACAACGAATTTTGCTGCGAACTAAGATCGAAACGTTTTCAATTTTGATTGGAAATATTGGAACGTCTGTCAATTAAAAAGCTAGTTGGTAACACTTTATTTTTTCTGTGTAACAATTCATGCATTCTGGGTAACACATCACTAAGAACATTCTAGAAGGTTCTAGATTATCAGAGATATTAATAGTACAATAACTTAATATTACCACATTGCCTGCAAATAGTACCACATGTCTGATAAAAAATAACAAGATAAACAAAGGTTATCACACATTTGTAGCTACAAGAACCACAAAATAGCTAATAAATACCACATTACTATTTCGATTAATTTCATTCACAAATTCTTTTCGTTGGGATGTATAAGATTGACATTCATGGAAATAGATGATATGATGAAGCTAAATCACAAAATTTCATTAAAAGTCACGTTTTGCGAATGTTGATATCAATATGTGGAAGTTGAGATCAAAATTCATGTAAACACATAGCTCTTCATTCACAAAATATACTAGTATCTCTTTTGATGAGACATAACGTTATGAATTCCATCACAAACGTATTCAAAGTTCAATATTAAAGCACGAACAACATTTAATAGACCATAAACTCAACATTCGAGACCTCAAACTAAACAATCGAAGCAAAATGGATTTTTGAGCATAATTAATGAAATGTTTTAGAATATTACCACATTACCTGCAAATAATACCAGATGTCTGATATAAAGAAACAATACCAACCAAATTTATGACACATTGTTTGGTACATATACCACATAATACGCTTTTCAGTATAACATCATTAATTAGACTTATTTTGTTCGTAAATTCACTTTTACCCGAATATATAAGAATTATGTTCATGTAAGTATGTGATTTTACTAAGTTAACAAACCAAATTCCCTTAAAGACATGTTATGCAAATGTTGATATCAATATGTGAAAGTTGAGATCAAAAGTCATGTAAACGCATAGCTCTTGTTTCACAAAATATACTAGTATCTCTTTTTGATGAGACATAACGTTATGAATTCAATCACAAACGTATTCAAAGTCAACATTAAAGCACGAACAACATTTAATAGACCAATAAACTCAAAATTCGAGACCTCAAACCCTAAACAATCCAAGAAAATGGATTTGTGAGTGAAATTAATGATATTAGTAGTATGGTACGGAAAACATATTATGCAGTATAAATATCTACAATAGTGTTAAAAATTGGATTTGTATTGTTCTTTTATATCAAAGATTCGGTATTATTGGCGATTAATGTTGTAATATCCCTTGAGAACATAGAACATTCCGGATAATACAATTCCTGCCTAAATTATTGAGATCCCGCCTAAATTATTGAAATCCCGCCTAAAGTGGATAACACAAGTTACAGAGAGAATAACAATTAATAACTTACTGGTACCACTTTCTTGTTTCGGAGAATTAGGCAAATCCGCGATTGTATTTAAATTTTGGCAACCATGAGCGACGAACAATAGAGCCAATAATGTGCTTCAACGACTTGTCAGGATATGAGTCTCTCGAATTTGTACGAAATATCTTCAATTTCGATCGAATCGGGATTCAATTTTAACCGTGTTACAATTATTTGCGTCAAAAGAATTCGAGAAATTTACTCATAAAATCGAACATTCGAGACTTGAATAATATGATAAACAATCTAGGACACACCCAACTTGGTTTGGTGCAGGTCGTGCAGATGGAAATAATATATACGATCGATTGTTTCGATCGAGTTTCCACTGTTACGGTGATACCAGATATCTGGCAAAGGGTACCAAATCCAGCTTACTAGAACCTTTTAATCAGTATATACACCATATGTCAGCTTACCATTACCAGTTAACTGTATTACGGTGACTGATGCCTGACAATCCATATCACGTTTCGAGAACAGTTGTTTAGGCAACAATCCAACGATTTTAAATTTCAGCAAACCATGAGCGACGAACAATAGATCCAATAGTGTGTTTCAGAGATTTGTTTAGGCTATGGGTCTCTCGAATTTGTACAAAATATCTTCAGTTTCGATCGAATCGGGATTCAATTTTCACCGTATTTTAATTATTTGTGTCATAAGAATTCGAGAAATTTGCTCGTAAAATCGAACATTCGAGACCTGAATAACATGATAAACCATCTAGGACACACCCAACTTGGTTTGGTGCAGGTCGGGCAGATGGAAATAATATATACGATCGATTGTTTCGATCGAGTTTCCACTGTTACGGTGATACCAGATATTTGGCAAATGGTACCAAATCCAGCTTACTCGAACTTTTAATCAGTATATACACCATATGCCAGCTTACCAATACCAGTTAACTGTATTACGGTGACTGATGCATGACAATCCATACCACGTTTCGGGAACAGTTGTTCAGGCAACAATCCGGCGATTTTAAATTCGGCAAACTATGAGCGACGAACAATAGAGCCAATAGTGTGTTTCAGAGATTGGTTTAGGTTATGGGTCTCTCGAATTTGTACAAAATATCTTTAATTTCGACCGAATCGGGATTCAATTTCATCGTGTTTTTGTTATTTGCATCAAAAGAGTTCGAAGAATATACCTATAAAATCGAACATTCCGAGACCTGAATATCAAAATAAACCCTCGTGGATAGATCGAGTTTCGTTTTCGAGGATCGTTCGAACGAAATAGAAATCTACGAGATTTTTTGATCGTAAAAAAAGTGGTTAACGATGATAACAGAAAACATGTTCTGGATACCACTTGTTATACAGCTTTTGTAGGGGTATTTCGGTCAGATCAGTTTTTTAGTCCTTTTCTCTAACTTTGAAAGATATCGAGTCCTTTATACTGAAATTATTACTAACAGCTAAATTATATTATGAAATTTAAAAGGGGCTGATTCTTAAAAGCCCCTAGTTTCTATTCGAATATAATTTAAATTATATTTGCGTTTAACATATAGTGGTACACCATTTTCTGTTGGGCTCGTGTTTCTGGTGGTCAAAGTTCAATAGCTGGAAGCCTGGAATTTTCGGAATCCTATTTAATATAGCATACGTTTATTCACTCGTAATAGTGTCTCTGTCTCATGAGAGTTCCCCACGTGCGTAGACACGTACGTGTCTACTCCGTCCCCAACGTGGTTGCACGTGTAAGAAAATCACGTGCATGTCAAAGCTAGCACGTGAGTCTCTCCTTCATATGTGGCTATATTGTACGTCCCTATTGGGCCAAAAGAATTAAGTTATTGGGCCTGAAGTTACTAAAGGGCTTTAAAAGATGGGCCTAAATGAATTTACGTGATGGGCTTTACGTATCAAATTACAAAATCCAGTTGTATTTATAGCATGGATTATATGTATAACATGTTGAGGAGTAAAAGAAAGCAAAACCGTAACGTTGAAAAATAATATGCGTAGAGCCCACAAGAAAAGCTATTATCATTTTCACGACAGATGATAGATAGATGTCCCAACATCATCCAACTAATTATAATTCAATTTTTATCTTATATTATCAATACCTCCAATTTGTGTCACTTGTCAAACATCATGTCACTTAAATGTTCGTAGCATCGGGTTTCTTACTATCAATTCGTGATGTCACTTATATTTCTCGCAGAATAGCCTATTTTACGTTGCTTGAATAGCCAAATAAAAATCTGAGTTTTAACTCTAGTACATACGTGTTATATATATTTGGGGTCTTTTAAAAAAATGGCCCTTGACTCAGTCAATATTAAATAAATAGCCTTGTTGACGTTTTTTTTTGGTCAATGGCCTTCATTTTAATTAACCGTTAACCATCTTCTTTAAACCCTTGATTAATTAACTAGAAATAAAAGAAAAAGAAAAATAAATATACATACACAATCTGTATATATATAAAAGAAACGAAACTCCATTTAAATGCGCAGCAGCACGTAATAATTACTAATACCAACCCAGATCGATCCATCCTTTCTTCTTCATCGTTTCTAAAGAAAAACACAGCCTCATTTTCGTCACTAAGTCGAACTCGAAGTCTGCGAAACAAGTCTGGAAGGAAAAACCCAGCTCTAACTCTTTACAGTAAGTTTTTTCTTTTTGAATTACGAATTTTTACCCTCCAAATTACGTGAGTTTGTCATTACGTGGTGTTTGGCAACGAGAATTTTGAATTTCCAGTCGGAAAGACGAAACTCGTGGTCATGCTTCATGGAATCCGCACATATATTCACAAGGGCCCCATGCAGTAGATCTGGGGCCCCGCGCATGTTTACACGGTCCCCGCACGCTGGTGCATGGGCAGCGCGCACTGGTGCACGGGTCCGCGCGCTAGAGCACGGGACTCGGGCATCAGTTCAAGGGCCCCAGACGCTGGCGCCGGGGTCCCGCACATCAGTACAGCGCGCGCGCGCAATGGAGCACGGGTCCGCGCGAGCTAGTGCACGGACCCGGGCATCAATTCAGGGTCCCCATGCGCTGTGGTCCCGCACATCAGTGCAGGGCGCGCGCGCAATGGAGCACGGGTCCGCGCGCGCTAGTGCACGGGACCCAGGCATCAGTTCAAGGACCCCAGGCGCTGGTGCAGGGGTCCCGCGCATCAGTGCATGGGCAGTCCCAGGGCATGGGTCCCGAACACTAAGTCATGGGTCTCGCGCTCTAGAGCTTGGGTCCCATGCGCTGGTGCAGGGGTCCCGTGCTTATATGTTAGGGTTTTCGATAGCTGTTAGGGTTTTCGATAGCTGTTAGGATTTTCGATAGCTGTTAGGGGTGTGGAAGCTGTTAGGGCTTTAACTATGCCTAGAAATCACGTTAGCAAACACGGCATCCGAAATAACAATTTCGACAACTAGGGTTTTTGCAACCTATTGTTTTCGCAAACTAGGGTTTCGCAAGTTGTATTGGTTTCGCAAGTAGGGCTATGGTTCTAATATATTTTACTTTTATTGCAGGGGGTAATCATGACGATCACTAACATTGTGTTCCAAGTAGAGGGTCAGTGGATAATTGGCGAGGACAATACCTCGAAGTGGTGTCCTCTTCCTACTCATAGATGGCAATCAATCTTGGTCGACGAGGAAACATGCACGTTATATGACGTGAAGAATGAGATTGTGAAGGTGTTGTCGCTATGCAGCGAGAATTCTAAACTCACGTTAAGCTACATGCCCAGCGTAGTTTACGATTTCCCACGACCCATCTACATCGAGAATGACTACGGTATACGTGCATACCTTGGTTTGGTGGTCCACAGTCTAGACCCGTGCTCCATGTTGAGGTTGCGTCCTTTGTCAGTGCCACACCACCACAAGCTCATCTTAATGATGAATCGAATTTCAACGTTGGTCTAATAGAGCAGTGCGATGCAAATGAGGAAATCCATCCCGTGGAGGGTTACATGGGCGACACATCTAACTACCACTCTTACCATCTTTCTGAATACGAGGGTTTTCAAGAAGATCAAACCGGACCGTGCGAGAATCAAAATGAGAATGAAGATGATATGTTCGAACAACCCGAGGAACATTATGCTTCGGAAAGTGATAATGACGATGTCACAATGGCGGAGCATAACTCTCCACATGCTGACGACGGCACGTATGGATTTGGGGATGGTTCAAGCATGTTTGTTGGTCAGGAATTTCGGGACAAGAAGGAAGTCAAGGACGTGATCACTAAAGTCGCCCTTGATGCATGTTTCGAGTTCAAATTGGTCCGGTCAAATAAAACCATGTACGTAGCGAAATGCGCAACCGAAGGATGCACATGGCGAGTACGAGCTGCACAGAATAAGGACTCCCCTTTTTTCTCAATCCGAACGTATTGCGGCAAGCACACCTGCGGGGTTTCTCATCGTCGCCGTAGACATCGCCAAGGAAGTTCGTCAGTTGTATCACAAGTTCTGTTGGAACATTTCACCGGTCCTAAAGACATTCCGCCACCCAAGTCAATCATGTCGATGATGCAGAACAGGGGAGTAGATGTCTCGTACTACAAGGCTTGGAAAGGCAAACAACTAGCGTCGGACGAATTAGTCGGTAACAGGGACGATTGTTACGGTTTACTTCCGGCCTACTTGGATGCGTTGAGGCAAGCAAATGTTGACAGCATCACAGATTGGGAGATGGACGAACAAATGAGGTTCAAATATATGTTCTTAGCATACGGCGCATGCGTTAGGGGATTTGCATACATGAGGAAAGTCGTATCTATCGATGCAACATTTTTGAAGGGAAAATATAAAGGAGTTTTGCTCATTGCTACGGCGCAAGATGGTGATTACCATCAATACCCGCTCGCATGGGGTCTTGCTGACTCGGAGGGAACCGAATCTTGGACGTGGTTTCTCACTAGATTGAGTCGTTTCGTACCAGATAGTAATGAACTCGTCATTATTTCTGACCGAAACCACGGTATAAAGAATGCCGTCCCTGCTGTGTTTCCGAATTCATTTCATGGTTTCTGCGCATGGCACATTCAGCAAAATGTGAAGACGAAAACGGCGGACAAGGGTGCGTGCCCCATTTTCTGGCGGGTGGCCAGTGCCTACACCAAGGCCGAGTGCGATGCACATTACAAAGCTCTAGGTAAAACATTCAAGTCGGCGGGTCGATATCTTGACGAGATTGACATGGAACGGTGGACGAGGGCATATTGTCCCAAGTCGAGATATAACATCATGACGACCAATGGATCGGAGTCGATAAATGCGGCTCTACGCGCGGATAGAGAACTTCCAATTATAGGATTGTTGGCTCAATTCACCGATTAACATCATCTTGGTTCAGTAAGCATCGAAGAGCATGCGAAGCTTCTATCGCGACGAATTCGACGTCGTTTACGCCGAAGGTCGAGTCGATCCTCCGCGAGAATTTCATTGGGTCGCAAAGATTTCACGTATCGGAAGTTGGGCGTCTAACGTATAATGTATACGGGCACAACTCGAACGAGGTCGTCGATCTAGAGTTGCGTACGTGCAGCTGTAAGATGCTTGACATCGACCGAATTCCTTGCCCACACGCTATTGCTGCTTGTGGTTATGCCAACGTCGATGTGGGTTCACTGGTCGACCCTTACTACAGCTTGGGATGTTGGAAGTTAGCTTACGAAGGTACTATATGGCCGGTGTCTGAACACATTGAAAGAAGTGTTGAAATGCTGCCACCTCCTCGCGAGAAACAACGTGGAAGACCACAGAAAAATAGGTTGCCTTCTGTTGGCGAATTTAGTAGGAGGTAAAACCTCTAAATTTAGGGTTTTGTAATGTAATAGAACCTAATTATTATTGTTATGAAATGAAAGTTTGTTTAGATTAGCGTAATGATGGTTTTATAATGTAAGAGTTATGATGTGATAGTGTTTGAGGTATGTAAAATTAGGATTTTAAAGTTAGGGTTTTAATGGATGTGCGGGACCCGTGCATTTGCGCGAAGGACCCTTGATTTCAAGCACGGGACCCATGCTCATGTGCGGGGACCCGTGCTTATTTGCGCGAAGGACCCTTGATTTCAAGCACGGGACCCATGCTCATGTGCGGGGACCCGTGCTTATTTGCTTGGTCCCTGCGCATAAGTTCGGTCCCGTGCGGAAATTATGTAAACCCTAATTGTAGTCAATTATTGGTCTTCTTTTGCAGACAAAGTTATTATTGAATTATTGGTCAGTCAACTATTTGTCTGATACATGTCAGCTTTGAGTGCAGGCGTAATCAATGCCTTGTCAAGTCTGGTGTCCTTTTCGATGTGTGAGAATTTCAGTAATTAAATTAAATACATATATTTTTTGGTACATCTTTACAAAAATAATTAACCATAAGGAAATTGTCGAAAAAAATATTAATCTTGACCAAAAAATTTCACTTATGTTGTTAATGTTCATAATAAAAATTTAAACGATTTGGTGACTGTTTTCGATGTGAATTTGGTGAACTGGGTGAATGTGACAATAATTGAGCTAATTTACATAACAACAACTTGCCTTATGCTGGTGACTTGGTTAGGATGTAACAATCGAAAACTCGTATTTTATACATGCAAAATGATCATACTTTTGTTGGCTATGATATTATATGACGTATTATATTCGTATGGAGGCTGAATCGAACTTCGAAATTATTTAATATGGTGTAAAATCGCGAAAATAATCGCAGGGTCCCCGCACATGAGTGCTGTGGTCCGGGGCCCATGCCCATGGACCCGCGCAAGCTAATGCGCGGGACACCAGCGATTACACGCGGGGCCCCTGCGATTACGCGAGGGACCCGTGAACTCACGCAGGGGACCCGTGCTTGTGTGCGTGGACCCATGCTTATGCGCGAGGGACCGTGCACTACAGTTTGGGACCATGCGCAGCGTACCGGACCCGTGCGGATTTTAATTGACTAGTCAACAATCATTGGTAAATTATTATTTTCTGCGAATGTCAGTGTAATCAATGCCTTGTCAGTATAACGAAAAAGAAATATTTAATCAAATTGTGTAATCAAATCGCAGGACCCTTGCTCAATGACTACTGCAGGGGTCCCTAGTTTTGAAGCAAGGGACCCGTGCGCAAATGCTTGGTCCCATGCTTATGTGCGTTGAATAGTCAACAATCATTTGTGAATTAGTGGTCTGTTACTTTTTTCGTTATATTGTCAGTGTCATAACAGTCGATTTGATGCGATTAGCAATAAAATTGCTTGTCATGTCATCTAAAATTGCTTGTCATGTCATCACTAATGTCAATTCAGATTCTTTAATTTACACAAACGTAACCAACAACGTGCGAGGTTTTTCATAAAAATTATTTAAATAAAAAAAATTGTAAGAAATTATTTAAACTACTGTGAATAAAATAAAAAATTACATGCAACTATTTTGGACCAAACCAAGAAGCCCAGTCCTTACGCAAAATACAAATTGTAAGAAATTTCCTAAAATCTACTATTTCCTGCTGTGTCAGATTGGAGACGTCGTCACCTCGAAACATGAGGCTCATTGCCGCTCGCAACACATGTACGCCGCATTCTCCCCTGAAACGTTACACACTTATACAGAAATCGTCGTAAAAAAATTAAATGAAATAATAACGAATGAAACTTACCTTCCTTGCTGTTTGGCGAATCTCGGATGACGCTCAACTTTCCATTTCTTAAATCGCGTCTTGATACATCCCATGAAGACCAATATCGCCGGGATGATTACTTGCAGTGGCACCAATGCTTTGTTAAGGTTGCGCATGTCCTTGTCGCAAGACTCGTCGGAGTCGTATATCGTCATCGTCTTCTTCCTCCAATCAGCGACGCATAGCACCCAATGTGCTATCGTTTGCACGGGAAAGACGATGCAATCTGCGTCCATCCATGAGATCGATGGCCATCCATCCTGAAGTCCTCTTGCGTAATGGGACCATAACGAAAGCATCCCATTTACGACTTTTCCTTCTACGAAGCCATCGAGTTCGATACATGTCTTGAATGCGTAAGACATGTATGCAACATTCTTCGACGCAAATGCATGGGTCTTCTGCATGTCCAGGAACCCTCTCATTGCTTCGTTCATATGCTGAAAAACCAAAACAACTTAGGCTTTACAATTATAGTTCATTGCAAAATTAATAGTTCAACGGAGCATACCATGTCATCGAGCCACCTTGTTGGCGTGTATAGATCCTCAAACCATCCACGTCTATGCTTATCGACCAAGCACTCCTTGTACTCGTCGTTAGCCATGTCCTGTATTTCCCTCTCTATGGCCCCCCACACCAGGATCTTCTTAGAAATATGGACGTCTACGGCCGATAGACCCGCTTTCATTTGACCGGTGGACGGAGGCTCAGTGAACGGCGACTGCAGCCACTGGGATGGATTCCTCTGCCGCCCTTCCGGGGTCACGTCGGCCACACCTTTACCCCTATCAGCCACGGTCGACTGATCCGCACGAGCCGAAGTTTGCAGCATCGACTGATCCCAGTCGAGGCCTCTCCAAGTAGATGGGTCGACCTCATAATATGTTTCGCTCTGCGCGCCGTATCCATCGTCCAATTGCTGCGATGGAACGTAATAATTCCATGGATATTCATTTGCCGGCCATCCCCATCCGCTTGCACTGGGTGGATCCTGCCTCGCAAATTGCGTCCACCCAGTCGAAGTCGCCTCGTCGTCTACGATACATATTAAATTGTAAGTTACGGCGTGTATTAATTTTGAATTAGGGGTAAACGTAGTTACCGTAACGAGGCACGTCGTCGGTATGTGTACGTGGACCGAATAAATTCTTCCAATCGTCCCGAAGCTCTTGCAACTGAGACGCAACGCCGCCGATGCTATCACCCAGACCTTGCATCGAGTTGAACCGCTCCTCATAGAAGTCGGAGCGTCGATCGTAATTGTCTCGGAATTGCGCAAAGCCGTCACGGAATTGCGACCACTCGTTCTCGAGATGCTCGAACCGACCGCTAAGTGCGTCGAAGCCGCTGCTAAACGTGTCGAGGCGATTGCCAAATTCATCGAATCGTCGGTCCACGTGGCGCGCAAATTCGTCATACGATGGCCCTGGCATTGGCGGCGACCTCGGCGGCGTATGGAAGTTGCCTCCATGCATGGACGGCGACCTCGGCGGCTCGTAGTTAGAGCCCATGCCCCTCTCTTCGTCTTGCCGTGATCTGATAGAGAGCTGAGGGACGGACTCTGCTTCGTAATTGGGTTCGATTGCCGCCCGCCGGCCAAGATGTCCTCGTACCGCACGACGACTGCACCTAACTTCCACCCCTTGCATCAGTAGGCTCGCCACCCTATCGTACACGTCGTCGTGTGGCGCGGCGACCTCGAAGTCGCTGTACCGAAAATAATCGGCCTGCGTCTCTTCTCCAATCGGCACTAGTAGACCTCGTACATCGGACCCAGCCACCGTCTTCGCAACATCCACCAACTTCGGACATCCCTTCCGGGGCCAATTCCTCGTGACCCACCGGCATATACGCGGCCTCGCACGCTCCCGCTCTCTAAGTTCAGCATATTTATCAGCGATGGCCGGTATGCATTCATATGCTAATATCTGAAGACAAAGAAATAAATTAATCTTAGCAAACACACGAAACCCTAGACTCACAAAGTCATTCAAATATAAAACCCTAACCTGAAGTGGATGTACGAATCCACTGATCAGTACTATCGTTGTTATCGTCAAAATCTTGTTTCAGCGACCGTAGTGCCGCTCTGAAAGCCACGGTCCCCCAAGGGTAACGCTCGAAGTCCTCTGAGTCCTCGACTAAATAAACGATCCAAGAAGGAAGGGTGGTATCCTTCTTGGAAGGTCGGGGCAGCAAGACGTACCCCGCAAAATACAGGTTGGCCAACTTCAACTTCTCGTCATTGACGCGCACCGTGGGGTTGCCAGCCAACTCCTCCAACCGCTGCTTAACGTGCGACAATTTAAGCGTCGATGCCGTTTTCCTCGGGAAATGACGACGGACGAATTCATCCGTTTGGTTCACCGCCGGTTCGGCTGCGAACTTCAGCCCCGTGATTAGGCAATACTCCGTTTTTGAAAAAGCGGTTTCTTCCCGATGATCATCCAAAGCTCGTCACGATTGTGAAGCTGCGTCTGGCACTTGATGAGATACCACAACAGCTGCGCCGACAAATTGAAATTCGCGGCAGCGTTGACGAGCCTGCCGAACGGACTCCCTTCCGTAAAAACTGCCAGCTCATCCTCGTTTAGCCAACCAACGATCTCCTCGCTCACTTCGCAGTATCGTGACGTGATATGTAACCGGTAATCTTTCTCATCGTCGCCTCCGGCAATTTGCTTCTTCAATTGAACCTACAAATCAATAGAAAATTAATTACTAATGCTGCGGGAAAATTGCTTATGGTGAGATAGGCCGCCGCGCACAGTCCCCTGCCATGCTGCGCGGAGACCTTGCTATGCCGCGCTGGGGACCCGTGCGCGCCAGCGCGGGGACCCTGCGACATAGCACGGGACCCGTGCTTGCTAGCGCGGGGACCCGTGCTCATGTGCGCTGGAGGTCCTAGCTATGTCGCGCTGAGGACCCGTGCGTGCCAGCGCGGGGACCCTGCGACATAGAACGGGGCCCGTGCTTGCTAAAGCCGGGACCCGTGCTCATGTGCTCGCGTCCCCAGCGTGCCATAGCAAGGGTCTCCAGCGCACATGAGCACTGGTCCCTGCGCTAGCAAGCACGGGCCCCGTGCTATGTCGCAGGGTCCCCGCGCTGGCACGCACGGGTCCCTAGCGTGCCATAGCAAGGGTCTCCAGCGCACATGAGCACGGGTCCCTGCGCTAGCAAGCACGGGCCCCGTGCTATGTCGCAGGGTCCCCGCGCTGTCACGCACGGGTCCCCAGCGCTAGCAAGCACGGGTCCGTAGTTTTCACAGCGCGGGTTAATTGGGGAGGACCCCTGCGCTTTCACACGGATCCCTGAGATTCAAGACACGGGGCCCCTGCCTGTGCAAGCACGGGTACCCTGCGGCCTAAATTTAGGGTCCCGTGCGATTGTATAGGACGGGGTCTTTGAAAAATAATTGAAATTACCTTCACTGTTTGGGGTCTCGCCTGAACTGCCATGGATTCTGAGCTTCAAATTCGACTGTGAAGAAGAAGAAAAGGGAGAAAACTTGATCGATTTTGCAAAGGGCCCGTGAAGTGAAAGGGTTCTTTCTTATTTACTTTTGCTTTTTCAGATTCTACAGTAAACCTCTGACAAAAACTGTAATTTTCGTTAACTGTCGTTGATTGCCATTAAAAAAAGGGTATAATAGTCTTTAACGCAGAGTAAGTAAGGGTACATTGGTCTTTTATCATTTAGGAGGCTATTTTTTTAACGTTGACGTTGTCAAAGGCCATTTTTTTAAATAATCCTATATATTTGCTTGTTTTTTGAAATGGGAGAAGGAAATGATGGGATTGAAAAGATTGAGAAAAAAAGAATACAATATATAATGCATGTGAATCGAGAATAGTAAAGTAGATGAGAGTACAATCGAGGAGGGAAGCGCATGCAAAGAAGTCATGATGATGTCTTTTATGACCCACGCAAAATCCTTTCTCCCATGCCTCTCCTTTGATTCTCACACATCATCTTTACCTCATTACCACCCCTTTGATCCCACCATATTTACACTTTCGCCACTTATTATATTTTCTTCATATGAATTGGTGTAAGTTATAATAGTCCTATCAATGATTATTTTCTTGCATGTTTTGCTCGTAGGGGTAGATTAAGCAAGCAACGCAAAGACTATGAAAGAATAATTTATAGATAGGGTAAAAAATCCTTGACTACATTGGAAAAGGACAACTTTGGTCTTGACAAACAGTCATCCTTTCATAAAATATTCCAAATTCAGGGTGTCTGCGTTGCACAGTAGTACGGTAGAGTATCACAGAAGGGCATCTAAAGCCCCACACATACACATACGCACACAAAAAAGTAGAAGCCAGCCAATGAGGTAATAACACAGCCACTGTGGAAAAAGCTGGAAAATGGAACAAAAAATTAAAATAGATAAAGCTGAATAAATAAATACAAACCAATGAGGGATTAGGCTAGCAGGCTCCACCAAGCACTTGTGTGTTTTTGTTTTCTTTACCAAACAACTCACTCCACCACTGCTCATTTTTTTCTTTCAATCCAGATCCGATTTTTATGCCTCAGAATGAATCTTGATGATGTTGGGTTATGTATGCTTGTTTGTTTGCATGTGGGCTTTGGTTTGTTGAAGGAAAGTTTTGATTTTTAGTTTAGTTTATGGGAGGAAGCATATACGGGAAGCTGTTTGTGTGCTTCTGTCTTTGGGATTAGTTTTTTCTGGGTTTTTGGAATCAGCTGCTGTGTGAAGGGGAATTTCAGGAATTTCTGGGGGTATGTCTGTTTTGAGGTGGAAAACATGTGAAGATGAATTGATTTTTGTCTTTCTGATTTTGTTTTTGTTGGGGTGAGCGTTTGGGTTACCTTCACTGTATGCTTGGGGTTTCGCTGTCTTGTTCTTGGTGCTTCTTTGCTATTTTCCGTTGCAAACGTAGATTTCTAGTTTTCTGTGAATATTTTATAATCTTGTGAATGGCGAATCGTTCCCCCCTTATCGCCTAAAAATCAGTGAAATTCTCCACTTCTCTGCTTCTTTAAGCCCATAAGGAGTCAGATTTTTCATAGGTTACAGATTTCTTTCAGTTATCAGGCTAAAGTGTTTGTATTATGGTCCAAACAGGAGGATTTAAGGGGTTGTTTGTTGTCAAGTAGCTTTAATTTGGAGGGTTTTAAGGTTTAGACTGGTTTGTTCTGAAAGATTGAGGTTTTCATTTAGTGGGAAGATGGCAATGTCTTATAAGGACAGTAACAAGGCTACGAATTCGGGCTCTAGCGGTTGCTTAGACAACGGAAAGTACGTACGCTATACGCCCGAGCAAGTCGAAGCCCTTGAGAGGCTTTACCATGAGTGTCCTAAGCCGAGCTCCATGCGTAGACAGCAGCTCATTCGAGAATGTCCCATTCTATCCAACATCGAACCTAAGCAGATCAAAGTGTGGTTCCAAAACAGAAGGTGGTGTTCTTTGTGATTTGCTGCTATAGCCTAGCCTACTATCAACTTGAATTAGATTGTTCGATGATGTTCTCAATTTCTTGAACGATTCGTGCTTGTGGGGCGATAGGTGCCGAGAGAAACAGAGGAAGGAGGCTTCGAGGCTCCAAGCCGTGAACAGAAAGCTGACGGCCATGAACAAACTCTTGATGGAGGAGAACGATAGGTTGCAGAAACAAGTTTCGCAGTTAGTGTACGAAAACAGTTACTTTAGGCAGCATAATCCAACCGTGAGACTCTGCTCTCCTAGTTTTTGTAATCATCTATGCTTCAATTCAAGACAAGTGTAGAACATGGTTATTGAACACATAAATTTTGTTTTTCAGAATGCACTTTCGACAAAAGACGGTGCTAGCTCTGAAACAGTGGCGAACAGCGTTCAACAACAACAATTGCCGCCTAAGCATCCTCCAAGGGATGCAAGCCCTGCAGGGTAAGTGGTGGTGATAGAACTAGTGTAATTTTTTTTTCATGTTTTAATGTGATCAATGTGCTAATTATTCGATCAACTAAGTTCAGATTCTGTAATTTACCCTCATTAACTTAGATTTCATGCCTTTTTATGTGATAAGATCGTTTTATGAGCTATTTTTACGTTTTCTTCTTACGTTGTGCTTCGCAGGCTTTTGTCCATTGCAGAGGAGACTTTAACAGAGTTTCTTTCGAAGGCCACTGGAACTGCTGTTGAGTGGGTCCAAATGCCTGGAATGAAGGTAATAAGTTTTCGGTCATATTACATTACATGTAAGGATACATTATTTTTTTAGAATTGCAATAATATTGTTTTTTTTACATATATATATAGCCTGGTCCGGATTCCATTGGAATCGTAGCTATTTCTCACGGTTGCCCTGGCGTGGCTGCCCGAGCCTGCGGGCTGGTCAGCCTAGAGCCCACAAGGGTAAGTAAACAAAACTCACCCCTTTCTATTTCTTTTTCTCTTTTTTCATTCGCCGACATTATTGCAATTTATTTAAATCTTATGTGAAATCTGTTTATTTCAGGTCGCCGAAATCCTTAAAGATCGACCTTCGTGGTTTCGCGATTGTCGAGCGGTGGATGTCCTCAACGTGCTTCCCACTGCCAACGGTGGAACCATAGAACTCCTATACATGCAGGTGGAAATTTTTTAATACTTATAATAACTCATTCGTTCGTGTTAATATAATCCCGATTATGGTTTTCTTTTTTTTGAAATTCCAGCTGTACGGGCCGACGACGTTGGCGCCGGGCCGTGACTTTTGGTTGTTGCGCTATACTTCTGTCATGGAAGATGGAAGCTTAGTGGTATGTGTGTGATGGTTGTCTTCTCACTTATGGGTTGACGATGCTGCTTTTTTTGTACGGTAATATTTTTCGTTTGTTTCTTCCTTCGCGATATTCGACAGGTGTGTGAAAGATCTCTTACCAACATCGTAAATGGTCCGAGCATGCCAGCTGTGCAGAACTTTGTCAGGGCGGAGATGTTGCCGAGTGGTTACTTAATTAGGCCTTGCGAGGGCGGAGGATCGATTATCCACATCGTAGACCACTTGAATTTGGAGGCAATTACTCACTTTGTTTGTATCTCCTCTAATTATGGCTAATCATTTCAATTGATCGAAGATTAGATATGTTACGCTAGTGTTTCGTACAGGCGTGGAATGTCCCCGATGTGTTGCGCCCACTGTACGAATCTTCGACGGTGCTCGCCCAGAAGGCCACCATGGCTGTAAGAAATTTCACACATCTTTCCTTAAAATCATGGAAGAATCAGACACTTGTTTTTTTCTGTTTTTTTCTTTTTCATCATTTTACTCGTTTCTTGATAAATGTAGGCTCTTCGCCATCTTAGGCAGTTAGCTCAGGACGTTTCGCAGGCTTCTGTAACCAACTGGGGCAGAAGGCCAGCGGCCCTACGAGCACTAGGCCACAGATTGTGCAGGTATTTAATAAAAATAAAACATAAAAATTTCTCCTTTTTTCCATTCGCGACGTATTCGAATTTCTTGCGTTCTCTAATTCTCATGCCAGGGGATTCAATGAGGCGCTCAACAGCTTGAACGACGAGGGATGGTCTGCGATGGGAAATGATGGAATGGACGATATCACGATTCTAGTGAACTCCAATCCCGATAAACTGATGGGCTTGAACGCATCTTTTGGGAATGGATATTCCTCCATTTGCAACTCTATCTTGTGCGCAAAAGCTTCTATGCTTTTACAGGTAAGCTACGACTAGAGAAAATTCGAACTTTTTCTTTTCTCTATTCTTCCTTGACGTCGAAATTTAACTTATTTTTATCTTTCCTTTTCTGGGTACAGAACGTTCCTCCTGCAATACTGCTGCGTTTCTTACGTGAGCACCGATCTGAATGGGCCGACCATAACATCGACCCTTACGCAGCAGCTGCAATTAAAATTGGGCCGT
The DNA here is from genome assembly GCA_027422505.1 of Craterostigma plantagineum. Taxonomy (NCBI): domain Eukaryota; kingdom Viridiplantae; phylum Streptophyta; class Magnoliopsida; order Lamiales; family Linderniaceae; genus Craterostigma; species Craterostigma plantagineum. The sequence goes on along the minus strand of JAPQWV010000018.1, from coordinate 21,906,575 downwards.
GCGCTTTCTTAGGTCCACGCCTTGGTAATCCCTCGGGACCCGTTATACTGCCCTTGGCTCAGACCATCGAGCATGAAGAGGTAAGTGCGTATAAAAACGAACATTTTTCGTATCCTTTTTTACGACTTCTCACATTTATATTTTGTTGCTATTTTTCCATGGCGTTTTAATATAGCTGTTAGAGGTCATTAAGATGGAAGGCATTGCTCATTCTCCCGAAGACATCATAATGCCGAAGGACGTCTTCCTCTTACAAGTATACGCATTCCATCGTTCTTATGTCTTCCTTATAGTTTCGTACATTTGGCGCTAAATCTCGCCTTATTTTATTATTACAGCTGTGTAGCGGAATGGACGAAAACTCAGTAGGGACGTGCGCCGAGCTCATATTCGCTCCCATCGACGCATCTTTCTCCGACGACGCACCTCTCTTGACCTCAGGCTTCCGCATAATTCCCATCGACCTTCGCAAGGCGAGCGCTTTATTCACACTCGCCTTTTTTATTCAAGAACTAGATTGACATAGCGCCCTTTATTAACGAAATTACATCAAATTTTTCAGGAAGCTTCGAGCCCTAACCGAACACTGGACCTAGCGTCCGCCCTCGAGACTGGGACGGGAAACAGCAGTTCGAAGCAGTCGAAAGAAAATTCTTCCCTCGCGGGCGGAAACTCGAGGTCTGTAATGACGATCGCGTTTCAGTTTGCGTTCGAAAGCCACATGCAAGAGACCGTAGCTTCGATCGCCCGGCAATACGTGCGCAGCATAATATCTTCTGTCCAAAGGGTGGCTCTCGCCATATCCCCATCCAACCTCGGCCCTAACTCTGGCTTTCGATCGCCCCTTGGAAATCCCGAGGCTCACACTCTTGCCCTTTGGATCTGCCGAAGCTACAGGTACACAAAAACTAATGTACTAAAATGCGTTTTTTTATGTCTGGTTATTCTGTGACGCATAATTAAGAGAAAAATTAGGAGCTATATGGGCGTGGACCTTCTGAAATCGAATGGCGAAGGGAGCGAATTGATGCTGAAAGCTCTTTGGCATCACTCTGATGCCGTTATGTGCTGCTCCATGAAGGTGATAATCGACCAATCTTCGTAATTATTTTTAATCATAGCCATCGTAGAATCCTCCTCTACGTATATATTGAATCGAGGCGAAAAATTGCAGGCGATGCCAGTGTTCACGTTTTCTAACCAGGCGGGTTTGGACATGCTGGAGACAACCTTGGTGGCTCTTCAAGACATCTCTTTGGAGAAGATATTCGACGATCACGGGCGCAAGAATCTCGCCGCTGAGTTTCCCCAGATAATGCACCAAGTGAGCATCTTATATCTATGTTGATGTGTATGATCACGAGCAATAATCGAAGTTGGCAGTAATTAAACGCGATAAAAATGGCGCGCAGGGATTTGCTACGCTTCAAGGAGGAATATGCATGTCGAGCATGGGAAGGCCTATATCGTACGATAGGGCGGTGGCTTGGAAAGTTATGAACGAGGATGATAGTCCCCATTGCATCTGCTTTACCTTTGTTAATTGGTCGTTTGTTTAAGACTATGCTTTGCTTATTTTGCTTGCTTTGAATACATTGTCGTCGTCAAGATTGCTTAATGTTTCGTTTTGCTTGTGTGTTTCTTATGCACTGCTACGCCTTTGAAACTCTTCGTTTTTTGTCTCTTTGAAAGGCGACAGACCATTTGTTGCTCTCTATATATTAGTGATCGATGAATCTATGTTAGGGTTACTCTTTGACTAAAATTCACCCGATTATTGTAGTGTAAAGTCGGAAACCCTAATATTAGCTTGTCATGATGACATTCAAGAAAATAATATTCGTCTAACTTTATGATATATTCAAGAATTAAATGATGTGAAATAATATGATCAATATATATGAAATGGATATATAGTGGAGGAGGTTTCAAATGACAGCAAGTTATTATTACAACGTATACTGAATGCTTCTGTCTAAGACTTCAACTGATTCTGCAGATTAAATAACCTCTGCAGTACATGCCTTTCCTGTTTATTACATGTGTTTGTAGTATTTGTGTCCCAAAAACTACGTACGTATTCAAGACAAGTAAATCGAGAAGAACCCTTATTTCTAGGCCAAACCATTTTGCTTCTTCAACTCTCTGTAAAACCTCACTATGAACTCTTCAGCAGCTTCATCCACTTGAGCGCCATCTTCCTCATCATCCCCAAAAGGCGAATCGCTAACCCTCAACTGCCTCACCGCCGGAGTTTTCCCAAACCCAGGAAGCGCCGGCGAACAGACCGCCTCGGCCAAGACCTCCTCCTCCTCTACAACCTCCCCTTCGGCGGGGCCTGAGAGCGCGCCGCCGTGGTTCCTCCGGCGCTTCTTGAGGTGGAAAGGGACGCTGAAGAAAGTGTGCGCCGCCGGCGTGTCGCTGCAGCTGAACTCGTACCCGCCGGCCGGAGTTTCGTGGGTGTATTCGGGCGGCGGCGGCGGTGGGCTCATCGTCACGGCGGTATTGGAGGGTTTGAGGCTGATGTGGTGGAAGATGAGGTTGTGAACGGCGGACTTGCTGGCAATTTTGCCGCGCTTGAGGAGTAGGTTGAGCTCTAGGGTGAGCTTAGCCTTTGATATGCCCTTGCGAAGCATGAAATATGCGACTCGAACCATGTGCCATAGTTTCTTGGTTATTACAGCGGCGTTGGAGAGGTTTTGCTCCATCTTTTTAGGACAGTATTTTGTTTTTTGAAGTGAAAGTGAGGGAATTTTCTTTTTGGTGTTGCTTTGCTTGTGTTTGGGAAAAGAGAGGGTGCATAGGTTTGCTATTTATAATACATGAAGTAAAGGGACAATGTGTGTGTGGTGTGTGTGTATTTTTTTATAATTCGGTCTGAATTAAATCTTAATCTCATTTGGGACAAACTCTAATTTTTAGTTCACTCACTAAGTATACCATTTTTTTATTTTGGATCACTATGTTTGCCAGTTACAAATCTAGGTCGCTAAGTATGTATATAGTAACAACATCGGGTCACTAGTTATAAAACTAGGTCACTAAGTATGTATATAGTTACAAATTTGGGTCACTAAGTAGTATATAATAAGAAAAATGAGGTCAGTGACCCATTTTTATTACTATATACATATTTAGTGACCTAATTTTGTAACTAGCAAATAGTAACTAAAATCGAATGTTGGCATACTTAGTGATCCATTTTTATAATTTTCCCCAGATAATGCAAGTCCTTAGTTTAAATGTGATATATGTGGAGATGTCATGTTCCCGACTTTTGATTTTATCAATTTCATGCTAAATGGAATATGTAATTAACAAATATCAATGTATATATCCTCGTAAAATTGTGACTGCGTGCAACAACGTCAGTTTTTGCATATAAGCAAAATGTGATTTAAGTATTATTACACATTGGTATTGCACTATCTAGAAGAAACTACCTGAAATAACTGTTGCACTAAAGTGAACAATTCGAAAAGCAAAAGTTGGTGGTGGGGGCGATATTTATATTTCTTTATTCTTTCACTTTCAAAACTCTTAACGTTTTACTCACATTTCAAACTTTGTTGGGTTTTTGGCCAATGAGTTTGCTTAGCATGAAAGGTAGGGCGGGACACGTGTCACTTGATTCCACCATTTGAGTAATAGTTTCAATATCAATCTTACCGGTTGAGATCACCTATTCCACTTTATGTATTCCACTCCGTATTTCAACTAACGAAAATCGTTACACTTCCCCCGACAAGTGTTAAGACACATGTAAACATCATTACACCTATGAACTTCATTACAACAAGTGTTTAAACAAAAAAAACCTCATTATTACCTATTTTTCTAATATGGAGTAGAAAAAATCAGTATTATATATTAAAATAGAAAAATACGTAATAATGAGGTTTTTTTTTAAAAACACTTGTTGTAATGGAATTCATAGGTGTAATGATGTTTACGTGTGTTTTAACACTTGTCGGGGAGGTGTAACGATTTTCGTTCGTTGGAATACGGAGTGGAATACAAAGGTGGAATTGAACAATATATTTCATCTACTTTTATGGTTAAGAGTACAAACCTAAGAAGTAACATGTGAAGGCAAGTCCCCCATAGAGATTTTTGAATTTGGCGCGTTGCGGTTGGAAATATTATTGATTCCACTCAATGAAACTAAATACAAAGTGTGCACGTAAAGTATTTTCATCCTTGCAAGAAACTTTTTATTAGTGGTATTGTTCTGGTCGCGTTTTGTAAATTTGAATATATAAACTTTTTTTTTTATAACATGATGTACAACTTGGGTTAGTTACTTCAGAGGATTTTGAGTGACGTTTATTTTACATTTGATGTGGACCATATAATACTGTTAATTTTTATTTTTGCAGAATGAACCAGGGCCTATAATATGTTTTACATTTTAAGATGTGCATCAAATTTTTATGTTATATTATTGAACACCAACATACCCTTTATTTCATCAATAATTGGATTCAGAAACCGCCTTGTCTGCAATGTTTTGAATGTTAACTCGAAAGAAAACTAGGGTTTGGTCTCTAAGAGATATTTGCTGCAGTAAAGATGATCATATTATGAACCTAATATAAAAAAAAAAGCAAGAGCTTGAATTGCCCACGATGACATTCTATTAATAGATTTATTGCCTGGAAAACGTGTAATAGATGTATCGGTTTAGAAAATCTGTGGCACGAAACCTTACTTTCCGTTTTAACAATATTCCAAATTGAAAATTGTTTACAGCTTTCAATTGCTTAGTCTTCTTAGCAAACAATTAATGGTCAAAAGTCTTTCCTGCCAATGGCCTTTAACAAGAGCTTGATTTAATTAGTTATATCATACAATGAATGTTCTTTGCATTCTCAAAAGTACAGAAAAGAAACAATTATATATAACACATGCTCTTAACTCGTTATTATATTCAAGTTTCGAACTTTAACCGGCTTTCTACAGCTGGGATCTACCAAGGAAGAGACCAAGAAGTTGCCCATACAAGAATATTCTTTTGTAATTTAACAGTCTTTTACATAATTCTGTGGGTGTGTAAGATATACAAGATTATATATAACCGAAATAAAATGTGATCAATGAAATTGGCATATAATTGTGGAGAAGTAACCATTTCTAATTTTATAATATGCGATTTGCTTGATCAGACTATATAAATTGATTAAACAAGTACCAAATTTATGAATTTTGAAGATGTCACACTCCAAAAAAAGTTCAGTTCTCATTAAATAGGATCAATTATTAGTATATACCATGGTGCACGGATCCTTTCGTAGATATTTCAATAGTTTTATAATATATTTTACATTTCCATTTTTGTATTAAAAGGAGAAACCTCCAATGCTAAGTAAAAGCTTTACGTACTACGAACAACGGCATAACTTCTTCGGATTCCAGCGCCTCTCTGGTTGACCAACAAAGAACTTGGAAGTGAAAAGCAAAAGAAAGTAATTATTATTGAAAATTGAAAATAAACATGAGTTACTTCTATATTAAGTACTACTTAACTAATTATTACCGACTCCATAAAGCAAATACATTGCCAGCTACGCCCACATACAAAATCCGTAACCCAAAACCAAACGCAATCTGTAAAAAGATTATACACATCCACATGCTTTGCTTTGCAAGTACACATACAAATACGAAACCTAATTAAGACACATAATGTACCTCTCTTCTTACATCTCAAATTATTGGTCATAAAAGCAGGAACCTTTACTTTTCCTTAAAAAAAATCAATTTTTTCGACCACTTAACCTAAAGCTACGACTTTAAGTTCCCACTCCCCTCTTTAAATACCAACCTCATTTGCCCATCTTAAACTCCATGAAAAATTCACAAAACCTTCTCTATAATAACTCCATACATCAATGCTCTCCCTCTAAAAAAAATCAATCTGACAAACTATTATCAAACAAACACAAATAAAAGAATCAAAGATGGAGCAAAACTTGCCAATCGTAGCGAAGAAGTTCTTACACATATTCCGAGTTTTGTACTTCATGGTGCGCAAAGGCATCTCAAAGGGCAAATTGCTCGCCGACCTAAGCATGCTTTTGAAACGTGGCAAAATCGCCAGCAAATCGGCCATACACAACCTCATGTTCCACCACATCTCCACCGTGGCAAAATCCCACGACCGCCACGTGTCCTCCTTCCCGGCGGCGGTCCCACCGCCGGAGGAGTACGAGTTCAGCTGCAGCAGCACCCCAAGCTATCATTACAAGGGCGGTCACACTGCTAAGAATAATTTCAACGATTTCTTTCTGCATCTCCCATCTATGCTGACGAACAAGAAAGGCAGTAAGAACTCTTCCCACGGCGGCCGTCTTCCGCCGCCGATCGATCCAGAGATGGTGGCTGCCGCCTTGGAGGTGTTCGTCAGCGCCGCTTCTTCGCCGGCGTTGCCTGGGTTCGGCCAGACTCCGATGGTGAGGCAGCTGAGGATCACTGATTCGCCGTACCCTTTGAAGGACGTGGAGGAGGACAGCCACGTCGACGAGGCGGCGGAGGAGTTCATTATGAAGTTTTATAGGGATTTGAAGAATCAATACTCGCCGGCGCATTTCGGACATTAATGCTATTATGATATATAAAAGAGTGATAATTGTAAGGTGAAAACTATTATGGGTGCGAAGTGTAATGTGACGGCGTGTTCTTGGATGTGCATGATGATGGGTGGCTTGAGTGCAATATTGAAGAAGTTCTGGGGTTCTTTTGCTAAATAAAGAAGACGAGAAGAAGACTGCAAGGCTTGTTGTTATAATGGGAGGGGATAGTGATGAATAATTCGTGGAAATTAGAAAGTCCTTTTTTTTAATAGGATGACGTTCTTATGAAATTATAGGATAATATCGAGAAAATAAAACGTGTCGTTGTATTAAGATGAAGATTGTGGCTTTTACTATACTATGTAAATGCGATGAAATAATGCAGTGATTAATGAAATCTTTATTTACTTCGATATGTACATCAAATCCAAGGGGGTTAGTTACATTTTGTCTCAAAAGCTCGAGAAATAATGATTTTCGATCGACAATCTCTCTTTCTTTCTTTTTTTTTTTCCGGTTACAAAAGACAAAAACTATTCAACGGTCAGATTCGTTTCCTTCTTTGTTAATTTTAGTTTTTTACTCTGATGATGTCCGACAAAGATTCTTATTTACTTGGAAAGCTCTTTAGGTGCTTAAAACTAATCAAACAAATTTGTATGATCTGTAAAACGGATGTAGCTGTCCTTAAGATATAATCAAACATTTCTGCGAAGATACAGTGTGCTTTTGCTATTGAGCTGTCGAGTATGTGAGTGCTAATATAAAAATGGTTCCAATTTTTATTTTTTTTTGGACTGAGTCCATGACACAGTTAGATGATCGACAGATATATGAGTGCTAATATACTCACCAAATTTTTAATGCCATCGCAAGAATTGACCGTGGGATATAAAATAAAAATAAAATAAAAGCCAAAAGTTAATTAGGTTATTTTGTTAGGTAAAAGCGTGCAAACTGAATAAGAATGCTTTATTTTCTCTTCTTTTGAAGCCATTCTCAGTGTCGTTTCTTCCGTGTTGTTTGCTCCATTACATATATATACATATATATATGTATATATATATGTATATAATTTTTTAAGAAAGCAACATGAACGACACATTTCATGCATATGATTTAACTTTAAAAAAAATGTGTTGAAATTTCTTGACCGCCGGATTTGAAAACGTGTAAGAAACCCTTATGTAATATGGAACCACTACATATTTAGAATTTCAAACATTGTTTAGTGACATATCATATATTGATACATATATACGTGTAATGTGGGATATTTTAGTTTATATAGAATACAAATAATACTCTTGATTGCGCTTTAATGCTCGAAATTGAACATTGTTTTTAACCCATTATTTCTACTAAAACGACTATAAAGCTCTAACGTTCTTTGTTGTAATCATTACCAAGACAGTCTTATAGTTTCCATCTCATTAGCAAATCTAAAGATAATATTGTGATTATGGCATTTCCATGACAAAGTTGAATTGGTAATAATCATATCGCACCTTGTGGTTTACTTATATTTTTATACCAAATTTTGATTTAAATTTCAAAAAAGGAAAGGTAGGAGGAAGTGGGAGTCTAATAAAGAAGCTTTCCATAAAGCTTCACCACTTTCAAGCCATATGTTCGTATAAACGGAATTAATGATATAATTTCATTTTTTCCAATAATTATGCGTCCTTGCTGTAATTATCATCCCTTCTTTTCCATCATTATTACATATTTTTGAATACTCATAGACTGATTGATACTCTGACGGATATGGATATTAGGAAAAACGGATGAAAACAAATCTCAAAACTTATTTTCACTAGCAATCATCCGTTTGAATCTCCATATACACTTGTCCAAAAATAATTACACGCTCTTATTACGCTAGGGTTTAGGTAAAATATTTTCATAATTAATCTAACTACTTTTGGAAAGAAAAAAAATGCATAATGGCCCTCACTTTCTTGTTTAATAAAAACTCAAGAAAAGCCTTATTTGTTGCCTCCATAAATTCAAGAATAAGTTCGAATAAAAACTAAAAGAAAGAATTGGCGGACTATAGATAGCGCCAGTGATTGAGATTGATGACTTTAATTAGTTTATTTAGTGCACGATAATTGAATTGCGTAGAGGCCTTGGCATTCACAAATCAAAAGCCTATCACTTTTACCTCTCAAATGATGAATTGATTTGACATGACATTCCAAAAGCATTCAGATATTTAGTTCAAATGATTTGTGCAGCTCCCATCCATTATATAAAGAACCTTCGAGTACTATTCAGGTAATTCTTGTTTCTTTGTTCACAAGCTTATTAAATGGGTAATCCAAAACAAATAGAGAAATAAATACGACGTATAACGTATATTATGTTATATAATATACGGTAATCCAAGAAAACATATAAAAAATTTGTGTAACGAATATGAAAATATAAGCAACAGCGTTATGCACTCACTATATATGGCCTCAATCCTTCCGTCCAAAAGTATATTTTCCTGAATTATTGATGAACTTTAACTGCTTATGTGGGATATAAATAAAGACCTGTCGAATTGTCACCAGTTTAAAGTATATATATTATATCTAATATCTTCGTAGGACCACCTAAGATACCTTAATCATCATCTACTTCTAAAACATTAGTTTATTGATTAATTTTATTGAGTAGTGAATTAGTGACTGGATAGTTATCCACTTGTGATGTGTAGAGACTTCGAAAAGACAACGCCTTCACTTGCCAATGTTGCCATGAAAACTTAAGTTAATTTGTGATTCATAAACCTTTTCTTTCTAGATGCGCAGTAATGGGCCTTTGTGGACGAATACGAATCTGTGATCTTTGTGTTGTGTTGTTATTGTATTGTGGGTCTGCAATGGTAGCAAGGGAATTGAAAACCAACGATTTAATTAATTATTTATTTTTCACTTAATGGATAAAACGGCCCATAAAGGTTGGGCTTCATAAGGCCCATTAACGTTTGTACTTCACCTACCTAGATACTAGATAGTATAGTGTACCTCTTCATGGGTTCTAAAGAAATTGGCAAGTGATTTATTAATAATATTAAAAAAAAGGTGTAGTGATTCCCTTTGTTAAATGTTCAAACCCCATGAGTTTTAGATTCACTTCAAACTGAATAAATTGGATTGTGGAGACTAAGGTGTTCTGTTATACATATGATAGGTAAACAAAATAGTAATAATTTATGTATTATCTTATCCTATTTACTACTTATAGTGATGGTCGTAAAAGCACAAATGAGGCTTAAGCTCAAATGATTGTACCTTTATACTTTAAGCATTGTCTATTACATGAAGACCTTGAATGAAATTTCAAGCCCGTTTCGTCCCACTTCCCATAAGTCGAATTCGACACGTTTATTTATTTATTTTTTTCTTAAAGAGAGAAAGTGAATGGATCCAAAGCATTATCGCATGCTTGTGATTATATTTTAATATATCATCCATCCCTTGAAAAGGAATGCCTACAATTTCATTACTTGATTTGAGAACTTATTCTTTTAATCTTAGCTATCTGGATTAGATCATCAGAGCGAATAACTTTTGCTAGGATGCTTCTTTAATTGGTTATTGGTAGGTATTATTAGCCTTCTTATCATATCCTCAAGTAATTAAAATAATCGACCAATCATTAATGTAATTAAGCTCTAATCGCATCTTATTATCCATCCAAATGGTCCCACAGGATTACGTGTTTTCGTCCACAAGCATTTAACTTTGCTACTACGAATCATTCTCATCTCACTAATTTTACTTTGCTACTACGAATCATTCTTATGTCACTAATTTTGGAATTCTATCTTGAGCTATGTATCGATTGCATGCTTTATGGACATCATACTAAGTTTCAGTAGGTAGTAGTAGTTGTTGTTTCACTATTTAAATTATAAATTACAGCTATCTCAAAGCAACGGTGATACGAATCATGATCATAATCAAGTTAAATGATTCGTTTATCATATAAAACAAACATATATATATTCTCCAGCAGCTGATTTTATATATACGTGTGTGTATATATATAGACATATATATAATATATATGGAGAGAGGAGAGAGAGAGAGAGAGAGAGAGAGAGAGAGAGAGAGAGAGAGAGAGAGAGAGAGAGGGAGAGATCAGATGCATCGAATCGCATCATTTGCAAATCTTCTTTTTATGAGTAAACATAATATAGAATGGAAAGAAAGATGGAGTTTGTTCTTATCAGAATCTTAAAGCTTTCGCTTTCGCAACACCACTATAATGCTTTATTTTATTTAGTGATAGATAATAAACCAATTACTCAATCACCTTCAAACGTCTAAACAAATGTATTATATCGACTGCAATTTGAAGTTGAAATTACTCTATTCAGTCATCAAGTCTGCAAATTTTTCGCAAATCGCTTTGATGGTTAATTAGTTCCTCAAGAATAAGAATAGAGAAAAAAAGGGGCACATTTATATATATGGGGCACAATAATGCAAAATTTGGAAGATGAAATATATCCGTAGATTCATCATCATTACCCATGAAGCTTCAAAGGTTAGTGATGAAGCAATAAGTGAAGCGAAGAAAAAGCGAGGAAAAGCGAAAAACTTTTGGCTGATAAACACATGTAAGATGAAATGAATCCACGATGAGTCGTTTCGTAATAGTGGCCTCGGTCTATTATTATAGATACATACGTACACATATAATGTCTATATAACATTTTCAAATGGCATTCATGAGTGACCAAGTGACATGTAAATATTTTCGATATCATAGTGCTATTATTTTTTACTATTTACCTTGAGACGAATTTAATTTAGGATATATATGTCGGAAGAAACGTGGAAGATGTGTAATAATTATTCATTCCACAATTGGAACAGCCGCCTCCACCTCCACCAAAATGCGCTTAGCTTTATTATGGGCATCTCTCTCTAATAATTAATGTATTTATGTTTTTTAGATGAATTTTCTCCATATTAAAATTTATATATATCGCAATAGCTCCCGTTGGTATATGGTAATACGATACATTTCATATGTAGACAAATAAAACACAATATATCCCAATGCAATATGATGTTTTAAATAATTGAAACTCATAAATAATCATGTTAAACCACCCACTCATGGCTTTATCGGCTGTAATATGTTTGTGACTTTTAGAGTCAACGTTCAATTTGACAAGTTGTTTTCTCGCATGGTCCGTCAATATTGACTCGATCAATCTATATTATATATAGATAATATAATGGTTATGCATCGTTATTTTCAGTTATTCTTGGTTCCACTTGTTAACTCGTTGACATTGTTGTATAGTTATGAAGTCCCTAGCTAATGCTATTATGATCAACTGAAACCATTATGTTAGTTTTAGGATGTTGTTAGTTTTTAAATAATGTGATTTATGTGTTTAATGAAATTCTCAATTGCGATCGGTTTCTCGTCTTTCCCAGAAAACTAAATGAATGCCTACCACATCATTCAACAATAATAATTCATCTGTTGAATTTGATTATTTATTTCTTCCTCTTATTTAGTGGAAATCTGTCTGAAAAAAATAATTAATATTCTTTTGTTTCTTCCCGCATTAGTCGCATTATTATCCAAAAAAGCGACTCATCGCTTTCGACATTCATTGATTTGACATGGAAATCACGAGTTGCCTCCCACGATTTAATTTCAAATCGCAGCCGTTGATTTTCATCCGACGGCTGTTATTTGCTGATGTGACTATGACCCCCTATAGATGCTGGATGTCTATTCTCTTGCGAGTGGAGTCGCGTGTTTGGAAAAAGCGCGTTTTTAGTGGCATTTTCATCTTTATGATATTCTTTTATTTATATTCGAAATGGAAAAGAAAATAAATGAAAGGACAGAGCTAGGGGAATAAAATAGTAGAAATATATTAGGTGATCATGGGGGTACGTGGTCTTGATCGATAATAATTAATAAATGGAAAAGACGGCAACAATATCATATATAGTGATATATGAATAATTTAAAAGAGAAAAACTCCCATGAATTCTCAAATATTACAAGTACGTGTAGTTCTTTTCTTTTTCTTGTATACTCGTTCAAAACCGACAAACATCATTTTCTGTGAAAACAACAAAACTCGGGAAAATCTTCGTTGCTGGCAAAAAAAATATTTTCACATGCGATATACATAGCACTTTAGTTTCATTAATTGAATTCCGTTTCTAGCTAAATATCAGCAGACACTTTCGTCGGCATAAATATATTCGAAACTATATAGCGTAGTTCCAATGAGAACAATCAAGATTTTCGTAGAAGTTCCAAAACCATACGTATATGACTTGGCTTAAACAAGATTTCAGGCTGCAAGTCGAACTTGGGGAACATTTTTACCTAACTAAAAACTTCTTCAAAATATCAAATTTCATGTCTTATTACGACGCTAATATTTTCAATTAAAGGCTAAAACTATTGCCCATTTCTCTCATTAATTTAAAGAATAAAACTATTGCCCATTCTCTCATTAATTTAAAGAAAGGGTGCATTTCATTCAATATCCTCTGCGCAGGGCATTGGATTCATTGAAGATCAAATAAGGTAGTAGTGTAGTATAGTATTATAGTATAGTATATAGTAGCAGACTGAGACAAGATCATGGGATCATCTGATACATGTCTTTATTACACTGTCCTGCAAGTAAAGGATCATGCAAATCCCATTCTAACTAATCTCATTCTCCATATCTCTTTCAACTATTATTTTCACCTACTCCGATTTAATTAAATATATACCAAAATATTCTTTTTTTCCCTTGTCCGTGACAACAATACAAAACGGGGATTTGTTCGCTATTTTTTAACTCATTGACTTTGATCTTCATGCTTCACAACACCATCAAGTAAAAATGAAAAAAAAATTAATTTATGGGGCAGTGAGCTAAAGCAAATTTTAGGCCTGCTCTGTGTATTGTGAGTAGGTTTTGCGTCACTTCTTTGTATTTAATTTGATTTTTCTTTCATTAATATATTATAAGCATGTAGTAGTAGTTAGGGTTGGGGAAAAAAACCGAAATATCGAAATACCGTCCTTATCGTATCGAATCGTATCGAAAATATCGAAAATTTTGGTATACCGAAGTTTTTGGTAAGGTATGATACCGTACCGAAAATTTTCGGTACGGTAATGGTATGAAAGTTTTTAAAATTAGGTATACCGATTATACCGAGTACCGAAATTCTAAAATTTTTAATATTATATATAAATTTACACACACCTATATATATTATATTATTAAAAAATATAAAATGAAAAATTAAGGATCTTCATAAACTTATTTAGCCCATAAATTATTAACTTATACACAACTTTCTAATATTAGGTCCATCATATTTTACTTATGTAACTCAAGTAACGTTAATTTTTGCCTGTTTAATGTTTTTTTTTCATGTTTTCTGAAAGCGTGAAGATGCAATTCAATTACTTTTTGTTAATCTTCACTAATTTTTTAAATATAGCTGCTTCGTTTAATTATTCTGTATATAAAGTTGTATTTTGTGGTTATGTAAAGTTTTTTTATCTTACTAAGGAGACTAGCTAAAATATGTAAATTATTTAAGGTTAAAAAATCTTTTTATTTAGAAAAATTTGGTATTAATAATCTATCTTATTGGGGGACTAAGGAGTTTGAATTGATTAAAAATTCCAAAACAACGAATTAACGAGTCACGAGACATGCATGGTAAAAAGCCCTCTGTATGAATGGTATAGAAGGTATGATACCGATAACATATCGAAATTTCGGTATGATACCGTATCGAAATTTAAGGTATACCGAAATTTTGGTATGGCATTGGTATGATTTTTTTGGATACCGAAATTTCGGTACGGTATATGGTATCACAGTTTTGGTACGGTATACCGTACCGAACCACCCTACCCTAGTAGTAGTGTAGACAACGCCTTGTATTGTATGCTTCCTGGGCAGGAGAACAAAAGTATGATTTGTTGCGTGTAGTATTTGCTAATTTAGTTTCCTGTTTTGGGACCATCTTTAAGCGAAAAGAATCTTTCTTGATTTAATCAATGTAATAGTTCATCATACTTCATACATACACATACATGTCCGTTGTCCACTCTTTTTTTTTATTATTATTTTCTTTTCTTTTCCTTTTGGTCTGATTATTGATAATTCTCTAGCCAAAAGATTACATAGAGAGAGAGAGAGAGATAGGAGTGTGTGAATAGACAAAGACAACCAACTGCAGTCTCACTCTAAAGGCGTGCCAAAATATTAAGCCATTAAAAGCAAGATCACAATCCCACAGGCCATTATTACACCCTTCCTTCTCTCTCTCTAGCAATATTATTAATAAGCTACTCTTTGCTTCTGTGTCTCCTTTCTTTGTGTGTAAGTTGTGGGCTTTCACGATCGTTGTCTAAAGATTCAAAGAAATAAGAACAAAAAAAAAAATAAAGACATGGATGGTTACTCAAGAAGAGAAGAGGGTTGTCCGAAGTTGCTAGATTTGATCCCTAAAGAGAGGAAATGGTTCGCAAAAGGCTCCCAAGAAACTTCGTCGTCTTCAGAAGATCAGAAGCTTGTGCTGAGCCTTGGTCCGCCAGGCGGAGAATGGGCAGGAAATAAAACACCAAAGAACAACAACAACAATATCCTATATTTCACCTGTTTCTCTAATAGCAACGGCGCCCATGTTAGAAATCAGATCATGGGAGGATCTCCATGGCATGAACATGGCAGCAACAAGTCTGTCCCTTTTCTTCACAAAGACTTGAAGATGCAAAATGGCGAAGGAAAAAAGAAAGTTTCACCAGCTAGCTGCAACACGAACACTTCTCAGAAAAGGCAAGTCGGCTTTTTTTTTTTTCTTCTTTTTATTTTATCTATTTTCTTTTGGCTTGAGTCGAGGCAGAGGATAGACACTGTTTTACTCAAACATCTGCAGTTACATGTTTTGTCCATGCACCTTTGATGCTTCATTTGCTTTATTGGGCGCTGTGTTTTTGTTTTGGTCTATATGATAAAAGAGCGGCCCTTTTTGTTCGTTTTCTCTTTTCTCTTGCATCCCTTTCTTTCTTACAAGCCCGTGAAACAATATGCAGAACTGCGCCTGCGCCAGTGGTGGGGTGGCCGCCCGTACGTTCTTTTAGAAAGAATCTTGCGAGCTCTTCTTCCAAGACATCCTCTGATTCGCCGCCTGCCGAGGTTGAAAAGACGACGGAAAGTGTCCCCAAGAAAACCCTCTTCGTAAAGATCAACATGGATGGTATACCAATAGGGAGGAAAGTGGACCTCAAAGCATACGACAGCTACGTAAAGCTGTCCCACGCCGTCGATGAGCTCTTTAGAGGACTTCGCGCTGGTAATAAAGTTCTATTCTATCACACGAACGTTGTTCTGAGTAAAGACTGAGTTTTTTTTTTTTTTTACTTTCTTTCCGTTAATTTTGCACAGCTCAAAGCGAAATAATCGAGGAGGGTGAAGGTGGGGTGAAAGAGATCGGAGATTTGCTCGAGGGTAATGGCGAGTACACCCTCGTGTACGAGGATAACGAAGGCGATAGGATGCTTGTCGGAGATGTCCCATGGCAGTTAAGCGCCGCCTAACCTCATGTTATTGATTTCAGTTCCTTTTTTTTTTCTTCATTGCAGTATCCATTTTGAAATACAGAGAGTAGAAAGAATATCTGATCAAACGTTTTACTTTTATGCAGAATGTTTGTTGCGAATGTGAAGAGGCTTCGCGTTCTTAAGAGCTCAGAGCTTCCTAAACTTTCTGGTAATAGATAGTGATCATCGATCATTTCAAATATATTTTCTTGCAATTTAATATCTCTCTGTTAAGCTTCTTGATGTGTTCTCTTGTGGGCTTTTGCTACAGATAGTGGAATTAAGCACGGAAAGCTGTCAATCTCTTGAGATATAATTTCAGTTTGTCAATGGAGATTAAAGGAGGGCTCTTTTTCTTGTGGTGTTAATCGCCTCGAACTTCTTCATGTTTTTACTAATTAGATTTATGTTTTTCAGACCGACCCACGTAACAAAGAGTGGCTTTCTTTCTCTTTTTACTATGATATGTGTTTGAAGGAAATATTGTAACTCCCATCTTCGTATGGAGTGTTGGTATTGTAAGTTTTGGACGTGCTTTCTTTTGTTTCATGTATGATTCTAAGCCCCAAGTTGTTTTATTTTAGATTTGTCTATAATGTATCCAAGTTTTGCTGCAAATCAATTGCAAACGTAATATAATCTGCTATAAAAAGTAAAACATTACGTACAACTTACAAGAGAGGCATCTATATATCTAATTAATACAAATACCTAATGCTAAAAAAATTTTCAAAACCAACGAAAGCTTCATTGGTATCTATGCAATGGGCTTGATTTGGGCTTTATGAATGACCCTTTAGTTGGGCTTTGTAAATGGGCTTTTTATTACTGTAATTGGGTTCACTCAAGCGTAACTGAAACGTCGTTACATAACTAACTCGCTGAGAAAACGCGCGCGCACTATACACAGATCAGAACACACACCATAAAAATCAAAAGCCTCACTCACACATTTCGCCATCTTCTCTCTGCAAAAAAATGGAGGGTTACGCTCCTCTTCCTTTGACCTCGCTTTACGTCGGCGATCTCAGCCCTGAAGTTACGGAGGATGACCTTAGAAGGACTTTCTCTCAGGTCGGCCATTTGATTTCTGTTCGCCTCTGCCGTGACAAGCTCACGCACGAATCGCTCTGCTATGGATACGTCAACTTCTTATTCCCTTCTGACGGTATGTTTCCTGGCTTATAAGGTTAAATTTGCTGCTGCCTTAGTCTTCTTCCGTGAAATCTGAAATTTTGCCCGAGTGTTGGAGATTGGGAATTATTTGCCTTCTGTTTGTGGTATTTCGTTTGCATGGAACTGTAGATCGCAGTTACGTCTCTCTGATTTTCCTATTTTTGGGTTTGTTTAATCAGCTTCTATAGCTCTACGCTCTCTCAACCACGTGAAGCTGATGGGCAGATCAATGAGGGTTATGTATTCTCAGAGAGACCCAATTTTGAGGAAAAATGGCGCTGGAAACCTGTTTGTGAAAAATCTTGACCGATCTGTAACCAGCTATCAGTTGCATCAGATTTTCGCCAATTACGGCGATGTAATCTCTTGTAAAGTTGCTGAAGCGAATGGGATGAGTAAAGGGTTTGGTTTCGTTCAATTTCACTCTGAGGATTCAGCCATGAAAGCTATCGATGCTCTCCATGGCTCTGAGCTGGGCTGCAAGAAGTTGTGAGATCTCTCTCCCTCTCTCTCGCTCTCTCTTTATCTCTCTCCCATGCTGTCTCGACTTTACAATTTCATTATATTCCCTCTCACATTTGTTTATGAACGATTTGATTATCAGATATGTGGCGAAGTTTATGAAGAAGGAAGCAAGGACTGCTACCACAGCCAAAACAGATTCGAGTCTGAAAAGCCTCCTAGTGAGAAAACTCGACAAGTCCCTCACTGAAAATCACCTAAGAGATAAGTTCTGCGAATATGGGAAGATCCAAAGCATTTTCGTGATGAAAGACAACAACGGAAAATCAAAAGGTTTCGGATTCATCAACTTCGAATCCCAGGACTCGGCTGTAAACGCAATGAAGGATGCAAACGGAGCATTTCTCGGTGCGTATTACGTTTCTTTTTACTCAAAACCACAGTTCGATTCAGTTTCTTTGTGCTGGCGTCCTTTGCTTGCAATGATATTTTTCATTTGATTTTAGGATCAAAGAGGATCTCTCTTTGTCTGGCTATGTCGAAAGCTGAAAGAGAGTTTTGGAGCAAAGCACTCGGGAAAATGCAGGCAACAGAGCCCATTGATTCATCTATGAAGAACGTCGATTGGACTGTGTATGGAGACAAGCCCTATGCAAAAAACCGAGATCGCCAAGTTTACCACCATAACAGGCCACTCTATCATAACTTCCCTCAACACTGGCCTACTTCCTATCAAGGTTACGCCTTGCCTACTACTACTGCTCATATGCCAGCTCAGAAGTTCCATGGTGGTGCCTACTATTCTCAGGTAAACATAGCATACCTATCGAGCAAACACTTCATAGGGACACCTAATGTTTACCCCGAGATTTCTTGGTCTACTCATAATGTTCCTCCTATGTAAATGTTATGCACAGCCTATGCTATCATTCCCTGCATCATATCATGGGTTTGTAAAAGGTAAAGGGTACATCGAAGGACCATTGAAGAATCGAAAAGCTCGCATGGGACTGCAGACCAAGATTGTCGAAGGAGGGAATGCAGGTCGTGCACGTAATTCTCGGGTTCGCAATCTTCAGGTCTGTATTACTATCTCAGATCAAATTAATGTAGATTAACATCACAGCTGATCAGATTATTATTAGAAGATTATCATGAGTAAGTTCAACTGATTAGGCCCATGAATTTAATTTCTTTGTTGCTGCAGCCTGGATTTGAAGCAATTTGTGATGAAGGTACTCAGAAATCACAAGGAAACCCGACAAAGCCCGAAGGAGAGCCGGGAAACGATTCTTAATAAGCTGAGTTCTTTGTGATGTAGGGCTGTTGGTTATAACACTTAGTACTATTAGCCTTCTGAACAGCTTAGATATTATGTGAGAATGCTTGAAAGTTGAAACCAATCGAGCGCATAGAACTGATTCTTCTTGACCTTTTGTGGGTATTATTTGCGTAATAATAATAACAATAATATCCTCCCAAATATGAGCGTTTCAAAAGACCAAATCCCTATAAGAAGAGCCACTTTGTCAGAGCAATTTCTGGCAATAATCAAAAGTCAAGATTAGGGGCCACATATGAGTTATGATATATGACAACATCCCCTAAGGTTTCATATTTGAATTATTTGAAAAAGAAGCCAATATGATGTACCTATATAGGAAAAAAAAGTAGAAAAAACTATTATTATGCACTTTGTAGCGAATTGGAGCGAGGGTCATTGACTTTCAATTTGTTAAAAAGGAATTACTATTTCAAAGAAAAAAACTAAACTAATGAGTGTAGCAAACCGAACCTTAAATAATTTCTTATTATGCACACTTAACGGTCAATTCCGCCATTAGTTAGGTTAGATAATCTAATCAACTTTAAATGACTCATTACTTAGTTCTAGTAAGTCCTTTAACAGTAGACATATGCACGTGCAAGGTGGCACAGCGAACAACCTCAAAAAAATGCCAAAAAAGAAGAATGTATATATAGAGAAAGAGAGCATGTGATTAGCACTGAGATGAGAGAACTTCAAGGCCCACGCTTTGGATTGAATCAAGGAGACAGAGGACCACTGCACTGATGACTTATATTATATTGCACCATGATTAAGAGAAAAGAATGTTTTTATTCATTGATCAGAGATAAAACAATCTTCATTGATTAATTAAATATCCATCTGCCGTTGAGAGTTGAGATCTCCCAGCAAAGAAAATAACTAAGCGTGCTTCTTGTGAGATCTTTCTGTACTGTGTTGGATGTCATCACAATTATACCAATAATAATGGCAGAGATTCCCGAAAGAAGCTAAAGTAATCATGATGGCCTCATTATATTATCAAATCCCAAAAGCATTAGTATGATCGATGATATAGTAATGATGATGATAAGCTTGATTATTATTACACAATGATCATCATTATGAGACAATCATGAATTCTAGATCACAGAAGAAAAAGAAAAAAGGAGCTGCAGTCATCAAAACTCACTTTACTAATACATTTGACTTGCATATCTTCAAGATAGATCACAAACTAGTAGCAAGCAAACATGGATGATGATTCAAAATCTGCTGAAAATGATAATTAACATAAAATCATTTTAACTCACCATTAAACTAACCATAAAAAGCCCTCAGAAAAAAGTCAGCTTCTTGATGGATGAACTGAATAACTGGGATTCAATATTGAGAACTGTGGTTGCTGATGAGGATTATTCATCGTCAACGCACCGTTCACAAATGGCACAGTAAACCCCAGGTTATAATTATCCAAATTCATGGCTGCTGAAGAAAAGCTGTTCATCAATGCGTTATTACGACCAAAATCCTGCCCTAACGATTCGAGCGCTTTGACCCACGACCTCAGAAACTTGAGATAGTTCGCAGCTTCGTCGAGCATCGACGCCGTGTCCATCTTGTTCCCGCCGGGGACGAGCCTCTGCAAAACCCTAATTCGCTCGCTGATTCTCTCCCTCCTTTGCCTCGCCGCCACCGTCTGAGGATAGTTGGATATCCTCACGTTCTTCCTCTTGGGCTTCTCAGCGGCCACTTCCAGCCCGAAATCCACGGGCCTAAACGCAGCGGCCCGATATATCATCTCCTTCATCTGAGCGATCGCCTCCGCGTCTGGCTCGTGGTGGTGTTGGTCCGCCGCCGAAGAACCGCCGGAGGAGCTCGGCTGCTGGAAATTTATGTTCGAGGAGGACGATAATGGGACCACCTTATTGGCCTGCTGATGATGGGCTTTGTCTGAAAATCTTGGTTTTTTGGGTTTTTTAAGGTTTGATGATGAACTAATGTCGTTGGATGATCTCTTTCTTCTCTTGTTAGAATCATCATCAGTAGGGAAATCCGCTGTCTCCATTATAAGCTGGGCTTGTCGTCGTCCTTTGTTCATCGACAAGCTATTATTGCAGTCTGAGAAGATCATAGAGATCCCTTCATCATCTTCGATCGAAGCTGTATCTTTGATGAATGCATCATCTTCTTTGATGGGATTGTTCAGATGATCTTTTGATATGGCATTTTCTTCGATGCTATTGTAGAAATCATTATTGCCATTTGAGATCATAGCAGGCAAGAACAAGCTGTTGCCTTCGAGGGTGTAATGATTAATATCCTGATTGCTCATCCAGCCAAGGCTTTCCATTGATAAATTCTTGATGAAATCTGCTGTTACAAGTTCTTCAAATAATGAGTGAATTTAAGAAAATGTTTAATATATGTGTGTGTAAAGATATAGATGTGAGGGAATATATACCTGGATCGATTTGAAATGAGAAAATAAAATTAAATACGGTGACGAAAAAAGGGTCTTTGAAAATTGTTCTCCAACTACCAACTCGTGAATAAAAACAATAATTGAGGCGATGGAGCATTCAAAAGAAAAACCGTCGCTGCTAACGTCAGATTCTTCGTCTCTCTTACAAGATCGAGGCAAAAACAGATATTCGTGTAACCGCTTAATAGCTTGCAGATATGAAGATGATGAAAAAAAGAGAGAGAGACAGAGAGAGAGAGATTTTTGGACAGTTATGGGGTTTTTGGCTGAAAGAGAATCTGCTTATATAGAGATCGAACACTGTGTTACCAAGAAAAGAATGATGTCTGATTAGTGTAGTTTAGTGGGGCTTCATTAGGCTCTTTTGCTTTCATAATTAGAGATTTTATATTAAGTATATTCTAACAATCTTCTATAAAAATTCGTTTTTTAATGTAAATCTTTTTGTGAAAGCGTGGGGAAAAGGGTCTGAGGTCTTTTGTGCCGACATCATGCGTGCTGTAAAAGATTGAACTAATCATAGTTTAATCATGACTATCTTTTTCTATAGTGTAGTTTTAAAATTGATTTTATTCCACTGTAATTCTATAGTTTGAAGTTGATGGGCAAAAAATAGTTCATCGCAATATTGATCGAAAATGATATAATTCTCCGCATGTATAAATATTTTGGGATTTGCATATCTATAAATTTTCATTTTGACTTGAAATTTTTTTTATTGAACAAGGAAACATCATAGTACGGTAATAGTTGGATCAACTTGTACAGCTCTTGCCTTGCAACTTGCTCCTAGGAACTTTGTCCCTTCACATCCCAACTCTCAAACTACATTATTCAAATATGCATGTATACATATTGTACACTGATATTGATCTTCTTACACTATTGAATGAGTAGACGATTATGTATTAATAATGTTATCACACGCACGCACAAGAGAGAGGGACAAGACAATGCTGCACATAGGATTAGTTCCATCTGATATTTGAGAGATCTAATCTAATCTACACCCCACATGCACTTAACATTACAGCTCATTGAATGGGCTCCCATACCATATATAAATATATATATATATATATATATATATATATATTTCTTAAATCAATTTATAAAATTTAAGCGTCAACGCTGCGATTCATGAATTCACACACACACATATATATGGGATTTTACATAAAAAAACCCAGTGATATAAAAAATTAACAACTCAGTACCCTGTCAGTATTTTTTTATGTGCTACCTGTCAGAATAATTTTTTGCACGTAGAAACGTATGGAAACGTATTGTGGTACGTAATACAGCTAGTAAATGGTACCATGATATAATCAGCCGCTGGTACCGTATAGAACGGTACCCTATAAATGTGTGGCATGGTTAGGGTTGTCAACGGGGCGGGTTCGGGGCGGGGATCTAATCCCCGTCCCCGCCCCGCGAGGCAAACGGGGACGAAATCGTCCCCGTCCCCGCGGGGATCCCCGTCCCCACGGGATTCCCCGCCCCGTCAATATTTTAAAAAAAAATTCAATTTTTATTATTTTAATATTATTTAAACTATATTTTAATATTAGTTAAATTATTTAAACTATTTTAATATTAATTAAATTATTTAAACTATATTTTTATCATATTTATATTATTTTAATATTATTAAAGTACATTTTCATATTATTTATCTTATAATAATATTAATTGAATATAATAATTATTATTTTAATTTCGGGGACGGGGCGGGGAACGGGGCGGGGATATCCGCGGGGAAAAATATTCCCCCATCCCCGCCCCGCGGGGATAGAATAGCGGGGATTCCCCGTCGTATTTGGGGCGGATCCCCGCGGGGACGGGGAATCCCCGCCCCACTGACAACCCTAGGCGTGGTACGCAATACACATAAAAAGGTAGTCAAGACCGGGAAAATGGTACGCACAGTCGAACGAGTATTTATATAAAAATTTTCTGACATGTGTACTGACTTGCAAATTTTTTATACAATTGGGTATTTTTCTATAGATTGACCTATATATATTGAAAATAACAATTTATTTGTATGATTCATGAATATATATATCTTGCCTTGGGAATTGCTGGTTTCTGCTAGTGACAACTATCACCAAATGAAAAAAACACCTGCATGACGAATTAAAGAAATAAAATGATCAAATCAAAGGAAAGTGGAAAGAGTTTTGAGAAATATATAGTAGGGAAGTACTACAGCATTATCTTCAAATATAAATATAAAATTTCGGTGTTTAAGCTATATAATGATTTTTTTTTCTTTTCAAATTTGTCATTTGATATATGTTTAATTCATGATCGAAACATTCTTCTAAATAACATTATTACTGTAGTACTATATCTCTAATGATTGAAGGGTGGCTCCACCACTAGTTAGGCTCCGGGACAGCTCAATATTTTGTTTGAGTTTACATAAAATCTAGAAGTTACCCAAGTAAAGAAATAAAAAATTAAATCCAAATATCATACTACTCCATGATTTCATTTTCCACCTCTTTTTCCGGTCAATGTTATTATAAAAAAACAACTCATCCTAACAATTATTTATAATTAATAATAAAGAAAGCATCTCTCATGAGGTCATGGCTTCGTGAGGCTGAGGAAGGTATTTGGGAGGAGATTATAATCGGTTTGTCTTAGTATGTATTATATGGTTATCAACATAATTGGCAGATTATCTCCTAAATTTTACCGCCGGGCAGGGTTCATTGAATAATAATACTAATATACTCCCTCCGTCCCGGTAATATATGGACATTTGGGATTGTGTTCGATTTTTAAGAAATATAATATTTTAATAGTATAGAGGAAGAAAAGTGTATGTGTGTGGCACGTCTTTTAAGAATATTTAATGTTATTATATTGATTGTGCGTGATAGTTTTTTTACTAAATCTGGAAATGTATAAAAGATGGTGGGACGCCCGATTTGGTAAAATGTACAAATTACCGGGACGGAGGTAGTAATAAAAAAATAAAAACATTTTATATAAAATAATATAAAATGGGCCTAAGCGAATATCGGCCCACATCTCACAAATCACACTGTGGTCCACTGCGTCAAAATCTAACAATTAATGCTTCTGTTTTATTTCTCAGTAACGACGGGCTCGCCGGCTTCAAACGTCGGCTCAGCCTAAAGCCATGGATTGGGCCCGGCGACACACGTGAACTCAAGGTCTTATTCACACGTGTCTGTTTGTGATTGGATGATAGCTCTGATCAAGATATGCAGCTCACATGGATTGGTTCTTCTCGCTTTGGGACCATCCTATAGTTTGTTTTCCATTGATTGATCATATTTTACCAATTACCATGCAAGTGTTACTCTTGTAGATAATAGATTAAAAATATATATATATATAATCTCCATTCGAGCTTTAAACAGATCGAATTTAGAATTTTAGGGAAAATGACAATCTTTATGATCATTCAACGATTTTTCTGTCACCAAGATAGTTCCATCCCATCTCTGTCTTTCATGAGAAAACATAAGAAGCACATTTCAGCATCACAGTTGATTAAGATTGTGATATATCAAATGGATCGTGTGAAGATTTTATGTTCAAATTCATGCATCGAATTCGAAAGTCTCTTTCATTCCATGGCCTAGGTCGGCGAAACGGGATTATCGCAATGTCCCGTCCCCGTCGACACGCCATATATGCTCGACAATGCAATTTTTTCATGTATTCTCGGAGAGAATTTTCCTTCCTTACCCTATAGGGAGAGAATTGTAGAACTTTCGCCACATTGGCAAGCCTAATATACGCATTTATGATTAAAGGTAATTTTCGAACAATCGATTTTTTAAAGTCTATTAGAATGGTGCTTCCTAAATCAATTGGTGATGAGAGGAGAAAACCTCTTATATATATATATATATATTTATATATATATATATATATATATATATATATAGTGGCTTGAAGAACTTGGATTTTTCGACGTGGGATAAACCTTATACAGTAGAAACTCTATAAATTAATACTTGATAATTTAATAAACTCTTTAATATAATATTTCTGGCCGGTACCGACTCGGGGATAACGTACTAAATTAATAATTCTCTAAAATTATAAGATAATAGAGTTTTGAGATTTTCTATAGGTCCCGTATAAATTATAAATTAATAATTTCATAAAAACATTCTCATAGTGTATTATATAAAAGATATATTTATTAATGTTACTTGAATGTTCATTAAGACAATACGGATTATGATAGACTTGGAAGATTGAAGCTTTGATCATTAAATTGACGTTCATTAAAGACATAGGATATTAAAGGTTACTTGATGTTTGGAAAGTTTCAAATGTAATATACACTATAAATTAATATAATATTAATTTATCGATAAATTAATAATTATTATTTTATTGATTAATTAATAACTCTTTTAATTAATAAATTTGGCTGGTCCCAAGCGTATTAATTTAAAGAGTTTCTACTGTATTGTCTTTGGGTTCTTTATATGCAGCCCGTTATTTGGTAAAAGCCCTCTACTAGATATATAGCCCGATATAAATTAACTGTGGGTCTGATAAATAATAGTGGGCTTTGTTATATTAATTTATCATGGGCTTTACACTACCCCTTATAACCAAACGTGCCCCTTATCTAATCCCTTAATGAGGCCCATATAAGTTCGAGTGGCCCAGCCCATTTTGGCCCACCTAAATCATTGAACCTCACAACTCAATCCACTCCATCATCCACTTCACCACACCACTGATTCTCATTTTCTCCTCCGCGGCCACCGCTAAAGCTTAGCCACTGCGCTCGTTACGATGGCGGCGGCGGCGGCACATTATGTCGGGCTCCGACTCCTCCATCGTCCTCCGCGTCTGATGCGGAGGTCTCTCTCTCTATGTGTACTCGCCGTTGAATGCTCGGAAGAAAAGGCAACCACTTCTACTGCTCCAAAACACCAAAATCCGGCGTCTTATTACCCGAAGAAAGGACAGACTCTTGAGTTAGTATGCGAGAGCTTGGCTTTCAAAGGAAAAGGTTTGTGTAAGGTCGAAGGTTCTGGCTTCGTCGTCATGTGCGATCGCGCGTTGCCTGGTGAGAGGTTCGTCGGACGCGTCACTCGAAAAAAGGATAATTACGCTGAGGTTTGATGTTTGTTTTCTTCGGTAATAACTGGTCAAGCGTAGTTGCAATTTTAGAATTTTTAACAGCTCCTGCGCGTTTGTTGTAATTTTTGTAACAATGTAATAATGTTAACGCGAATTTAAGCAAAATAGGGATGAGCGAGCGATGTTCACGTACATTCTCAAGCTGGAGAATTTGTGCTTAAAATGTTCTGTGTTAGCTAAGTCTGCTAGTAGTCGACCTTTTCCATTGTCGTGTATTCATAGTTGAGCAGATACGTATGATAATTATATGCAGTTGAAAATATTGAATAAGAAACAGAGTTGAAGCTTTGATTTTATTCTTCATGACTTATTAATTGTATTATATCAAATGTTTTCTCTGTGATAAAGTGTGTTGAGTTTCCTTGGTTCAGGTCAAGAAGTTGAATACAATAAGTCCACATTGGGATTATGTGGAAGCACCATGTGAGTTTGCTTCAAATTGTGGAGGTTGCAAAACACAGAATTTGTTGTATGAGGCTCAGGTTAGAGCGAAGGATCAGCAAGTAAACGAGTTGATCGTGCATGTTGGAAAGTTTCCAGTTAAATATCTCGAATTCGATGGCGTTATGAAGTCCATTGTTCCATGTGACATTCAGTTCCATTATAGGAACAAGGTCTTTATCAACAGCCTTATGCCTTTGTACATCACAATCTCATTGCTTTTTTAGCTGGTCTCTAGTTAACAATTTCATGGTCCACATGAGAGTTAAATGGTACGAGTGGAAATTTCAAGTTTCTTTTTATGTTCATGTAGATGGAATTCTCTTTTGGCAGCAAAAAGTGGGTGCCTGCTGAAATGATGCACCAAGAATCTAATGAAACCAATGAATTTGCATTGGGATTGCATGCTCCTGGATTTTACGATAAGGTTCTGGATATAGATAAATGCTTGTTGCAGAGTGAACCAGCTAACCAGGTACGCATATTAATTTCTGATGGAACACTTGTGGCCTTTCTTTTTATGAGTCGGAAGCCTAGTACTCACAAACAGTGCCAAAATGTAAGGACTTCTCAGTCACAACTTTAGTTGGATAAATTTTACTGAAGATATTTCAATTACAAGGAAACGTATCTATTATCATACGTCAACATTCCCTGGGCCTCACACCTTCCAAATTGAATTCGGATCCAAATTTAGGTCCTTGAGACCATTCAGAAATTTTGGAGGGACCAAGAATATGGTCTTACACCGTATGATGTACATTCTCACCGTGGATTTTTGAAGCACTTGATGCTCAGAACTGGCAGGTATTTTTATCACATTTATAGCCATTGTTGGTCATTGATCCTCTTCTGTTTCCTATATGTGTGTTGCACAAGGATGTTGATTCATTTCTATTTCCATAGTAATGTTGAAACTGGTCAGCCTGAGCTTATGGTGAATTTCGTGACTGCATCTTACAAGCCCGAACTGCTCAAGCCACTGATGGAAACAGTATCAGATTTACCTAACGTGGTGAGTGCCTAAGAAATTTCTGCCGATATTCTTTTGCATCTCCAAGCAGAAGATTAAATGCTCAAGAATAAGTTCGATGTTTTATTTGCGTTTGTCGTTTTGATTCTCGCTAATATAATACATAATACAGGTAAGCATCATGAACAATGTAAACACTTCCGTAGGCAACACATCAGTTGGAGAGGAGGAATATACGCTCTTTGGTAAATCAACAATCACCGAGAGCCTCAGAGGACTGACGTTTCAAATCTCAGCCAACTCATTCTTTCAAACAAACACATACCAAGTAAACGCAATGAGTGCCATTCATTTATATTCTTCGCCTCTTATTTACCTCAATAACCATTGATGCCATCTGTAATTTAGTCAAACCATGCAGGCCGAGGTTCTCTATAAACTAATCGAGGAATGCGCTTGTCTGAAAGGAGATGGTACGGAAATCGTCCTAGACCTCTTTTGTGGGACAGGAACCATCGGTCTCACCCTAGCCAAAAAGTAAATATTTTTTTTCCATTACATCTTTAACATGGGTTAGTCTCTGAAAATTAAATTATCCTAATTCTATTGTATATTCATAGAGTGCGACACGTCTACGGTTTCGAGATAGTCGAGCAAGCGATTTCAGACGCACGCCGCAACGCCGAAATCAACGGCATTTCCAATGCCACGTTCGTCAGAGGCGATCTGAACAAAATCGGGGACGACTTTGGAAGTTATTTCCCCAAACCCGACATTGTCATCTCAGGTGGGTCCCGTCGATCTTCTTCTTACAACTGCTATGCGATGATATTTTTTTTTTCTGTTCGATTGATTTAATTTCTTTTGTGAAAATGCTCGTGCAGATCCAAATCGTCCAGGCATGCACATGAAGCTGATCAAATTCTTGCTAAAGCTAAAACCGCAGCGTATAGTTTACGTATCGTGCAATCCCGCCACGTGCGCTCGTGACCTCGACTACCTCTGCCACGGTGTGGTGAGTATCCTTTTTTTATTACTATTTAAAGGTTGTAATTTTTTTTCCTAATGGTTTCATAACGTAACGTCGTAATAATTGTTCGATGCAGCCCGAACAAAAGATCGAAGGGTGTTATAGTTTGAGAAGCGTTCAACCTGTGGATATGTTCCCACACACACCTCACATTGAGTGTGTGTGCTTGCTGGAGCTTTCTTGATGATTTGGTACTTTTATTTGCTTCTCTATATGGCGTGGAATGGAATATGATTGTAGAGGTTTAATGTATTAGTAGAGCCACATCCTAAATTATGGTTGATCGTGTTTGTAAAACCGTTAGGTACATCTGTAGAACATTTTTTACAACGTACGCACGAAATATACTAATTGAATGATAGTTCAGCAAAATCAGTGTATCTGAAAACTCAGATTTTAATTTCAGCAGGTTCTGTATAATAATTATGTTTTTTAGTAAATAAAAATTAGGTGGAGCATTTGAAAACGTAGAATCGAAATTTCAGAAAATGCACACCCGTTGGCAATGTGTGCGATGGGAACGACGCGAAGGATACGAAATAATTAATTTACTCGTTCATATGATGATATAATTAAAATTTAAAAGTGGAAAGTATGGTACAACTTAATCTTTGTAATTGTACCTACGTTAGTCAAAAGTTCATAAATAAATGAAAAAGGAATATATAACGCAACATCTTTGTAATTGTACCTACCTAAGTCAAAAGTTGATAAATAGATGAAAGAAATATAGAACCCAATCTTTGTAATTGACCTGCCTATGTCAAACAAAGTTTATAGCACAGAAACAGAACCGCCAAATGAAACATCTCTTCGGTTCTTTCTTCCACCTACACACACACACAGTTATTTTATAATTCAGTCTCCTCTCATAGTTAGTCACTCACTACGCACTTCCGATTGTTAATTCGTACAAAAACAGCCCAATGGATTCATTGATCATCCTCTAAGCTGTTTCTTGTCCGAAAATCCCGACAACGTTTGGTGAAAGACTCTGAGTCGGCAGTCCCAGAAATCCAATTTAATGGTCTAGAAGCCACGCTTTTCTGTCGATCCTATTTCGAAAGAGATCGATCCTTATTAGTAGGTGAGCACTCATTTGATCCTATCCACATTAATGATCTATTACTAAAACAAAAATCTTCGCTTCTGTTTTGTCTTGCGGCTTCAAAAAGAAAAAAAGTTGTTAATGGGGCTTGACGACGTTTTCTGTTTCTATTTTTGCCTCAGCTTTAAAAATCTTGTGAGCTCTTTTTTATTGAATATATTGAGTTTTCGCGGATTCAGTCGCTGGCCGCCGTGTGTAGAGATTTATTACCAAGATGAAGAACACTACTGTCCACCGACCTCTTTAATCTTTTTCAATCATTTAATGGTGGTTATACCTTTTTGTTCTTTGCGAAGGGTTTTACTTATCGAATCTGTTTTGTGTTTTTTTTTTTCTTTCATTTTCAGCAGCGTTTGCCTCTATCGAGTTAGCAACAGTTAGAAAAGAAAAGTTGATTTTTTTTATCATACATTTCATTTGTATTCTCAGGGCCTTGAATTTCGACAGTTTCTGGACTTCTCTTCGAATAAGAAAAGGAATATGCAAATCAGAGCGCCAAGTTGGAATTCAATAGATGAAGCCATGGAAAAAGAATCTCCAGTTAGAACCTTAAGCCACCAATCTACCAAGCCTTTGCCATTGAAACTGCTTCAGCTCCTCTTAGTTCTACTGGGAATAGCTATATCTTTCTCCTTCCTCAGTATGTACACCAGCCAATACCTCAAGAAGCAGATCGAAGAAGCTCCCACAATCCAATCAAGATTCCAACCATGCCTCACAGAGATAAAGAACTTAGAAAACTCGATTAAACCTCCGCAAAACCTACTGCATCGTATGAACGACACTGAGTTGTTCTGGCGAGCTTCCTTCGTTCCACAGATCAAACGGTACCCTTTCAAGAGGACCCCGAAGATCGCCTTCATGTTCTTGACGAGGGGACACTTGCCTCTTGCACCTCTGTGGGAGAGATTCTTTAGGGGGAATGAGAAGCTTTTCTCCATCTACATTCATTCGTTGCCTTCTTACAGAGCTGAATTTCCACCCACCTCTGTTTTTCATGGAAGGCAAATCCCAAGCCAGGTACTAAGATGCCCTTAAATACAATCTCTTGAGCCGTTGTATACTTCTGCTGATTGCTTGGAAGTTAATCTGCTGTACAAATATGGTTTAGTGTTTGTTCTCTGTTCTCGCCCCACTCTAACATTACAAGTTCTTTCCTTAATACATGATCTTGTCACATTGCTCTTACTTGTCTGTCTTGTTTGGTTAGACATGTTGATAAGCAGATCATCTGATAGATGATCATATGTCCATCATAGTTGAAGTTGATTCAATCCGTTTTGCTCAAACTGCAATAACAAGCAGCTCTTGTTTTTTTCCTCGTCGAAAAAAAAAAGATTGCAGAGTGGGGAATGATGAGCATGTGCGACGCGGAGAGGCGTCTCCTCGCCAACGCCTTGCTAGACATCTCCAACGAATGGTTCGTCCTCGTCTCAGAATCGTGCATTCCCCTACACAACTTCAGCATAATCTACCGCTACATCTCAAGGTCGAGGCACAGCTTCATGGGCTCGTTCGACGAGGTGGGCCCATACGGGCGGGGCCGATACAGCGAGGCGATGTCCCCCTTAGTGAACCTAACCAACTGGCGAAAAGGGTCTCAGTGGTTTGAGGTGGGCAGAAAGCTAGCAGTGGATATAGTGAGGGACGATCTTTACTACCCTCTGTTTGAAGAGCATTGCAGGCCTTCATGCTATGTTGACGAGCACTATTTCCCGACCATGCTGGGAATTGAGTCGCCTCGGCTGCTGGCCAATAGGAGCCTCACGTGGGTCGACTGGTCGAGGGGTGGGGCCCACCCGGCTAGCTTTGGGGAGGCCGACGTGGGAGAGGAGCTGTTTAGGAAGAAGATTTATAACGGTGAGGAGATATGTCTGTATAACGATCAGCCGACAGATCTTTGCTTCCTTTTTGCGAGGAAGTTCGCACCGAGCGCTTTGGATAGGCTGATGGCGAATTCGTCAAGGTTTTTGGGGTTCTGATGAAGGCTGAGTTTTTTTTTTTGAATTTCTTGCTGTTTTTGCCCATCTTAGGACATGAGATGCATGTTATGTGTTGTTAGAAGGGAACTTTAGTGATGATCATACGTAGTTTTATATGTCTGCTCTATGGGCGATCAAATTCGGCGAAAACTGAGCTGAAGGGCATTTTTGTTAAAAGACAAACACACACAAACACCATTGTCTTCTCATCATCTACTCAGGCAAGATTTTTCCTGGTAATCTGCTAACATGCTACGGTCATTTTCCCTGGCGATCTATCTTCTCTTTTACGCTGCTACTACTACTACTACTACTACTTGTCCTTGTTGAATTCTCGGAACATCTCTCTGTCGCCAGAAATGCTTCTCAAGAGTTGTTTAGAACACATCTGTTCGGCTTGAGTGGCGTTCTTCCTCCTCGCCGCTCGGACCCAGGCAGGCTCCTGGTAATAAAAAAAACAGGGGCTATTATGCGTGTGTGTGTGTGTTTATACGTAGAAAAGTGCGACGATATATGTATACATACCTCGGGGACAATGCGTGAGAATCCGAATTTAATGAACAAAAGCAAGTGTTCCATTACAAGAATCGCTGCAAGCCCAGGTGACAAGTTCCAGTTTCCCCCGTGATCGTATAAGCAAACTAGGAGAACGCAGTTTGTACAGATCGACATCACCAAAAGAAACTGCAAAAGGAAAAAAAAGTAATTCGAATGCATATCCAAGAGTTCAGCTATAATCATTGAGAGAAGAAATAGTATTTTTCTTCATGTACCTGAAAGATGTTCATCCATGCGCCTATCGTTGCATCGGCGCGAGGTATCGGTCTCTTCATCATTGCGATCAATTTTAAGGCGTCTGCTCTGATCTCTGTTATGTTGTTCTGCGAGCGGGGAATGAGCGTGTAAGAAAAAAAAAACTGTCCGCAGACAATTTTTTTTGTTTGATAAATTTGTCATTACCAATGTGGCGAAGGCGAAAGCTAGAGGGAATGCACAAGCAAACATCATGATCATCCCAAACTGAAGCACCAACTCCAGAAAATCTGCTTCGAACAGTTATAATTCTTCAGAATAGTAATTCTTTTACAACAACGTCCTAATATATATATATATATATATATATATATATATATATATAGAGATATATTACCATCGAAAAGTCCATCTTCGATTTCCTGGCCTATACTCGCAGCATAAGCAGGTTTCATGTATTCTTTCTCCACCCTCGAAATGGGACGAGTTTTTTCAGTTGAACCCTTCTCACGCTTTCGTTTGTTCCTGAAAATTGAACAACTTTGCATAAGTTAGAAATAAATCAAATCAACGAATGTGCATCCAAGAGATGGAAGCTTGGAATCACCTGACGGCTCTGTACTTTCTGAAACTGTACGATATATAGGGAGCAGAATTTTCAAACAGATTCTCAATTACCTATAAATAAGTCCCCAAATCAAGATTACGCGACGGGAAAAAAACACTTTATTGAGGCAAATAGCTGTTTTATGGTACCTCAGATACGATCAGGCGTTGGATTAAGACTTGCCGAAGGGTCTTAAAATTGCGATGCAGTACAGCATGGTAGAATACTCCAATATAAGATTGCATGAAATAAAGTCCAAATACCTGGAAAAAAGGAACTATATTTAAGTGGTGTAACAAGCGCTGATTGAGCATCATAAAAGCTTGTTTTTTCTGTCACCTTGTATACCAAGCTATTAGCTCTGTACTCAAGATTCTCGTTCTTTTCGTACTTAATAAGCTTGACCGAAACTTTGCCACCCAATCTCGTGAAGTACTGAATCGCAACGAGGTAAACTGCTGTTAGAAAAAACCTGAGAAAGAAAAAAATACAGACCATAAAGATCCCATCAGATTTAGACAGATTATGTTAATAAATGACAATGTAGTTTACGTTCAAGATTCTTACTTGAGAAGGTCCGAGGCTATAACCTCGTAGAGATGAGCATAAGCCAGTTCGAAAGGTAGCTGTAGGCATATGATGCCCATTATTATCAAAGCATCGTTTCTCACTCTCATTAGCCATCTAAACCACTCTTCTCTCTGAAAAACAGCTTTGTCTTTCATCCTATCCGTTGCTTGTTTCCTCATACGTTCTGTAGGAGATTGAGGCAAGCTTTCGTCTATATGCCAATACTTGTGCCCTGATTCAGTTCCAGGTAAATGATATATCTGCAATCTGTATGTATCATCATGAAAAAGGTATATAATAAATGGGGAAAGAGAAAAAAATTTCGATTCAACGAATTTAATGAATAAAACAAACCGAGCAGAAAGGGCCGAGTTCTTGCGTTTCCAGAATTGGAAAAACAATGCAGCCCATAATATCAGGCAGACGAAGAAGAATGGGAGAACCAAGAACTGAAACGGCCTATAGAGATAGAATCAAGAAATAGATGTAAGCTCGTTCATTTGTGGATAACTGACCATTATATTAAAATATTCAGAGAAGAAATTGTTAAAGAGATTATGCACCCAAAATCCACCAACTGCACCGTGATTCCCAGTATTGCTGGAAATAACATCCACCGCGTGTACATACCAAGGAATGCGAAATACGTAGCAATCTGCAAGGCATAAAGTTAAGAACAGTAAAGTGAAAATCAATATTATGGCCAAATTTGAACGACGTTCTCCGCTGACCTTGATTCCATAGTATGAACATATGTCATCGATAGGTTGTGAAGTAAAATCGCTCCAATTCATTGCCCAACTCCTTAAGAGCTGTTTCCGCTTCTTCTCATCTAAGAATACAACCAACATTATATTTAACTGACAGCCATAAAGCATGTAAGAAACGAATATTGAAAATTTACCATGAAGAGGAAACACTTCTTTAATTATCCCTAGTTGTTCCAATTTCTGAACTAAGGATTCTCCATGTTCCCAGTAGATGCTTTCTTTCCCATCTGTCCTCCTCAACATTACAGCAGACTTTTCTGCGTTGGCCTGCACAAGTTTATCTCACAAGTAAATGAGCAGAATTTCCAAGAAAAGATGAAATATCTGAGTAACAACTCACAATTCCATATATTATATGACGGTAGCAGCGGAACCTTTCGCACCAACTAAACAGTGACCCATCTGGTAGCTTAACAAAAGCTTCAGATTCATCCCATTCAAACACAAAATCCATTCCTGGAAACAGAAGATTTCATTTCAAGATTTGGAAACAATGCTGAGAGAGAGGGAGAGAGAGATTGTGCATGAGAGAAGAAGAGGGCATACCTATATGAGTCCTCTTTCTAACTTGTAACTCGGCTGCTGCTCTACCAAAAGCTTCAATTGGAGCTGCCAACTGTAGACCACAAATGTTTAAATCCCACTCTGTAATATGCTCATAGGAGAATAAATTGGAACTGCTCATAGAAGGATGGACACATTCAAACATTAAAGATTGGACATTATGGCTGTTCGCTTAATCAAAGAAGGATCTTGTGGACTGTCGATTGAATCAAAATGTACCTTAATAAACTCATTCTGTAAACCTAAAATTCTCTCAACTATCAAACCCTTTTTCCTCAGTTCATCAGCAAGAACCTCAATGCAGTAATCTTCTTCACTCTCATCCTTCTTGTTTTCGACACGTTTGGGAAATGCTATTGCAATCTCAAAGACCAATTCTTCTTCTTCTTCTTCACTAATACCGTGTTGGCCGCTCATTTCTAACACCAACGCAGCTCGAAATCACCTCGAACAAGAAAATCTCGAGAGGGCCTAAAAATCAAATCGATAATTCAATGAGATCCTCAACATACATACAGACATCTACAAGCTGAAAAGACGCATTCATTGTAAAACCCATTGGAAACTGAGGCAGTTCACTCGTAAAGATTCAATCTTTAAAACTATCTATTCAATTCTTGATCAGGGTTTTTTTCCTTTCTCGAGCAAATGAAATGAGAGAGGAAACAGAGATGCATGAAAACATGTGTCAATTAATTACGCTAACCAAGGCGAGAGGTGGACATGCAAGTGACGCCCAAGCTCGCAACGCCGTGCTGCCACGTGGTAATTCACACACTGTCGAGATATTCCATTTCGATTATTATATTTGTCGTTTTCTTTTCCACTCCGCTCACAATCGCAATACAAAACGACACGCATGATACGGCACTTTGCTTTGGCGACCGTGAAATAAAAAAAAAAGTCGATTTTAAATTTTTATCAACTTTCCTATTATGTATTGCAATTGCAACTATTTATGTGCAATGGCAGCAGAGTATTTATTTTTGAATTTACGGACGGAGCTTTGAACCCCATACCGACTTGTCTTCTCTCTGCAATATATACGATGGATGGGAAACGAAAGGAATATTTGCGTTGCAGTAACTGAAATAAAGGAATGTTTTGCAGACTTACCTTTCATGCAACTTGAATGATTCCTAATCCCTATATATGACCTTACAAAATGCTACTATTCCATCAAAGTTCGAATTAAATTACTACTATCTAGCAGTAGCAGCTCCGAAGTTGTGCCGCTTTGAGTATGATGATTAATATCACCACAACACAAGTAATAATAGCGATGGGGAACTTGTTGATAAATCTGCTGCTACTATGTCATTTATGAATCTCGAGGAATTCCTTCCAAGGTTTTTCATGCGTTTGAGAATGAGACGCTCCAAAGCGGGAAAGTGAGATCCTTTCGCCCGCCACCACACAACATAGCATTTTGTCTCGATTTGTTTCACTTTCTATTATTATGCGAGGCAGCAAAGTCCTTCATCATCTGTTTCAAATGCTGCACAACAGAATAAACCCCCAATTATAAAGCTGCAAGAATCAAAGTTCTGGACGAAAAAGGAAAGACGTAGTTACCGTCAATTCTTCATGAAGGACAACATATATTTTCTTCAGTCGCTTATGCCTCTGCAAAGGAACAACAGAAATTCATAGTCAAACAATCAACTGATGTAGTAAAATGGAACGGTTGCCACTGATGATGTCCGCGCAAGATGTTTAACCAGACCAAGCAAACGAACTTGAAGCTTGTTAATATATGAAAATAAGATTTTGAGGTACCTCACCGCACCGCAGAAAAGATGACCTCATCTGAGCCAATATATCGCTGTATTTCTTTGGATCATTACCTCTGCAAGCTTCAAGATCTTTGCCCATTTTATTGAAATCATTCCTTAACATTAAAGAAATGTGTGTCACCTTACAGGTAAAAACCATTAATAGCAGAGTCGTTAAGGTTAATTTACCTGTATGATTCCAATATCTTGTTCAACGAGCGATAACTCTCATACTTCTCAAGATATTCCCTCACATATTCCTCGTACCTGCACAGACAGTGGTTCAAGATAGCGGTAGCGCACAGGTGTAATGAAAAATATTCGTAGGAATATAAAGATTCAGCTTCACAACAAGTATTTCCAACTTACTGGGTGAGATTCTTTACAGCACCCTTCAACTCAGGCACTTCTTTCTCAAACTTGAAATACAGACCATCTGAAGAAGAATAGCTCTTTATCTGACAACAATCTTCACTACCTCTCAAGGAAGCATCTTTCCTTCTATCATTCGACCCACGTATCATTTTACTCTTCTGTTTCTTCCTTTCTTTCAAGGGATTGCACCAAAATCTCGCACCCAGTCCTGTTGTTGTTCTACTGAGTTCATAGATACTTTTCGAGCAATATTTCCACAGCTTTCTAAGCTACTTCCCTCAACTATTCCAGCTTCCATGTCTCTACTTGTACCACTGGTTTCTGGAATTTTATTTTGCTGGGAGCTGAACTGAGCATGAGTTTCTTCTGAACGACTATGTTGGACAATTTTCTTATGAGGTCCTGTAAGATTATCGATATGCAGTTCAGGGGCCTTCCTCGAAGATGGCCTATCTCGAACACCAGATATTGCAGCTCCTGACATAGCAGGGGACGATTTTCCAAAATGTGCCATGATCTCATGAGATGAGCTGGGAATATCTGAATCCAAGGGATTTCTTTTATTTTCTTTGAACGAACTTCTTTCAAGATGCTTTTTAGACCCAAAGGTCCCCGTGCTCACAGGTACTCGAAATTCACCCAACGGGAATTCTGATTGCTGTCTTCGAAGTAAACTGTCGCGGCCATTTATAATAGAGGATCGACTGGTGCCACTAACCTTGGAAGGATATAAATATTTTGGAGCAATTTGAGCTTCATGGCCATCCTCAAACAAGTCCTTCTCAATCTCAACAACAGTGGAAGGATGATCAATTTCGTTTTCATAATTGCCAATGTTTACGTAATCGTTATCTGGATAATCAGCTTTAAAAGGAGAATTTGGTAAGACTTGATCAGAATGATTCACTTCAAGCTTGGCTTCATTTTCATCGCTGCTAGTCATGATGTCAACATCCTCATCAGATGCCTCGTTGCTACTAGAAGAGGCATCACTTTTACTGTCACTATCACTGCCACTTCCGACTGGGCTTTGGCTTATACTTCTGCTGCGACTTCCATTACTGCTTCCACTCGCACTGCTATCACTGTCGCTGTCACTACCACTTCTACCATCATTAGAGCTTTCACGGAAGCCCGCAGTATTTTCAGGTGCCTTTTTCTCGCTGAAATGCTGGGGAGAATCATTTTGTATGTCAATTGTCTCCTCGATTGCTTGCGTGGGTGTCGAATTCAATATAATTTGCTCCTCATCAGCGCCAGCAGATCTCATGGAAGAAGTATGATCATGAGCTGGAAATATATCAAGCTTCTGAGATGGGGGTGATTGGTGATGATTGGTTTCTGGTGATCTGAAGCAAAGACAAATTAGAATCCAGCAGTAATTATTATACGAAAGAAAAACTATATTTCAGCAGTTTCACATCAAACGGCACGAACAGAAAATATAACGCAACAGTGAATGCATCTAATATTTGGCCTGGCATTAGGTTATATATCTAGATAAATAAGCATATGTATTTAGAAAAAATGATAATGCCCATTGAGACAAACCTTCCACTTTGAGAAGGTGGCTCGTTAGACCTTTCCGTCTCCACTCCTGGCTTTAAGAAATATCTACCGGGGGCTTGAAAGTTCGCTATCTACCACAATTATAGGATATTTAAGTCAATTGTAACAAGCAATTATATTGATCTTAAGCACCACATACTTGTTTCAAAATGGGCTCTATTGACCGGGCTGAGTTGGGCATAGAATCCCCGATGGCTTTTTCCAAGGCCTTACAAAACAACATACAAAAGACAAACATCAAATAAGGTCAAGAACAGGACGAAAAATGTAACAATAAACGGGGATTTGGGTAGCATTCCCACTCCTATTAACAGGGTTAATTCCCCCTGCCACTCCTCTTCTCCCTACCCAACTAACAAAACAAAAAGTGAGAAACAAACAGAAATTAATAAATTCCCGTTTACATGATTACCTTCAGACTCATTCCACCGGAACTATGCTTCGTAAGCAGAGAAATCATCAGGCTTCTCAAATTAGCTGGTTTAACCTCCATGATCTCACCGTGTTTAAATTTGTCGCAAACAGAGTTATTAGAAAGCCTGTTGTCCATTTCTTTGTCTGAGCGGATAGATTTGTTTGTACTTTGAGAGATTGCAACATTGGGTACAGTCAAGTGTTCCTTCATAACAAGATTTCCATTTCCCATCGGCGACGCATGGGCACCATTCGACAGAGGTGAAGCAGAAGAGATCTTACCCTTCGGAATAGTTGTAGATATTGCAGATTTAAAGGTATATTGAGGAGGTCCACCTGCTGTAATTTATGTAAAATTAAGAAAAAAAACATTAATAAAGTTTAGAACATCTTGCTTGCAACTGATTTTCAACTAGACACAATAAAATTGAGAAGGGGAACCACAATTTTAATATTTTTTAATAAACCTTCATATTTCGCCTTTTTCGTAGGAGGCTCTTTGTCTCTCCTCTGTTTGAAGACCTTCTTTTGATTTGCTGCGAAATCGAATCACTGTACAATTAACTTATGAGAGTATCAACCTTAACGTAAAGGCAAGACCTTCAAATTCAGGCAAACTACCACTACAATGCTAAATCATGTTCATTTGATGAAGATTCAACAAGCAACAACATCTTCTCAGCAAAAAAGGACTTAATGTCCAAATGGATTCGAACAAACAACAAAACGAACTTATATTTGTTTTTAGTTTTACTATTTGCTAATAACTTAAGCCTAAGTCAGTGTGCAACAGAAAGTAATCAGTAAATGTGTTATCAGGAAGTAACGAAGGCAACTTACACTCAGCAGCAGCAAGAGCCTTCCTCTGACTTTCCGAAGATGCATTTCGATGCTCTAGAACAATAGTTCTGTTATGAGGAAATAATATAAAAAATCGGCCATGCAAACACTAGAATCTACCATTTGATAAAGATACCTACGAGCAAGTTGTGCTGTAGCCTTCTCAAACAAACACCAAAGCAAAGCAGAACCAAAACTACCATAAAATGAGAAGTAATGGAAAGACATGCCTGCGCGACTTCTGCATCCGCTCCGCTTCTTCTGACATCCTTTTGACATGATTTTTTGTTGATTCATCTAATTCACGCTCTACGTTCAGCTTGTGCCAAATTCCTCCAGATTCTATAAGTAACCCACTTCCATCTTCACCATTTAGACGTTCTTCGTATATGTCACATAAGTGAGCAACTTCGCTCGACCGTGTAAATTTAAAAACTTTGTTCCCTACTTGAATAATCTGGCCATGTACAAAATCATAGCCTGTATTTAACACGATACTGATTCTGACACATCGAAAAACCACGTGACACCAAAAAAATTTTCAATGGCCATTTATAAAAGAAGCTACGACAGGCAACGTCAAACATACAAAATCTTCTTGGCTGAATGGCACAGATATATAAACAGCTCATATCTGAAGACAACTTCCTAATGTCGAACTGGCACGCAGTAACGAAATAACAACTTCCGTAACGGTAATAGCTACATTGGAGCATAACGGTAATTGCTTAATCATTCCATGACAGATAAGTTATGTAATATCATAGACAGAACTCGGCAACTCTATAAAAGGGGGCATTAGAAGGCAGAACAACCATAACCAAATTTAATGAGAACTAATCACGTTAGCATGCACGTTTAAATCAAGCAAACAGAAAAAAAAAAGATCGAGGGAAAAATCACTTTAACAATTCGGATTGCTACAGTGGCATCGGCCTAATGTGTTCATTAAAG
The DNA here is from genome assembly GCA_027422505.1 of Craterostigma plantagineum. Lineage (NCBI taxonomy): Eukaryota > Viridiplantae > Streptophyta > Magnoliopsida > Lamiales > Linderniaceae > Craterostigma > Craterostigma plantagineum. Next base: position 21,865,113 of record JAPQWV010000018.1, on the reverse strand, counting down.
TATAAACGCGACATGATAACAGACAAATCGGTTAAAAACATACGAAAAACATATAAAAACACTAACGTTTCCATTAGGGTTGTTCGCATTGGCGTCGAACTTAATACGAGCCGTGCCACCGCCTAACTCCACTCGCCTGATCTCATCAACAAGGTCAGGCGGAAGCTTTATCGCCATTCCGATGCTCAATGGCCTCTCCCTAACCAAGCTGAAGCTCTCCTCCACAGACAAGGTGGCAACCGTCGACGCTCCTCCTCGGCCGCCCAACGAGAGACGCGACGACGGGGCGCCACCGCGGGGGACCGTCGGAGCGCGTAGGTTACGCTTCCCGCCTCGACCGAGCTTTGATGAACCTCCGAACATCGGTCGGACTTTGGGGATATTAGGTTTTGTGTCGGATTAATGTCGGAGATTTGGAAGCAATTGAAAATAGAGTTGCAGAGATTTGAGTTTTGGATTTATTTTTCATTTAACTGAATAATTGTAATTTCTAGGTTGTAATTCAAATTAAGAGATTTAAAAGGACAAAGAGTAACATTGCGTTCCACTAATTTTATCATTTTTCTTCTATATAACATGACTATTCTTTTATAAATGACCAACAAAATAATCTATTTTTAATATTCATTTTCGATTTGATACCATAATTCGGGTGTAAGAAAAAGAACGAAGAAAAAGCCCCCTAGATAAAGAAAAAAATGACAGAAAAAAAATTGTCCATTTCTCTACGCAGAAAATAAATCCAATTCATCATCACCCATCATCTTCGTCTTGTTCTATTTTAATACTATTTCTGTTTGTACTAATCGACGTTGTCTTTTAACCCAACACACAGATTCGCGCACACAGTGGAACAATGGTTGAATCTGACTCCGAAACATTCCGATCTCATAAACCCACATCGTTCTTTCAATGAGCTGATACTATCTCGAGCCAAACTTGAAGCTATTAACGTACGGAAAAAGGCGCAACCTTTGTCTGCTATATATTTCATTGATTTGTTTTTTAATTTTTACAATTAGGATGAACGGTGGTGATGTCGGAGAGGTGCAATCAGCTGCACCTGAGCCTCTCGAGTGGAAATTTTCCCAGGTCTTTGGTGAGAGAACTGCAGGCGAAGAAGTTCAAGAAGGTAAAAGAAATGACATGAGATGCTTTCTTTTTCTGCTTAGGATCTTCCAATTTGGGTTATGATTGGTCGGTTGTTCTTGATCTGGCGGTTGTCATATGGCTAATTCCTTTTATTTGTTTTTACTTGATTTGGGTTTTGACGGGAGTGGTGTATAGTAAAGTAAATTAAGTTCAATGTTGGTTCTTTGTGGTTTTGATCTCTGTTCTTTGTTATTGATTTTATCCTGAACTCACCTCTACAGTTTAACCTTCGTGGTCTATAGATTATTGGATTAACGCTGTTTTGGGCTCTGACTCTTTCATGTGAATACTTTGTGAAATTGCAAAATATCGGTTTTTCATCTTTGTTCAACCTCCATTTTCTGCAGTTGATATCATATCAGCCATCGAATTTGATAAAACTGGAAACCATCTAGCAACGGGTGACCATGGTGGAAGGGTCGTATTATTTGAACGAACTGATACAAAAGAGGTTAGCTGCTAGCTGTGTAAGAATATTCCATTCTCCGACAACCCATAGTTCTATCATACATCCTTGCCCTTCGAATCTTTCATTTTTTCAGCACAGTGGAAATCGAAGAGATTTGGAGAGGGCAGATCGTCCTGCGAATCGTCATCCAGAATTTCGTTATAAAACCGAATTTCAGAGTCATGAACCTGAGGTAGTTATGTCATAGTTCCAGTTTGCTCTTTATTAGCTTCGTAAGTCTTATTATCGTCACATTAGCTGTAATGCCAAAATTTTTATGTTAGAATTGCTCGCTCTTTTTTTATTGGCAGTTTGACTATCTCAAAAGTTTGGAAATCGAGGAGAAAATTAACAAAATTAGATGGTGTCAAGCAGCCAACGGTGCCCTCTTTCTGCTATCTACTAATGACAAAACCATAAAGTATTGGAAGGTAAAAGGACATTGGGCTTACTGTTGTTTTGCATTAGTTGAAGAAATAATGAGTATACTGTCATTTGCTGTGCTGCATATCAGTCACGTTTCAATTGATCGCTTCACAATTTGTATTATATATGAACAGGTACAAGAGAAAAGAATCAAGAAAGTTTCTGAGATGAATGTGCATCCTTCCAAGGCTGCTGGAAATGGTAGCCTTGCAAGTTCTAGTGGCTTGTCCAGCCCAAAGAAGCATCTCGTCAATGGTGGAAACACAGATCGATATTACAACAGTTTGAGCAATGACTTCTCTTTTCCAATTGGTGGCATACCCTCACTGCGATTACCAGTGGTAGTTGTACTTAAACTGAGGCTAGACCTTTTTCATGGAATAAGTTGTTTGTAAAGATTGTTTTTCTTGATATGTTTTTAATGTTTTCATGGATTTTTTGCAGTGGGAATTGGGTGTTACTTTGTCTGTCGATTTTTAAGGATGAAACTGAAAAATTTCATTGTTTCTGAATTTTAAGTCTTTTGCCTTCTTCTCTGTTGATTTTCAGGTTACAAGTGATGAGACCAACCTTGCTGCGAGATGTAGGAGAGTATATGCCCATGCCCATGATTACCATATCAATTCGATCTCAAATAACAGGTGAAGATAAATTCCCAAATTCCCAACGATAATTCTATTTTCAATGGGGTTTAGTTTGGTTTTAAAATCCTCTGCAGCGATGGTGAGATGTTTATATCAGCGGATGATCTACGAATAAATCTTTGGAACTTGGAAATAAGCAACCAAAGCTTCAACATTGTAGATGTGAAGCCAACTAACATGGAGGATCTAACTGGTAAATATTCTAATCTTGTTTAGTTTCTGATGTATTCTCTGCTCAAGTATCACACTTGTCTGATTTGGGCAAACCGATGTTTATGTGTACGTTGGGGCATATACGCAGAGGTAATAACATCGGCCGAGTTCCATCCCATTCAGTGCAACACGTTGGCATACAGTAGTTCTAAAGGATCGATTCGTCTCATTGATATGAGGCAGTCTGCACTGTGTGATTCTCATTCTAAAATGTAAGATCTGAAAACTTTTTTTTTAATTATTTCTGAGGCTATTGCTGAAATTATTTGCATAACCATTCGATGTAAGTGGTGACAAGCATCATCGCTTCAATGATTATTATATTATTGCGCCATATATCTGTTCTATGAATGACAGATTCGAGGAACAAGAGGCGCCTGGATCTAAGTCATTCTTCACAGAGATCATAGCTTCGATTTCAGATATCAAGTTCTCAAAGGACGGAAGATATATACTGAGTCGCGATTACATGACCCTTAAGGTGTCAATGACGAATTTCGAACGTTTATGTCAAACTTGTCTATTACAACTCTTCCATCATACGCAATGATCATATTCTATGGTTTCAGTTATGGGATATCAACATGGATTCAGGCCCAGTTTCGACTTTCCAGGTTCACGAACATTTAAGACCCAAGGTGAGTTCGCTTGCGCCCAAAGAAATCCTTCGAATAATCTTTTCTTCGAGCTGATTTTAAGCACCGTACTTCCAATCTTCAGCTATGCGATTTGTACGAAAACGATTCCATATTCGATAAATTCGAATGCTGTCTGAGCGGCGATGGCCTTAGGGTGGCAACTGGTTCTTACAGGTGCCCTCTCATTTTCGTTCTTCCATATATCTCTCTTCAACCTCTTTCTTGCCTTAACAAAATGCTCCTACGCAATCTTGCAGCAATATTTTCCGCGTATTTGGCTCTTCTTCGGGCAGTACTGAGGCAACTTCCCTCGAAGCGAGTCGAAATCCCATGAGGTAATATGCTAAAAACAAAAGAATCAACCTCCCCTTAGTCAGATCAAACTATTATTACTACCATGGACTATGTTTCTTTCATCTCAGAAGGCAGGTACAAACCCCTTCAAGGACACCAAGCAGATCTATCAGCAGCAGCATTTCTCGTGTCGTTCGAAGAGGTATTTTGGGGTTTTTTTCTTAATAAAAAAAAGAAACTTTCTACATTTTTTTTGGTCGAATCTTAGCGTATATATGGTTTTTGTGTTATTGCAGGTTCTGAGAGTCCATCGAGCGATGCAAATGGGAGCTCATTCGACTCCACGACGAAGCTTCTGCACTTGGCATGGCATCCATTCGAAAACTCCATCGCTTGTGCTGCTGCCAACAGCTTATACATGTATTACGCCTAAAAAGGGGGATTTGATTTTCTTTCACTGTTCGTTTATATTTATTTTTAATTTTAACCATGGAATGTATCTGTTAGTTGCTGGGTAAGAAGGAGGTTGGAAAGGATGAGATTTGTTAGCTTCTCTTACAGATTTACTACTGTAGGCTGATCTGATGATGATGATGATGATGACGATGATGATGTATGTCTTCTTCTTGTATTGTTGTTAGTAGCTCTTATACACTTGAAAAATCGTTGCAAACTGCGCAACTGTTTTATTTGTGCTTCTCTTTTCTTTGTTAGGATTGTAGCGAGTTTTCATTGTCGCTTTATTTTCATTTTGTATGAGTGCCTTGTTGTGGAAGTATTTAAAAAAAATTCCCTATGAAATTGGTACCACCATATCTCTCTCTTCTTCGGCGCAGGTTTTTTCTTTTATTTTATTTTTATTTTTTGTCCTGTGTTTGCTAATTGATAGTGAAACAAAGATGAGTTGAGTCCATTATTAGAGCTCGGAATCATTAAACATATTGCAAATAATCATTAACTATGATTTTTTTAAGACTTCTTATTTATTCTTTAGCTGGATAATATCAAATGTAAGCTGATTAATGACGTCAAATCTAATATCCTTTTTCCGACCATTTTAGGAAATTTAGTAATAATAATAATAAGGGGACTTACACTTGGTACCCCTACGTTTAATACTTTTTCAACTGGTACCATTTTTTAATGCGGTTGGTATCTATGTGTTTAAGGCTTTTCCAATTGGTGAAGTGATTAGTTATATACACCTAACGTATGACTTTGTGATTTTAAATGAAACGAGATTTTCTACGTGTAAGCCTCGTAAATTGCTAATGGAATTCTAGAAATGACTAAAAAACAGTTCCTACAATGAAAAATTACATTTGTAGCTTTTTGAAATCACGACTTATGGATACCTACATTGAAAACACTTTGGACACCAATTGAAAAAACATTAACACAGGGTACTAAATGGAATTGAAAAATACTTTATGTACCACTTGAAAAAGTCTTAAACACAAGGGTACCTATATGAATTGAAAATAACTTTGGGCAATTGAAAAAGCATTAAACACAGGGGTACCAAGTGAAATTCCCCTAATAATAATAAGAATTAAAGAAATATGGACCTGTAATTATGATGTTGCCATTTGTTGGGCCTCACAGATGGTAAGGACCCATTTTGAAGACGGCCTATATAATACACCCAAACTTGCGATATAAACATTTACAAATGGACGGCTGATCTGAAACTCTTTATAGGAATCAACGGTTCTGATCATCGTCGCTGCTTCGCTATTACGCAAGCCCGCTCGGGTCGGCCCAGGCCCGAAATCTTTAGGTGATTGTGATTTGCCAACGACAACCTCCTCAATATGAATTTCTTTTTTCTTTTAATTTCCTCAATAAACAAGTTGCAACATGAGAAATTAAACTAAATACATCTTGAGATGAGACAACACATACCGTTGATTTCTAATAATTAACCTCGTGTTTGTCATAACATCTGAACAATTCTTTAATCCCCTAATTACCCAACGTTTCATTGGCGCCTCAATGTAAGCCATTAAATTCAACCTTTATCACAACTCTATGTTTAATTGCATATTCAAGCACTCATAGTCATCTCTTGGTCTCTTTTCCCCTCAATTGCTCACTCTATAATAAGAACTCAATCGGCCAAACAAAAAAAAAATGGAGGAAACCAAATCATATGTTGTCTTCTTGTAATGAAACATCTCTTCCCTTTTTTTTTTCTTTCCAAGCTAAAAATTATTGAAGATTGTTCCTTCACCACAGATTTTCATATCAAGTTATTAATGCAATCCTTGTGAAGGCGACTGAAAATATCCCAATATAGCTCTTCTGTCATCTTTTGAGCTCCCTTCGATTCTTTCTTGCCCCTTCGCCACATCACACAGAGCAGAGGCACGCAAAAGTCTTACAGATCTTAAATTTCTTATCCGTTTGCCCCTAAACAAAACTCCTTCAACCATATCAACCCACCTCGTACTTAATCCCAAAATCTAATCTTTGCCTCAAATCTCAGTCAAAGATTCCATCTTTCTTCTTCTTTTTTTTTCCTGTTTTAATCTTCCAAGCCATGCAAGACCCGCAGTTTTCCGAGCACCAGCAATTGAAGTGTCCAAGGTGCGATTCTGCTAATACTAAATTCTGCTACTACAACAACTATAACCTCTCCCAGCTACGCTACTTCTGCAAGAGCTGCCGGCGATACTGGACGAAAGGCGGCGCTTTGAGGAACGTCCCCGTCGGCGGCGGCTCGAGAAAGAGCGGGAAACGGAGCTCCGCCGTCGCCTCAGGATCCGCCGCAAAGCGGGCGGCGCCGTCGGCCTCGGAAGCTGTGGCACTGAGCGACGGTAAAAACAAGGGTGGTGGCGAAGCGATTGCGCCTCCTTCGGCGGCGGCGGCTTCGAAGGGGGATGATGGGAATCGTTCTGCGGGGCTATTTGGTAATTTCACTGGGGAGGATGCCCATGGTGGGTTTGATGCTTTGCCGGGTTCTTCAGGCGGGGGACTTCTTGGAAACTCTGTTGACGGTAATGGGTCGGTTTCGGGCTCCCAGACGGGTTCGGGTCGCGGCGTTGGGGTTTTGAACGTCGTCGACGGCGGTGGTCGTGGTGGGCAGAGTTGGAGTGGCGATAGCAATGAGTGGACTGGCCTTGCTATGTACACGCCGGGAGCCACCTTTAATCACAAATATTCATCAATGTAAATGATATCATATTTAAAAAAAGACACAGATTAGATAGAGGTGGTGAAAAAAGGCGTTTTATGTATTTTATCATTTTCTTTTCTCTGAAATTTTATTTTATTCGTGAGTATATCTGATAAGGATACACTAGTGACGGTCTTCTGTGTGTGGTTTGTAATTGTGTGCATGTTACAATAATGATTGATATTCCTCAAGTATGATATAAGGTTATGCGATTAATTTCGGGTTTTCGTTCAAATTACCACTTTGTATACTTTGTGATTCTGAGACGTGATTACGCAAAGAAAAATGTTAATGAGAACTTAATATATATTTTATTTTTTGTGGTTTTGTAGTTTTGTTGGGTGGAATATGGTTTTAGAAGATACTTTGAGGGGAAGAATAAGTAATTGTAATGTGGTCAAGGAAAAGACAAACTTGAACTTTTCTTCTTAATGAATATTTTATAAATTACAATAAAATTATGTCAATACGATTATGATTATGAAACGTTCATAACGACGTATATTTAAGATATTTCCGTTCCTGTGATTCTAATTCGGTAGTTGTCATTTGTCAACTCAACTATTATAAATAAATAAATTTAAATAATGAAGCTCTCAGTCTCCTCTTGTGTTCCATAAAGGTCTGAGTCCAATACATCATAATGGCCCATTTATATTACGAATCTTAACCTTCAATTAGTGAAATCATTTATGACATATTTGTATAAGATAAATATATTGAAATGTGAAGATAGTTGGTTGGATTTGTGTAGATGTGGGCAGGGTATTTTTAATTAAATAAACAAATAAAAAATAAACATTAACAAAATAAACGGAAAAGCAAAACTATTAATAAAATAGGCATTTTCGTACTCCCAGAGTACGAGTTACTCTAACTCGTAATCTGGGAGTACGATTTACGGGTCCAGCTGGCGCGCGCGCCTACCTGGACTAACACGTACTCCCAGAGTACGAATTAGAGTAACTCGTACTCTGGGAGTACGAATTAGATCTGGTTTATAACGAAACCCTCGCGACGAACTGAAACGACGAAGACGACGACGAAGCCGACGAAGACGACGAAGAAGACGCCGAACTGCTGCCCGCCGCGACCGCCGCGATCCCCGACGCCACGCCACGCCGCGCCCGACTGAGACGCGACGCCCCGACGCCACGCCCGCCGTCGCTGCCCCGCGCCCGCTGCCCCGCCGCCCGTCGCTGCCCCGCCCGCTGTCGCTGCCCCGCCCCCCGTCGCTGCACCGCCGCTCCCCGTCGCTGCACCGCCGCTCCCCGTCGCTGCCCCACGCCCGCAGCCCCGCCCCCGTCGCTGCCCCGCCCGCCGTCGCGGCCCCGCTCCCGCCGCCCGTTGCTGCCCCACGCCCGCCCCCCGTCGCTGCCGACGCTGCCCCACGCCCGCAGCCCCGCCCCCGTCGCTGCCCGTCGCTGCCCGCCGCTGCCCGTCGCTGCTCCGCCCCCCGACGCCCGACGCCACGCCCGCAGCCCCGCCCCCGCCGCTGCCCCACGCCCGCAGCCCCGCCCCCGTCGCTGCCCGCTGCTGCCCGTCGCTGCCCGCCGCTGCCCGTCGCTGCCCGCCGCTGCCCGTCGCTGCCCGTCGCTGCTCCGCCCCCGACGCCCCGACGCCACGCCCGCAGCCCCGCCCCCGCCGCTGCCCCACGCCCGCAGCCCCGCCCCCGTCGCTGCCCGTCGCTGCCCGCCGCTGCCCGTCGCTGCCCTCCGTTGCCCGTCGCTGCTCCGCCCACCGACGCCCCGACGCCACGCCCGCAGCCCCGCCCCCGCCGCTGCCCCACGCCCGCAGCCCCGCCCCCGCCGCTTCCCGTCGTACGCGCAATTTTCTTGGGTACCCGTTAGGATTCGAAAATCAATTTTTTGTGTTAATTTCATCATATCAAATGCTTTTATTGATTGTCGATTTGTTTCATTAAATGTAGAATGGATTTGGATGCTTGTTACGGGCCTATTGATAGTTCGGTGTTGACGATGCAGTCAAATCACCGTAGTAGGGACTTATTATTAGATCCGAGTGTGATAGATAGTACTATTAAATGTAGGTCGTTAGAAAATGTTGTGTGGGGTACTAGAGAAGCACCGAATATCTTACACGGTCGCTTATTAGGAAAGTTGAACGTTATGGGTCTATACAGCGTCTACAGCTGTATGTCGCAGAGGGTTGACCCTCATTTGATTACAGCGTTGGTAGAGCGTTGGAGAAAGGAGACCCATACGTTTCATTTTTATGTTGGGGAAGCGACTGTCACCTTACAGGACGTAGGTATATTGTGGGGGTTACCTATAGATGGTAGTTGTGTCTCTGGTGTGATCCATACTAGGACGGTCATCCAGTGGATCGACGAGTGTGAGGAGTTGCTAGGTTTTAGACCGCCTGCGGATAAAATTAGGGGGTCATCGCTTTCGATGAAGTGCTTATCGAGTTGGTTGTTGGACCATCCGATAACGGATGATAGCGATGAGGAAGAGGTCGAACAATCAGCACGTGGTTATGCGATGCTGCTATTCGGTGCCGTGATGTTCCCCGATTGCAGTGCCAGCACCGTTTCACTGACTTACCTTCAGCTGTTGGAGGATATAGAGGAGGTGGGCACATATAGTTGGGGCAGTGCGGTGCTGGCATTCCTATACAGAGAGCTTTGTTCGGCATGCGAGCCGAAAAAGCTAAATATAGGCGGACCCCTACGGCTGTTGCAGGTAATTATATAGCAAACGTTATTATATTTTAATGGTATTAAATATTTAATTAGAATGGATGATTCGTTTTAGGCATGGGCATATGTGAGGATTTTGCCATTTCAGCCAGTACGGGGTGATATTCGTATCACGATGGAGCCCACCGTAGTCGACGGGATACTCTTACCGGCCCCGCCACATGCAGCGAGGTCTGAAAAATTTCCGAAAGTTGGCAAATATTTTACATTCTTACTTTTATAAATGGCGTGTAAATATTTGACAGGTGGAACTCGTTCTTCAATTTTACTACGTCGACCCATTCGAATGTACGCACAATTCGCGAGTGCATTGATCGCATGCTGCCGCATCAATTTGCGTGGACTCCATACAACATGGACGACCCAGAGATTACCGCTCTTCCTCCAGAGTGCTTACCGATGGCTTGTCGATCGAGGTGTCCACTGATATTCTTCAATATCGTGGAGTTTCATTACCCCGAACGGGTGTTGCGGCAGTTCGGAATAGTCCAAGGAATTCCCATTAATCCGCCGTATCGAGATTCGAATCTTCATACGTACGAGCGTCGACAGCGGTCGGGGATGGATTGGAGACAACATCACGCAGCCTGGATTGGGTTGTGGGACGAACGAGAGGAGGCCGTCGTGAATGGTCCTCCCGCGACTACCTTCAGCGCGGTGGAGGACGGGTATTACGGGTGGTACCATCGGATCACTCGACTCTACATATCTCCTCATGCGAGACAGATGTCACAGGGCTTTCAGATGGGGGATGCGGTGTTTATGTCGTCCATCGTAAGTTTAATTTATGTACTAATGTAGTGTGATTAATAGTCCTTATATAATTTACTTTTCTATTTTTAGGAACGCGGGGTTCACGACAGCCTTCACTATGCGGAGACCGGCGAGCATGACCAGTCGATCAGTTTACTGCGGCAGATGGACAACATGTTTATCTCGCGACGCCGAACTCGACGAAGCATTGGGACATCTCACGCACACGAGGCCGGGACATCTCACGCACACGACATACCCGAGACATCTCACGCACACGAGTATGGAACATGGGACGCACACGACGCCGGTACATCTCAGGTACCTGAAGCTGTGAACCCGTCGTTCTTCGACGACTTCGCGCCGTTGTTTCAGTCGTCTGCACCCCAGGACAGCTCACAGCCGCCTTATATGGATCATCAGGTATATTAATTATATTTGGCACTTAAAACGATCGAGTGATACTAAAATTTCATTATCACTTTTTAGGCGTTTACGACACCTTCCCCACGACCGCGCCGACCTCGATCTCCAGATGATGATGCTGAGCAAGGTAACCGTCGAGGAAATCGAGTACGTAGGCCAGCTCGTTGTGGGACTGGCGGTCATTTAGCTCATCATGGCCGATAGTCTATATGTTTTATGTTATTTTTGAATTTTGTAATGACTATTATGACCTCATTATTCTTACTATTCTGTTTATTATTATCGTTATTTTATTATTATTCTTATTACTCTATTATTATTATATCTGTTTATTATTATTATTATTCGTTATTATTATATATATTTATTACTCCATTATTATTATTATCGTTATGAATATTATTATTCTTATTACTCTATTATCACAATTATTATCATTATTCTATTATTACAATTATTATCATTATTCTATTATTATTCTTTTTTTAATATTATTATTATATTACTATTATTGTTATGATGTTTTCTTATTACTCTATTTTATTATTATTATTATATTATTCTTTTATTATTATGATTATACTATTTTGTATTAAGATATTCAATTTATAAACCATGTATTATACAAAAACGGTGAAAGAACATTTAATATTATTTTCAACGCCTACCGCGTTGTCTAGCACGAGTTTCACCCCTATCCATCTCATTCCTTATGCGATTTCGACTATATCTACCGGGACCACTTCTCTCTCGACGAGCTTCGTTATGAATAAGCGTCCAATTTTCGGGCGTCCAGTACCGTTCGTCGTGCAATGGTTCAAAGGTACCTTCGTATGTCTTCAAATACTCATGCTTACTGTAGTACTGCGCCACTAGACTACCGGAGTGAATTTGCCATTGACGACAAGCTGCTTGTGCGTGAGAACATGGGATGCTATACCTGCTCCAATTTCCACATGTGCATGTTCGATCGTTGATCCTTACCACATATGTGCGCTGATGAATTCCTGATGTTATGACTTCTGCAGTATGTTGTCGGACATCAAAACGGTATACAACGTGATCCCAAGATTCTGCCGTCCCACTTTGAAACAATCTAGTTGCATAACGTGACCAATCTGTTTCATTATTCGCCATTAGGGACGATGCTTCTTGAAAGCGATCACGAAAATACTGTACGCACCTGTGAAATTTAAGAAATAAAATAAAAAGTCATAACCACAAAATTAGAACTTCGGCATCAATCGTGATTAGGCCAGGGCTTACCTATGAAAAGTGAAATCAACGATTGCTCTTGCGGGTAGCATTCGAGCACCTTTCAATACCCCGTTTAGCCCTTCTGAAATATTAGTCGTCATGACACCACATCGATAACCGCCGTCGTGTGCGAGCGACCATTGCTCGACCCTGCTCTTTCTAACCAAGGCTTCGCTCGTTCATTAATTTGCGCAATCTGAGCCATAATGCGATCGAATTTCTCCAATGTTGGCGCAGTACCGGCTCTATGACATAGGTCCTTCAATTGTTGATCCTTGAATTTGTTGTAGAAGTTTGACTTGAAATGGCGAAGACAGAAGCGATGCACTCCATTTGGTGGGCGAAAGAAATCAGTGGCTTCTACTGTTCCCGTAAGACCTGTACACATCATATACGACGCAAAAAGTAACTGATTTTATGAAAATAACGAGTAAATTACCATGTATCTAAGCTTAAATACCTGGATGACGATCCGAAATAAGGCAAACCGATTGATTCTCTAGAACAAATATCTTCAAATTAGTAAGGAACCAAGTCCATGAGTGTGTACTTTCATTCGTGACAATGGCAAACGCCAGGGGAAAGACGTTTTGGTTGGCGTCCGACGACGTCGCAATCAGTAATTTGTGCAAAAATTTGGAGTATAAATGGGTACCATCGACACAAACAACCTTGCGACAATGTTTGAAGCCATCGATGCTCGGTTTAAAGGCCCAAAAGACATACCCGAGAATGAAATGTCCAGGGCTCTCTGTATCCAGATTGAGCCACCTAACGATTGTCCCCGGATTGTAGTGCTGCAACGCCTTCATAAATGTTGGGAGTTTGGTAACAGACTCCTCCACGTACCGTAAACATTTTCCATAGCTCTTTTCAGACCATGCCAAGCTTGAATATATGAGATATCGTAGCCATATCTATCTTTCACGAGTTGTTGGACATTCTTGGGTAGGAACTGCGGATCGACTCTTACGGTTCCAACCAACAAATCAGCAATAAAATTTCTAGAGATATTACGGTGTGTCGTCGACAGCTCACTCATATAGCAAGTGTGTGGTCCTTCAAATTTTGTAACTGACCAGTAACCTTTTTTTGGCTTGAAGGATGCCTTCAGCCTCCATGGGCAATCGGCCGTATGATTACATTGGACAGTCCAACGTGTATTGCTGCTCTCGTTGACGTGATACTCGCGTCTAGCAACCCTGATCGAAAAATCGTCGACGGCACGTTGTAAATGTTTTTTAGTTTGAAAAATCATACCTCGACAAAACATAGGGTTATCTCTGTCGTAAAACTCCCCATAACCACCGTAGTCGTCACCAGCAGGAGGTGGCATTTGATACGTTTGGAAAAATGGGACGGACTGAAACAGCGTTGGAGCAGCAACGTTCGTTGGAGTGGTATCATCTGGCGCATCGTCGTCGTCATTCTCGTCGTCCTCGTTGGGATCAGGTAACTCGGATAAAAGTGGATCCACATCGTCCGCTTCTGAATCACTAACATGAACGTCTTCCTCGAGTTCTAGCACGACTTCTGGCTCCGATTCTAACACGGCTTCCGGCATATTGAATGGAACATGCCCCGACATCTCCAAAGAGACATTACTGAACCCTGCCGTTACTGAGGCAATGTCGGGAAAATCCGTACAGGTGTAACTCGAAGAACCAACTTCAAAATTTCGATGAGGCTCTTCGTTCAAATCAAAGTTTGGATTTTCAACTGTTTCAACAAAAACCTCGACACAATTGTTTTCTGAATCGGGATGTATGAAAAATTGTAAATCGTTGTCGTTGGAGATTTGAAAAAGCTGATGAAAATGGCGGGAATGTTGAAAGTATTCATTTTTGGCATGGATAGTCAACGAACAACGACTGCTATCAGCACCCGTAATTTCGAACAACAACGAAATAAACTCGGAAAAACTGGTGGTGCGACGAATTCGCCTATACCCAACAGGGCGGATACTATATTTGATGGTATCTTCAGATGATTGAATTATATCGCCGCCGAAATATACTATGACTTGTACGCGACTCGACACCATTGTTTGAGTTATTAATATAAATGTTGAGAAGAGCTAATGATATACGAGTCGTTCTGGGGAGGGGGGATTTATAGGAACTTAAATCGTATCCTGGAGATACGAGTTAGAGGAATTATTGCCGACAATTTGCATGGCCATGCAGGTTGGTCGGCCACATAACGTAACTCGTATCCTCAGGATACGAGTTACTATCTCGTATACTGAGAATACGAAATAATGCGCCATGTCATTGCCATGTCAGGGTCAGCGTGGTCAGCGGGTAATTCGTACTCTAGGAGTACGAATTATTAACTCGTATTTCCCAGATACGAGTTACGGCGACGTGTCGGGTCAGCGGGTCAACGCCCGCATGTAATTCGTATTCTGGGAGTACGAATTACTAATTCGTACTCCTAGAGTACGAAAATGCCTATTTTATTAATACTTTTGCTTTTCCGTTTATTTTGTTAATGTTTATTTTTTTTTTGTTTATTTAATTAAAAATACCATGTGGGCAGAGTCTATCATCGATTGTGACTGTCGATTTATATCTGTGGAAGTATTAGATTGCATTTATTGCAACTTGCAAGGCATGGGCTAGGAAATTAATTCACGAAAATATCTCAAGTCTTGGAAATGCACTATTGTGGTAATGTGTCTATTTTTGGGTTTGACTATATTTCATTTCCACTTGTTTCTTCCCCCCTATATAATAAAAAGAGAAATTGAGACTTTAAATAGGTGGTCTCTAAATGGGCTTATAGTATTTCGTGAATTCATGCATGCTTTTAGTTTTAATCCAAAAAAGATTAAAATGTGAAAATTGTTTATGGTAAGTGAAAAATGACTCTTGCTCATTTTTTTAGTACACCAATTATATATACTAGTCTACTAAATTGCACACTTTGTGCTACATAATATATAAATCATTTATTAAATATTAAAAACAATTACTAAAAATAGAAGGGTAAATGTGACAATATATAAATGCAAGGTAGTGGGTGGCTTCTCATTTTTTATTTTTTATGTTAATTATTAATTGGATAAAAATTCTGATTGGCCGATTGATACACCAACTTGAGCGTTTTTTAACTCATGCTGAGCATTAATTAAGAGTATAGATTCTTTTACCCATTATGTTCGTTATTCGTTCGTGATTGCTAACACGGATCTAAATAGGGTATCGAAGATAAAACATTAAAAAATGAAAGAAAAAATTTCTTTTGTTAGTATTTTTCTGGCTAAATTACAATTAAACATATATAGGTCGTATTATTTAAAAAACAAAAATCATAACGCTAGAATGAAATTGGTTTGGCCGAAGTCATCGTATTTAGCACGCAATTTCACATATGCTTTTGCTTTTGTCTCCTTGCTTTTGTTTTAAATTTTCATTATCAGTAACTACCTTTTTTATTTCATAAATCAACTGATTGATTAGCTGTAATAGGCAAGTTATATGTGTCATCGAAGGCAAAGTACCTAATGCGAGTGAAATGTTATGAAGATACGCAACTTACACTTACGTACCATCAATTCAATATTATCCGATGATGATTGTATCGTGATTTCGACGTATATTTTGGCACGTCTTTTAAGAATATTTAATAGTTTATATTGCTTGCTTGTGGTAGTTTTTTGCTGTAAAAGGAAATGTCCAAAACGGTTTGGGACGCCCGATATAGTAAAATGTCCAAAACGATTTTGGACGGAGGGAGTAGTTTTTTTTTACAAGTATACCCTTAATATTTTGATTTATTACAATTTAATCTTTTGATTTATTTTTTTTAAATAACTTAATTAATTATATAACAATATAAAATGGCTATATAGGCAACTGGAGGATCTATGCATTTCTCAGTCGTGAAAGTAAGTAATAATTTCATTATAATATGCCAATAAATATTCGTAATTCTCATCTAACGAACAAATGTAAGTCGATTCCACCACTATCTGGTGAATGTCCATCTTAGAGAATTATTTATGCCTTATGTTGGAATGTCATGATATAGATTGAAACCGACGTGACGTACGATGCTTCGTGATATACAATACAAAATTAATTTAGCTATACAAATTCAAATATATCATATAGACCTATATAAACATATCGAATCCGATATTTCCTATCCAAAAGAATTATTTCGTTTTCATGTTTTTTTTTTTAAATTTTAGGGGTCCTTAATTAAATAACAGGACTAAAATCCGCATAAAAATACCACGAAAATTCGAAAGTACCGAATATGCCGTCATGTTTGGTAAAAAGACGGTTAATGCGCTTACCACATAAGACTATGATTTGATTCCCTAAGCATATTCTTTTACCCGCATAAAAGCCCCATGAAAAATCAACCGTCCGATCATAATCCAACGGCTGAAACTCAAGACCCTCATCACGTAATATTCCAACGGCATATTATTTTGAAGTCACGCAATTTGGCTCTCCTTTTTTCTAAAGCTGCCCTATATATATACCTCACCTCTCTACAACATTGATAAATCACAAGAACCACACAAAAGCTTCACATTACAAAACAAAAGAGAGAAGCAAAAAATATAAAACATAAGAAATGGCGGGAATTATGGTGGTTTTCGACTTCGACAAAACGATTATTGATTTAGATAGCGATAATTGGGTCGTCGACGAGCTTGGCGCCACCGATTTGTTTTATCAACTTCTTCCAACTATGCCTTGGAACACCTTAATGGTAACTCTCTCTATCTCTCCCTCATGTAATTCTTGTCCAACATGGGCATTTAAATTGGAACATAATTTTCTTTATATATTATTTTAGACACGTGTCCATTATTTTATTAATATATTTAAAGGATAAGATGATGTTTGAGCTACATGCACAAGGGAAGACGATTGACGACGTGAAGGATGTCCTAAGGAGAGCTCCTATACATCCTAGGATAGTGCCCGCAATCAAGAAAGCTCATGCCTTGGGGTAATAAATCAAACAAAATTCGTTATAAAGTTTCCTTTTTCTTCTTAATCAAGGGGGTTTTGCTAATAATCATCCCTCTCGGTTAATTATATTTATCTTAATTAAGGGGATTTTGCTAATAATTATCCCTCTCGGTTAATTATAAATTAGGTGTGATTTGAGGATAGTTAGCGACGCAAACTCGTTCTTCATAGAGACGATTCTCGACCATCTCGGCATTAAAAATTGCTTCACTGAGGTCAACACAAATCCAAGCCACGTTGACGAACAAGGAAGGCTAAGGATTTCACCTTATGTTAATTTCATCACTTATCCCCATGGTTGCCCTCTTTGCCCTCCAAACATGTGCAAGGTTTGTCAAAAAATATAATTATTCAAACGGTCTAAGTAAAATATAGTATATCATAGTGACACATTTCTTTTTTATTATACGTAGGGTATGATCATAGAAAGAATTCAAGCCAACGAAGGCAAGAAAAGGATCATATACCTCGGCGATGGAATTGGCGATTTCTGCCCTTGTTTGAAGCTCAAGGAAACCGATTTCATGATGCCCCGAAAAGATTTCCCAGTTTGGGATTTAATTTGTCGAAATCGTTCTATAGTTAGGTCGCCGATTTACGAATGGGCCGAAGGCGACGAGTTGGAAAGCGTTTTGCTTACGTTAGTCGAAAAGGCGATCGACTATGAAAAAGATAACTCAGTTCAACTTTTGCCGTCGTCGATGGAGTGCAAATTTGAGACTACTACCGCTACTACAACTACTTCTCCCATGGCGGAGGGTTTTCCACAAGTTCTCAAAGTTAATCATTGATCGATCTAATAATTATGGATGTAATAGGGGTGATTTGGTAATTTCTGTTTCTTTGTATTTTTAGACTTTTGTATTTGGTTTATGGGCTCGTGAGAGGTTGGGCGTTTTCTGGTGATGGGCATTGAGTGAGGCCAATTATGTGGTCCTTATTTTAATGTAACAATGTTTGATTATTAAAATATAATTCCCCAATCCCTCTATACACACATTATGTACGTAATTAAAGTTATTTAATGAAAAATCATGTAATCGAAAACCAACCCAACATGCACGTGCCTGTCTCAATTTGGTCCGAACTACAAGGGAAATTGTTTTTTTGACATAAGTCCACAACCAATTAAAAAAATTGAAAGCAGTACTAGAATCTCACTCTGTGTAAAGAAGGTGAATCTTAGTCAAACATGCACGTTCATTGAGGACTCTTTGTCTTAGAAAAGATTAAGACATATTATTAAATCTCGTGGAGATTATGTACACATAAGTATAAGACTATAATTTCATGGTTTTTTGTGAAAATAATAATAATATATGGTGTGAGGTTAGGGATCAGTGAGAAAAAGGTTTGGCCCCTACTGAACTGTTGAGCCGCCGTTAAGTCACCGTCAGGCATTGAATGGTTTGCGGTTAACGTGACAGTGAAGTAATGTAACGGCGGCATGTTCGCTGACAGAGACGAACAACGTTTTTTTATTTAATTAATAGCGCAGAACATTTATTATTTTGGGTGAAATAGTTGGGGCTTGGGGGTAATAAATCATGAATGTGGTTGAAAAAAAATTAATAATAATTATATTATTATGTAACATAGGGGCCTAGCTGGCTCCTCAATGTAGGACATACATTCATTCATTCCTCATAAATACAAGTGAAAGAAATTGCACATCGGCCATATATAGAAATTCAAACATCACCAATATTATTTAAAGCATGGTATCGTGAAATCAAATAAAACAAACATTTAATGTTTAAAAAAAATTCACTTATGAGCTTCATGTTGGCTGAAGCACACCACCATGACCAGTGTTATCGTTTCTTTCTTTCTTTCTTTTCTTTCAACACTACAAATAGGACGACAAGTTGCGGTGGTATGTGTTTAATTAAATTGACCTGCCTTCATTTAATTTTACACAGCCTCACACCATTTAATGAAATGCCTGCATTCGGTGATTTTGGGAATGGCCTCATTGATATTTGAAATAAGTTCGTCCCAGTTGTTTTTAAATAGGGAAAAATCTAATTTTTAATGGTAGTCACGACGTAATTTAAAATAATAAGATTTACTTTTGTCTTTATCGCGAGATTATTGTCTTCTAGCATTTGAATAAAATTTCAGAAACCAACACACTGGAGAAATCATGATTGCACTGCTACAAAAATTACTGAAAAACAAAAATATTTGAATAAAAATGTCAACTTTTTTAGTTGGGACAATATAAATAAATATATATACAAATATATTGTGCTTTTCAATTATCGAATTCGCGCTACAAATTCGGATGCTATTTAGTTCTCTAATTTAATATTTTTCCTTCTGGTGATTGTCCGAATTGGCTTTAAATAAACTAATTTCTATGAAAATATTGTGCTGTTTCTATATTAGTGATATGTATACAACTTTCAATGCTATATTAACCAACCAATTAACACCTACGTAATTAAAGAGGTCAACCACGTAGTTAATGAATAAGGTAAGGGCAATTTCGGGAATAGAAGAAAATCTGCAGAATGACCTTTTTAGGAGGGGACTGTAATAGTTATCAGGGAAAAGGAGAGACAAGGAAATTGAATTTCATTCAGAACCAAAATCGCAGCACGAAATTTCTGCATATATATATGGGTATATTTTTATTGTCCCTTTCATCTTTTTTTTTTTCATATTTCCATGTAAAGAAACGTAAAACCCGTCGTCGTCGCTTATACAGATGCAGGTGATTCATTACTCTTACAGTCAAACTCAGAGCACTCGCTGTATGCAATTTTCGAAATCCATTACATGGTTTGTGTTGCAAGAGAATAATGGTTCTTGTTTTCTTATTCTGGGCTCTCTGCTGATTTTTAATGAGAGAATAGAATGTATTTGCGCCTTGATAATAATTTTCAGATGACAAGAAACAGTGTGTGTATGATTGAAGTGTTTGTTTTATGCGGATAATACGTTGATTCTCTTGTGGGGCTTGTTTTGCAGGTGCGGACAATGTCAAAGATTTAATCTTTAGATGGAAAGATTGAAGAGCCAAATCTGATACTGATTGAACAGAAGCTCAACTCTTGCGTCATTTCAACTTTGGAAGGTTACTCTGCTTTGTGGCTTTGATGGGACGACTTAAACGGAAAGAAAAAAGGATTTTTTATTACGACGTGAAATACTTACAGCTGCATAGCATTTTCAATCATTGCTGCTGTTAAGGAAGATAAAAAGATCAATCAAAGTGACTTTCGTTTTGGGAGATCGATCTGGGAACAGTTTAACCATGCTCGAAATCATGCTTCCCTTTTCTGTCGAATAGTTTTTACTTATTATCTGAGCTGAAGAAGGCCGTACGTTTGTTTGTTTGCTTTTTGTGGCTGGGTTCTTAAAAGAGATCATCTACCAAGAGCTGTACCCAATTCATGTGCTAGCTAACACTAGAAAATCTTCTGCTTGAAAAGAAAGCTCTCTGCAGATTCAAACTGTAACATTTCGGGCAACTCTGTTCATCTTAACGAAACAAGACTTAGTGCTTTGACTGGGGAAAGAAAAGAAGCAAAGCAGCACATGTGGTGAAAAGGCTTCTGTTTTTCCTATGGAATCATTGAGGTTCATGCGGTTAAAAGGGTCTTGTCAAAAAGCGTTTTCTTGTAGCTGAACAGTGAGCAATCTGGCCCTTTGTGTGCATGACTTTCACAACAAAGAAAAAAAAAAGGAATTGGGTCGCTAAAACAACAGTGGACCTTTACGCCTTCTTTCTGTTTCTCCATGCAACATTCTTGCACCCTTTCACTAATTTAGTCCCTTGAACTTTGTGGCTTCTTGCCAGGGTATAATAGTAGAGTTGGAGATTTCCCAGGGAAAGCGAATAGAATATCAAAAAATTTGAAGTAATGAGTAGGGATTTGAAGAAAAAAGGTTGTCTAAAGCAAGACATGGCTAGCAGTGAAGTAGCTGAGAAGGTGGTTGTGGCTGTTAAGGCATCAAAGGAGATTCCTAAGACTGCTTTAGTTTGGGCTCTCACACACGTTGTTCAGCCTGGGGAGTGCATTACACTCCTTGTGGTTGTTTCTTCTTCACATAGCTATGGTGAGATTTCTTTCATCGTTCCTTTTTCTCGGATGGCAAATCTCGACCCAAAAGCATAACTCTTCCCCCTTTTCATCTTCCATATGTTACTTGAATTCATTGTGTTGATTGCCTCATTAGTTTTTTCATACATTGATTTGGTCTGAAATGAGCAAAGGTCGAAAACTGTGGGGCTTCCCAAGATTCTCGGGCGACTGCGCTAATTCGCAAAGAAGATCACAGCCTGGTACTAATTCGGAATATAAGTACGAAGTAACTGATTCTTGCTCACAGATGATTCTTCAGCTTCATGATGTCTATGATCCCAATAGAGTGAGTTTTCTTTTTTTCCTGCGAACTCTATCTCTATAGGTATTTGCTTAGTCGACGATTCGTTTTCAGATTAATGTGAAGATCAAAGTCGTTTCGGGGACGCCGATAGGAGGAGTGGCCGCCGAGGCGAAGAAAAACAGAGCTAATTGGGTCGTATTGGACAAGTAATAACACTACCGTAAAATAAACTTCAGCTTTCACCTTCTCTTTGCGAAAGTTAAAACGATGCGACGATATTGCAGGCACCTCAAAGATGAAGAAAAACGATGCATGGAAGAGCTGCAGTGCAACGTCGTTGTAATGAAACGTTCCCAGCCAAAGGTTCTTCGCCTAAATTTGAACGGCTCGCCTAAATCCGAAGAAAAGAACGTCGAAAGAACTTCGAATCCCGCCCCACTCGTCACCCCGGCGAGCAGCCCAGAAATGTTCACAGCCACAGAAAGGGGAAACTCTTCGGTCTCAAGCTCAGATCGTGGAACTTCTTCACCGTTCTTCGTCGCCGAAACTAAACAGAGCCCTAAAAAGCAGGCACAGTTAGCTTCGAAGCCCAACGAAGATCTCCAAGAATCAACTTCAGATTCTGACGTCGAAAACCTCTCTTCCTCGCCGAGCTTAAGCTTTCCACCATGGATATCAGCTTCTCATTCCCAGCCCACCGAACGCCTCGGAGAAAGCTCGAGAAAATCCAACGCCCATTACAAAGTGGGCTTCGACGGGAATTTAAGACAAGTCATTTCCCTCGCAAAAACTGTGCCGTTAGGACCTCCCCCACTGTGCTCGATATGCCAGCACAAGTCGCCCGTCTTCGGCAAACCTCCCAAGTGGTTCGCCTACGAAGAACTCAAGCTAGCCACGGAGGGCTTTTCGCGGGCCAACTTCCTAGCCGAAGGCGGGTACGGGTCGGTCCATCGGGGCGTCCTTCAAAGCGGTCAAACAGTCGCCGTTAAGCAGCACAAGCTCGCCAGCTCGCAGGGCGATCGGGAATTCTGCTCGGAAGTCGAAGTTTTGAGCTGCGCTCAGCACCGTAACGTCGTGAATCTCGTTGGCTTCTGCGTTGAGGACGGGAGAAGGCTGTTGGTCTACGAATACATATGCAACGGGTCCCTCGATTCCCACCTCTACGGTACATATAATGTGCTTGTATATTTTCTCAGCGAGAAAAGAAAAAGTAAAAAGCGCTCGTTTTTTTATTGCCTTTTACGTATTAGGACAAAATCGAGGCGTTCTGCCGTGGGCCGCCCGTCGTAAGATTGCTGTGGGAGCCGCCCGAGGGTTGAGGTACCTCCACGAAGAATGCAGAGTGGGATGCATTGTTCATAGAGATATGCGTCCAAACAACATTCTTTTGACGCACGATTTTGAGCCGTTGGTCGGAGATTTTGGCCTCGCCAGGTGGCAGCCCGACGGCGGGGCGGGGGTCGAAACAAGGGTTATCGGGACTTTTGGGTAATTCGTTATTCTTTGCACCGTTCTTCAACCTTTCTTAACACGCTTTAAAGACATAACTCTAATCTTGGGAATGTGTTTGTTTGTTTTGTACGAAGGTACTTGGCTCCCGAATATGCTCAGAGTGGGCAGATTACGGAAAAGGCGGACGTATACGCCTTTGGGGTGGTGCTGGTCGAGCTTATCACGGGTCGTAAGGCGGTGGACCTTAGTAGGCCAAAGGGTCAGCAGTGCCTTACCGAATGGGTAAAAAAGCTACAATTTTTACAAGAGAAATTAAGGTTTGAATCTTCTGATCGTATAACGGACGGTTTTTTAAATCCTTTAAATTAGGCGCGGCCTTTGTTGGAATCTTTCGCCGTCGACGAATTGGTCGACCCTCGGCTGAGACGGAATTACGAGGAGAATGAGGTTTGTTCTATGATGGAAGCTGCATTGCTGTGTATGTCTAGGGATTCTCAGGCCAGGCCAAGAATGTCTCAAGTAAGAATCTTTCACCATTTATATAGCAAGTGTTCTTCGTCTGTGATTCATTAATCTCTTTCTTTCTCTCTCTATGTACAGGTGATTAGGATTCTCGAAGGAGACGCCATGGATTCGAGCGTGCTGACGTCACCTGGCTTTGACGTAGGCAGTCGAAGTGGACGAATTGAGTCGAAGGTCTCCGTTGAATCAAGAATTAGTTTTAAGGGCTGAGGAAAAGTTTAGTTTTTTCTTCTCTAAATCAAAGATGGCTTATTAATTTGTACGCAAATTTTCGAAATCTGCACTTTATTACAACAAAGAAAGCACTGAAAAGCAACGATTTTTATCCAATTAGAGATCATCCTACACTTCCAAGAATAATTAATGTCAGTAAAACTAGGAAGAAGCGCTCAAATCGCCGCCGCCTTCCTCCTCATGGGGATTCAAATCGTCGGTGTCCCTGACGGTGGCTTGGGCCAAGACCAGCGCCCCTCCGATCAAGACAGAGGCCACGACGTTCCACGTGGCGCCGGTGAGGAGAAGAGCCACGACCGTCAAGATAGAGAGGACGATCATCACCGCCGTGTCTCCGACGACTTTTCCGAACACCACCAAGGGCTCGTCCCTGAGGAAGTAGAGGAACAGCCACAGCGCCACCATGACGGCGAGGACGATGAGGGAAGTGGGGTGGTAGATGAGGCTGAGGAAGAGAACGACGAGCTCGACGACGGCGTCGTTCGCCTGAAAGTAGTCGAGGTTGGTGCGCACGCGCGAGATGAGCTCTTGGAGGGATTTGGGAAGGTGCATCTGGTGGTAGTCAAGCATCTGCCGCCACGGCCGGCTGTGGGCGACGCCGTCCTTGACGCGCTGCTTGGCGCGTGGGAGGCGGTGGGCTTGGGTTGACTCGGAAATTGTGCCGTAGTTCGTCATCATGCTCTGTCTACAACAGTTGAAAGAGTGATGATGATAATTGGTGAGGGTGAACAGAAAATTATCCTCGTGGGCGGATTATTATTAAATTATTATTATTTCGAAAATAAAATCATGATGTCTTTACACACATAAGTATCTCTTCTTTGATAAAAACTTATAATTTAGTACCCGTTCGAATTTTTTATATGTAGCTACCTAACAGAATAAATTTTTTGCACATAGGTACCCGATCCCCGATAATACACCATACAACACTTTTGGGTACCCTATATCAACACATTTGGGTACCCTGTACAACAAAAAATGGTACGACGTATGCTATATATAGGTACGCCCTATGTAACACACGGTATGCTGTAGGTACGACGTATGCTTTAGGTACCCTATATCAACGTGTTATGATAGGTAGTATACACACAAGAAGGTAAAACATGACTAAATAAACTGGTAAAAATTAAATCGGGTATCTATCTGTAAAATTTTTTGACATGGTACCTATTAATAAAAGGGTTAATTCCTTATCAGTCCCTCTCAAAGTTTAAACTTCCTCTTAAATACCACTCGAATTATTTCTTCCTTATAGGTACCTATCTGAAAATTTATTCCTCTGCAGTACCTAAAAAGGTCTTTTCAGCGTTAAAAAGACGAAAATACCCCTGTCTCACATATTCCATTGAAGTTGAATAAATTATTTCACATGAATTATACCAACAAAACTTGTTATTATACCAATAAAATTGAAATTATACCAGAAACTTATAGAAATTATACCAAATGTTCGAACATTATACTACGTTATTATAATTCGAATTTGATGAAATGAAATTGGACATTATACCAACTGATTATGCTATTATACTAGAAATTATGGAAATTGTACCTTTTGTTCTTCGTAATTATACCAATAAATAAGGTATTATAATTTATACAAAAAAATTAGGCATTATACCAACTGATTTTGCTATTATACCAGAAATTGAGGAGATTATACCATCTATTTTCGTTATTATACCAATAAATATTGTTATTTTAATTTTATAGAGCGAAATTGAATTATATACCAACTAAATGCAATTATACCATAAATTGTGGAAAATATACTATACATTACCAATAAATAAAGTTATTTAATTTTATACAACAAAATTGGAGCATATACCAACTAATTTTGCTATTATATCAGAAACTGAATAATTATATCATCTGTTTATTAGGTTCAATTCTGCTGGTATAATAACGATAACAGTTGGTATAATTTCCAATTTAACATTTTGTTTGTATAATGAGAATAACAGTTGGATAATAATCAGAATAGTTGGTATGATGCCCAATTTAATATCAGGAAAGGGTATTTCCGTCCGTTCACTGTTTAGGGGTATTAAACATACAACTTTTTGCAGAGGGGTACTTAACACGAAGATTTTTTTCGTAGGAGTACTGAACAGGAAATTAAGTTTCTGAGAGGGCCTGATAAGGAATTTACCCTTAATAAAAATGTTATCAATTGGATATTTTTTTTCTTTTTTAGATTCACCTAAAATCAATAATGTTCCACTCGTATGTCGCAAGTGAAAACGAGAAAAGGGCATAGACAGTAAAATTGAATACGACGTTGGTGCAATGCTACATATGTATGGTGGTCTATAATTAAAATTACCCAGCATTTGTACAACAGCAAAAAGGGGGCGGAATTCTAGGGTTTGCAGAATCCTTTTAACAGAACATTCACAAATTCATAGTAGCAGCTGCAAATTCGTCGGACGAATAGGAAACCTAACCTAGCTAGCTATCGTGTTAGGTAATATCGCTGTTCAAAATCAGATTCACGCCCTTGATTAAGGGTTTCGAGAATCGATAACCAAAAAATCAGCTCAGGATCGGGAATTTATAGGAAGAGTCTGTAGTCTGTACTGATTCTCTAGTGGTTCTTTTGTTTTTGTGTGGTGTTTCTTGATAGGTAGGGGAAAAAATTAGAATGGATTACGGTGTAGCTGAACAAAACGTCGCCAATTTTGGCGAGGATGAACAGCAATACGAGGGGCAGTACGGTGGAGGGCAGGAAAACTACAATTCGCGAGATTACAGTTCAATTGATAGCGTAGATGGTAGTGCAGGAGTAAAGCATGATTCTTCATCGTCTGCTGGGTTAGTTTGTTTTGTTAGTTTAGTTTAGCTTGTGTTGGTTAGGTGCGTTGATAATGTGTTTTAGATTCTGAGGTGATTTGGTTGGGTTACGTTGGTTGTATCCTGCTGGAAACAAGATCTTGAGCGTTCTTCGGTGAAAATTTCCCGGGGAAATGTTGAAGAGTGATTATGAAGTAATTGCAGTTAATTCCGGGTTTTTATTGTTGCTAATAGAAAACTTTTCGTTGGAGGAATTGCTTGGGAGACTACTGAAGGTACGATGTGTGTCTTGTATTTTCTTTTCATTTGCAGAATATGCTTGTGGATGTAATGGAGGTGGAAATTCACTATTGACCATTATCTTTTATACTGGCAAGAACTAATCTGGTACGTTTTGGTATTGATAATATTAATCTCTGTCCCTTTCCAGAACCGTTCACTCGATATTTCAAGATGTATGGCAAAGTCGTTGATTATGTGATAATGATGGATAAAATTACTGGCAGACCACGTGGGTTTGGATTCATCGCATTTGCCGATCCAGAGGTTGCGGAGAAAGTTATGCAGGAAGACCATGTTTGATGGTCGAGCAGTAAGAGAGCACCTGAACATGCTTTATATGTTATCGTGTGTTTGTAACAGTTCTCAAAGGTACTTCCTTTCCTCACACATTTCAGGTTGAAGTAAAGAGAACAGTCCCCAGAGAAGGGAAGCAAGGTAGAGGGGTTACCAAGACGAAGAAAATATTTGTGGGTGGCCTTCCGATGTCATTAACTGATGGTACTTATTGCACAACACTGTGTGTTATTTAATTTTCTAGTAAATCTTTCTCTCTGACGGATTACATCACAATACATATCATAGATGAATTGGTTGAGTACTTCTCTGCTTATGGTACCATCGTGGACCACCAAATAATGATGGACCATACAACTGGTCGTTCTCGGGGATTTGGCTTCGTTACCTTTGAGAGCGAAGAAGCCGTCGATAAAATAATCGGCGATGGCCAAATGCACGAGCTCAGTGGCAAGCAGGTGAGTCGAGTCATATAACACTGTTGCTTACGTTTCCAATTTTCTCAAAAAAAGGGATACATTCAAGTAAGCACGATAAATTCCTCAGGTCGAGGTGAAGCGGGCCGAACCAAAAAGATCCAGTCTTGACCATCCAATCGAAAACCGATTCAACCGCGGAGGCAGCAGCTTCACAGGTTCAGGTAATTTTCCCAGAGATTCCGAAGGCTTTGGCGGTGGTGGCTATGGTGGAAGCAGAGGCTTTGGAGGATTTGGAGGCTACGGAGGATATGGTGGTGGTGGTGGCTATGGTGGGTTTTCTGGTAATTATGCTGGTGGGGCCCGAGGGTTTTATCCAGGGTACGGCGGTGGGTATGGCTATGGTGGACCTATGTATGGTAGTGGTGCATATGGAGGAAGTGGTTATGGAGACTTTGTTGGCTATGGTGGTGGTGGTGGTGGATATGATGATGGCAAAGGCTATGGTGGTGGTGGTGGTGGTAGACACGGGAGCAGCAGAACCTATGGGAATGGCAATGGTGCAGAGGGGAGCGGCAGATTTCACCCCTATCGAAAGTAATACGCGCCGAATATTATATCAGTGTTTCGTAGTTTTGATTTTTCTAAGGACATTTTTAGTACTGATCATGTTGGAAACACTTAGTTATTGGCATATCTGTTATCTTTGTAGAACTGAAGATGGGTAGCCTCTGATCTCTGCTTTGTTTTGATGCTTTGCTGAATAGCAATTGTTTTTTTTTTTTAATGTGTAAGGCGAGGTAGCTTCGTGTGAAGATTTGACTATGGCCAACCTATGATGATTGACATCAATTTGCTTATACTTTAAGGTTTGCGTTTCGTTTCTTTCGTTGCTATTTCCTCAGATTTCAGTTGTTTTAGTTGTCTTTTCAAGCAAAATGGTTCGATTTATGAACCAATTGAACCAATAGATACACAGAAAGAGACACGTAAGAGAAGATATATATAAAGACGAGAAAGGTTTTACATTAGTCCCAACCCTTCCACACAAACTCAAACTGAAGTCTGAAGAACATATACCATACGACGACGACTGAAGTTGACAAACACAAGGACGACAAAAGCATAACGAAATAACTTGGACTACAAACCTACGACGACGACGACCACAATAGTATAGTCCAAAAAAAAAAAAAAAAAACAGACCCGAAAAAACCTTCAATGGAGAATGGAAAGCAATAGGGCTGATGACTCAAGAACGAAAAACACACAGGAGAATGAAAACATAGCTAGCTACCTCTCATCATCGATCCCTCGCCTACTACCATGACTGCTGCTGCCATTCCACTTGCTCGGTAGTACCAAAATAGCTGTAATAATAAGGATAAGCATCATTCCCACCAATATTAGGATCGTCAATGTACTGTGCTGCCTGATAATCAGCTGAGTTATTTCCACCATCATCAGCATTAGCAAATACAGATGAACCCATCGAAGGCGACGACTCGACGTTGCTGACATGATTATTAACCGCGTAAGAAAAACCGCCCTCTTGGCCATCGATTCGACCAACTGCATACTCACCGATCAACCCTTCTTCCATTGGATCATCAGTAGTAAAAGAAGCAGCAATTTCTCCTCCTTGTTGAATTTCATGATCATAACCATTAGTGGGCTGATAGTACGATGGAAGAAAAGACCACCCTTGCGATGGAATTGCTCGATGATGAGGAGGGGTTGGTATCATGGCCATGTTCTCACAGCTTGGTGCTGACGACGATGATGGAGAAAATAATAAGGATCGAAGTGCACAGTGCTTTGCAGGGAATAATTAGTCATACCATTGTTCATGAATGCAGGCACATAATTAGAGATGTTTTCGTTGGATGCCATGGGCATCATCGTCAGCATCTGATGATGATTTTCTTGTTGCTGAGGGTTTTCCATAATCGCTTCTTCGATATTAGCAGAAGCAACTTGTTTCTGTCTTTCGTTATTTGAGTTAGGATTATGACGGCGGCGATGGTAATAAGCTTCGAACAGCTTATTCTTTATGTTTGTGTTGTAGAAGTTCTTCACCTCATTGTCCGTCCTACCAGGAAGATGCTTTGCAATTTCTGACCATCTGATAAACACACACACACAGTATATATATACATGGAAAGAATAAAATACAATCGAGTGTAGAGTAATAGATTCATCATACATGAATGGAATATATGCATATATATCTTACTTGTTGCCGAGAATCCTGTGCAGTAATTCGATCTGTTGAGCTTCAGTTGGAGACATAGCGCCTCTTTTCAGATCAGGCCTCAGATAATTTATCCATCTCAATCTGCAACTCTTTGCACATCTTTTTAACCCTAGTAAACCACATTAGAGAAAATAAAAAAAGATTAAACTCATATTATTACGAGAAATCATGCATGGTATAAATGAAATCATGCGCATGACCTTTTCTTAGTTTAGTTAGGCATGCAGCCAAAATATAATGTATGTGTGTGTGTGCCAGTGTGTGAAATTAGTGTATATATATGTGTATATGGGATGAATATATTATTACCAGCGAGCGCTGGAACTACAGTCCAAGTGGTGTGCTCGAATGTGTTCATATATTTGATGAGCTTTGCATCTTCTTTGGGAGACCAAAACCCTCTCGTAACTTCTTGTTTGCTGCAACAAGAGTGAACTCCTTTCACCATTTTTTCTTACCTCTGATCTGCTAACCTAAGATAGAAAGAAAGAAAGAGGAAGATAACATTACTGAAATAATTAGAAAGAAACGATAAATTCTTACATTTTGAGGTGATGATTTGGAGGTGTTTGTGTGAAAAGAAGTGAAGAAAATAAGAGCCTTTTATAGTGAGGGTTTGATGTCCATTTTTGTGAGGATTTAATACACATTACCAGCAGCTCACTAAACACGCAAGTTCATTTATTACTACCTTTATTTCAGTGATTTATTTATTCTAGTGAGAAATGGTTCTTTGTCTCTATTTACCAATTTTTCTTTATTACGAGAAGTAATAACATGATAAAACAAAAAACCCATTGAGTACTAACAAGCATCAAATTTAATTCTCAACACATTGCATGACATAGGAATCTCCTCACTGACATTCAAAACATTTATATCCAACTACAGTTCTAACAGTTTCAACCTGAGACAAGAAAACGTGGCTAATTAAACAAATTAAAAAAAAGATCTAGTCCAGTTAATAACAAGAAGATCTGGCTAATTATGCATCATTTTTACATATAGCATCACTATAGGAACAAACTAATCAAGCACAAGATTATAAGAAGTTATGGGAAATCAAAACAAAGCACTTGTATAATAAAGCAAGAATGTTCATGCCTTACCAGCGATATAGGAGATATTGTTCTTATTTTGTCGTAAGCTTAACTTATCAATCTTTCACTTGTCGTCTTCGGCGACGATAACAGATTTTAGTTATCTTCTTTCTTTGGAATATCGGGAAAATGTGGTAAGATCGACTGCGCCCAATTTTATTTCAGATATCGAGCAACGTCATTGCGTCACTGTGTGTGTTCTGTGTGTATTGCCTGGACAGCTATTTATAATTAAATTTTTCATACATATGACACTATTCGATACGCTGAAAAAGGCGATTCTCATAATGTGGTACTATACTTCGAGAGTGAATAGCATCCGTCGTCCAAAGATTACACGATGAATTGTTACTACTTCGTACTACGTAGTAAATAAACATGTTCTCATTAATTACGAAATTAACGTGTTTTGATACACGATTGCCCGAATATATTACAAGTATTATGAATATATTATTAGCTTGATGACAACATCTACAATGACTAACTTGTTGTTTTAGATATGTACACACATCTTAACAAAAAAGGTTATCTGGTTGAACTCTTCACCTCTTTACTCGAGGAACTGACGATCGAAACGAGCAAATATCAATCGACCGTTCTACATCATGTGATTGTTCTAGAAACTTCGTCTCTGTTTCATGAGCTGTTGTGGTGTATTACAAATGGAGAACAACTTGGATCATCTTAGTTCTACATCATGGATTGTTCTAGAAACTTCTTCATCTCTGTTTCATAGCTGTTGGTGTGGTGTATTACAGTGGAGAACTTGGATCATCTTATCACTGAGATAGCTTAGGGTTTCATATAGATGTCAATATTTCGAATAGCCAACGGTATTTTTTTGTATTTTGATTCCCGCCAATAAGAACTTTTTGTTTCACATTTTACGTAAAGGTGTGTGTCCTATTTTCGAATTGGTTTGATAGCCACACACGCTTCAAAAATAAAAGACGAGACAGATAATAAGCTTTACGTTAATCATGACAAAAAATAAAATAAAGTACCATTATAAAGTACTTGATTGTTCTTTAATACACGTTAACATATATCAAATAATAATATTTACATGAAAGGTCGATGCCGAGACCACGCTCGGTCAGCAGTTGAGTTCAAATACGTTCTTTTACTAAACGTGTACGAAAATCTCCACCCAAGTGACAAAATCGAATTTCAGCATACCCAAAATTTCATCAGGCGAGCAACGTAAAGGATCAAAACAGAAAAAAAAAATAATACTGAAAGCATAAACAATTTCAAATCAAACGAAAGGAAAAAAAGAGAGAGAGAGAGACTCAAAGAAGATCAGCAACGTTGGAAGGAAGCTCCTCAATAACCACACTGTAAAACTTCTGAATGTCCTGAAGCATCTTCTCATCGTCCCTCGTAAGGAAGTTGATCGCCACGCCCTTCCTCCCGAACCTTCCACTCCTCCCAATCCTATGAAGGTAATTCTCAGGCTGGGTAGGAAGATCGAAGTTTATCACAAGAGAAACCTGCTGAACGTCGATGCCTCGGGCCAAAAGATCAGTCGTAATGAGAACCCTCGAAGAACCCGACCTGAACTCCCTCATGATGATGTCCCGAGTATTCTGATCCATGTCGCCGTGCGTGGCCGAGACCGTATGGTCCCGCCCCCTCATCTTGTCTGTTAGCCAATCGACCTTCCTCCTCGTGTTTACGAAGATGACGCTCTGAGTTATTGCGAGGGTTTCGTAGAGGTCGCAGAGCGTGTCGAGCTTGTACTCTTCCTTCTCCACGTTGACGTAGAACTGCTTGATGCCCTCGAGCGTGAGCTCGTCCCTCTTCACCAGGATTCGAACGGGCTTGTTCATGAACTTTCTCGTTATTTCTAGGGCTTCGGGCGGCATCGTGGCGGAGAAGACGCCCACCTGGACTTTGGAGGGCAGTAGCTGGAAGATGTCGTAGATCTGTGGGGGGAAAACAGATCGTCGTTACGTTACGGACTTTATGAACTGTGGTTAATTGTTTTTCAGTCCTGTAATTTGGGAAGGGAAGCATTATAGGGACAAAATGTTTTCTTTGGAGTGCTATTATGCAGACAAAAACATTCAAAACTAAGCAATTGAGGGACATTATACGTCAAAAAAGTAGATTTTGCCCCGAATTTAATCTGCGGTTCTGGCTAACTTAGAGTCGATATTATGCGGACGATAACTTAAAAAATTAAGCTGTTTAGGGACATTATACATCAAAACCCAAGATTTTGCTTGAATTCTAAGGTTCTGACGTATAATTTAAGGTTCTGACGAATTTAGATGGTTTCACAAAATTCAAAATGAGCAAGATAAAAAACTAGTGTTACGACATGTAACGTCCCTGCTCCCTATATTGCTTAATTTCAAAAGTTTTTGTCGTATAATGTCCCTAAATTGCTTAATTTCAAAAGTTTTGTCGTATAACTATAATCACACCCCATAAAATAACTACGTCCCTGTAATGCCATCCTTCCTGAATTATAGGACTGAAAAAATAACAACCCTTACAAACCCGCTAAAATAGGGGGAAAATTTGGCATGGGATCGAAAAAAATATACGGACCTGATCCTTGAAGCCTCGGGACAGCATTTCGTCGGCCTCGTCCAAGACGAACATTCTGATGTAATCGGCGCGGAGCGACTGCCTCCTCAGCATGTCGAAGACGCGCCCGGGCGTGCCCACGACGACGTGGACCCCAGCTGAAAGGATGCGCTGATCCTCGCGCACGCTCGTCCCGCCTACGCACGCGTGGACCTTCACGCCGAGGTAGTCGCCGAGGGCACGCATGACTTTTTCGATCTGCTGGGCGAGTTCTCGGGTTGGAGCCAAGACTAGGGCTTGGCATTGGGTAAGAGTGTAGTCGAGCTGCTGGAGAATGCCCGAGCAGAACGTTGCTGTTTTCCCCGTCCCCGATTGGGCTTGTTGGATTACGTCGAGCCCCTTGCAGAAGGGGACGATTCCCCTTTGCTGTATAGCAGAGGGCTTTTCGAAACCTTTTTACGAAAAAGAACGCGTTAGTGTTGAGAAAAAGTATCGCAAACATGTACTTTCGACATACCATAGGCATAGATGCCTCTGAGGAGGTTCTCGAGAAGGCCCATAGCATCGAAACTTTCGTGGACCTCGTCGTAAGAGGTGAAGAACTCCTGCACGTCAACGTTTAGCCTGAAACAGAACATCGAGTCGTCAGGCGATTATAGAGAAAACTTACAAATCGCAGAACGTGATTTGAAGGACGTTGGAAGAAAACTTACAAATCGCTCATCTTTGAGTCAAACTGGCGAGCATCGAACTGATTGCCTTCTTGTGCGTAACCTGCCATAGCTGATATTTGTCCTGGCAAGTTTTTTCGAGGATTAGTGAAGAATTCGTCTTATACAGCTAACAGAACAAAGGGACCACAAACTGCTTCTTTGGACAGAAAAAAAAGGAAAAACATATCACAGAAGGGGGCAAACTTGCAAACCATTCAAATTGAGAGAGGGGTATAACAATATAAATAAGAGCTAAATCCCTCCCCTCTGCTATTATCAACCCATAGTTTTCGAAGAACACATATTGTTATACGTAAGGCATAAAGATAACACATCCTACATCCTATTACATCAATGTCACCTTGAACATTCTTCAGTCAATAATGATGCAATCGAAAAAGAAAATATGCACCATCATTAGATTTTTTTTTTTTTTATCAGATCCAAAATACAACCACTGAAATAGGGGGTAACATCATCTACCACGTCGCCACAACAATAACTGGCATCGTCACCAAATAAAACTTTAGGTCTACAAAAAACACACCTTAAGATGCAGACAGATGACAGAAATATGAATGCTAGAGAAAATAATGGCATATATTTATTCTAAATCATGAGATCCCAGAGACAAGCTCGACACAAGCTCTAAAAAAAGTAATGACAGATAATGAACGCCTCATAATCACCAACGGGAGATGAAGAAGAAGAAAGATCAAACCTTGGAGGAAGTGTGTAGTGTAGCGTCGAATAGCTTAGAATTGCTCTCGGATCTGCGCCGTGGAGTGACAGAGCTGTGTTGTGATGAATAACGTGTCGCTTTTATATTTTTAGGGTAAAGCAAATTTACTTATACTGCCATATTTATCGTACCTTGATGATATATATAGTTTACGATTTCAATTTTATAATACTCATAACCGTTTTCACGATACTTTAGTTTAATAATCTGACAAATAGCTTTTTTTCAAATTTTTTCTTAATAAAAACTGTCTTTGTCCTTTTTAAATCAAATAATTCAATAAGAATCTCTGCATAATCACCGTGGCTGTTCAAATTATCCATTCAAAAGAGAAGGCGGCGGCGTATCTATATATATGCAGTGTTTGGTAGGCTATTGTTGGTTTTGGTCCTCGTATGATTTGTTTATTGCAACTTAGCCCCCATGATAGAAATATTTCCACTCCACTCTATCTTTTTCTTTCCTCGTAACTCTTGATTTTTTATTGTGGATTCGTCCAATACTTGATGCACGTAGTGGAAAATCAGATTTATTATCGAATATATAGCTGTTTTCTTTAATTGTGAACTCACGTTTTATTATTTTATTAGTTAAACAAGACGAGGATAGTCGGCGTGGCGTCATTTGGCCTTTCGATAACAAACAAAGCAAGCATACGAAAACCATGAGTTGTAAGAGATCTTTTCTTGACTTTTGCGTACAAAATCGACGTAGTAGTTTGGTTTGGTTTGATTTTAGGTTTATAGAAACACGATTTAATCAACACTACAACACGCAAGTTGATATGATTTAACATTTTTAATATCTTTATTCAAATTTAAATATTGGGTTTGAAGACTTGAACCTCGTCATATACAATCTCGACAGTAGTAGTACGAATATAAATGTTAACGTAGAACGCGAAACGCGCTTCGTTCGCTAGAGTAAGAAGCAAAGAAAAGACTATACGAAGTTGCTTGATCTGGTCAATGCCAGTTTGTTTTCCAATGCAACACAACAATCACATATTGCTTTACTCCGCAGCTTCTTCAATAATAGAACAATTATTAAATTTAACCAAATAATTACGTTGAGCCAAACATAGCCCAAAGCTATAAAGAAATACATGCCATGGCAGGGAGCATCTACAGTTCCATAAATTCAAAAGCAAAGCCAAAAACCTAATGGGAGCCTAAACTGTCATTATAGTACACACCAAAAGCAAACGCAGCTCAG
Organism: Craterostigma plantagineum; assembly: GCA_027422505.1. NCBI lineage: Eukaryota > Viridiplantae > Streptophyta > Magnoliopsida > Lamiales > Linderniaceae > Craterostigma > Craterostigma plantagineum. Next base: position 21,829,057 of record JAPQWV010000018.1, on the reverse strand, counting down.
AAAGCCAAAGCAACAAAACTTTTAAACCACAATGGACGAAGAAGAAGAAGAGGGAGATGGAGGAGCTTTATCTACGCCGGCGTGGGTCCAAACAACCACCGATCGCCGCCGCCACTGTGCCTCAGGGCTGGTGGTTCTACTGCTCTTGGTAACAGCTGTTTGTTTCTTGGTACTTACATTACCAAGAAATCTGTCTCCAAGTGCTCCAATCTTCAGGCCAAACAGTGTGAAGAAAAGCTGGGATTCTCTGAATTTAGTTCTTGTGTTGGTAGCTATACTGTTTGGATTTATTAGCAGGAACAAGAATGGTAACGAGGATGGGTATTCACCACCATCATCGTCACCTTACTACAATGCCTTTCAAGATTCTCCCATGAAACGAAGTGAAGAAGCCCAGATATATGAAGCTTCCCAGGGGCAAAGGTCGGATCTTTACACTTCGAAAGCATGGGATGGAACAGATTATAATGGCAGATTGGAGCATCGAAGTTCCTTGATGAGAAGAAATATTAACTCATACCCAGATTTACGTGGATTTACCTCGACTGATTGGTATAACGGAGATATGGAAAGAAGATATTATGATGAGGATACTTACACGGGTCGGGTTATGGATCAGAGTTATGGAAGGATCCAAAGGCGTCATCGGAGTTTGGAACCAGTTGATAATCCCAGAACTCTGTCGCATGGTAGAACCGTTAGAATTCCGGCGGCAGATCGTATACCGCCGCCTGCACATCCACCACCTCAGCCGCCGGAGAAAGAAAGGCAGGAACAGTTGGAATATCAGAGAGTAGCGCACAAGAGAGAGAAATCAAGTAGAGAAGTGAAGAAAGTAGCTGAACCTGTGGCAAGCCGTGCATCGCCGACGGAGGAGGCGGAGGGCATTAAAGGCGGCGCAGCTAAGGATTTTCTGAACTCTCTTTACCACAAGAAAAAGACTAAGAAGCAAAGGCAAAGGAGCGTTGATAAACTAGAGAATGATTCCCTCACTCCTCGTACACAAGTAGCACCGAGCCTCAACGTCCCACCACCTTCGTCGCCGCCGTCGCCGGTACTCAAGAACTTCTTTTCACCGAAGAAGCACAAGAGAAAGAAAACCATTTCTGTCTCCTTGAAACCATCCTCGGCGGCGGCCCGCGAGGCAAAACCCACCTCCTCCCTATCGGCCCGTAAAACAAAATCCGCCCCACAAGTTTCGTCATCATCCTCAGCCGCCCGTAAGTTACCAAAACAACACAAATTGATGAGCCTATTCGATAATCTCGACGAAATCGCGAGCAGCGGCGGAGAGTCTCCGTTTAATCGGATTCCGCCTGCACCGCCGCCTCCTCCGCCGGGGTTCCTCAAGAGCCCGTCGTGGAAGTTCGTCGTGCGCGGGGACTACGTCAGGGTGAACAGCAGCGCCAGCTCGAGGAGCGATACGCCGGACATTGATGACTCAGAGACCGACTTCGCCGGCGATGATAATACGGCGTCGTTTTACCAAAGCCCAAACGTGGATAGCAAAGCAGAGAGCTTCATCAGTAGTTTTCGGGCCAAGTTGAAGCTTGAGAAGATTCACTCTACTACGAAGAGAGAAGTGGGCTTTTCTGGTTTGGGCCCACGTGCCGGCCCAACCAAATAAATAAATGAATTATTAAATAAATAAATCTATTTTATTCTTCTATTACTTCTTTTTGTTTGTATCTAAAAAAATCTACTTACTGTCATAAAGCAGAAGAGACAGAGAATCTGAATCACCTGAATTTCCACCATTTATTTCTTTAAATGATTAGTCTCCTTTAGAAGGTATTCTTAAATGAATTGTAGATGCTCTTATCTCTAATATTTACTGAGTCGTCGAGGCTCTTATCTCTAATATTTACTGGATCTAATTATTAGGTATTAATGATCATCATTACACTTAAACCCTATTTAGGACATTATACTCTCTCATCTTTAATTAGACCCTCCTCTCTATTAATGATTGTGATTTCAAATTAAAGACACTGCCAGATAATTAACTATTCACATAAGTGAACAATAAAAAATAAAATTTAAACTAATTTCCTTTTTCACAAAACCCTACCTCCAAAAACACTATAAATGCATCTCATTTTCCCGTTAATTTCACCACACTAAAGCATTTCTCAGCTTCCCGACAACAAAAAAGAAACACACCTCTAAACTTCTCTATTACCGGCCGGTATATGTTTCTTTTAACTTAGTTGTCGTTTTAAAGATTTAAAGTGGCTTACTATATAAACCCTACTAACAACAAACTACTAATCGTATGAACAATGATCATTTTCTTATTACAGGGAAAACCATGGCAGGAGTTAACAACAACAGTCAAGAAATTACTCCAATGGCTCCTTACATTTTGGTGATGATGAGCGAAGTTCACGTTTTGCTAGTAGATCGTGATTCCGACAGCGTGATGTACACTAAACAAATGCTCAAATCTTATCAATACAAAGGTAATAAACAGGCGACTTGCGATTCGTTTTCTCTTGATCGTAGGTAGAGAGAAATTACCCGTCGACGTGGGTCCTTATTTTGTTTTTCACACGTTTTAAACGCTTATATTCGAAGCGTGGAAATGTGATCGTTTCGCTCTTATCAGATCGAAGATTTAATTTTCGATCTTTCGTCCTAAATTCCTTTTTTTATTTCTCGTTGTCAGTGACTTGCGCCGAAGATGCTTCAACCGCCCTTGCGAAGCTCTCGAACGGCTCCGTTAGGTTTGACGCCGTCATGGCGGACATCGACTTTGTGGACTCCATCGGGCAAGAGCTTATGGTGCGAGCCGTCGGAATGGGCATTCCGACCGTTGGTAAGGGTTAATGTCGTAATTAATTAAGCTTTCGATTTTCCGAAAGGGCTATAAAACGTTAATAATTTCCTCGAATGCAATTTTCCTTATAAAACCCTTGACTACGTCAATCGCCTTTTTTGCCCTAATAATATACGTTACGTATAGTGCTATCGCGCGACAACGACGTGTTCAAGGCGAGGAAAGCCATAGAGCAAGGCGCGCTCTTCTACCTCATGAAGCCAGTACCCATAGGGTTACTACAGAACCTATGGCAACTCGTCATGAGAGAGAAGATGCAGAGGTTGGCTGCCACCAATAGCGCAAGAGAATCCAATCCTCTCGTGGAGCCAATCCGCCCCGATGTGCCTAGAGCTAACGACGGGATGAACGTCCATCGGAGGGGTAGAGGCAAGCAGAGAAAGGCGTACTACTACTGGGACGAGGAGACCCATCAAAAGTTTCTCGACGTGGTCGAGCAGCTCGAACAAGGGAGTAAGTCTTATGTACATATCCGATCTTTTGTTTTGACTATATATTGGGAGCAATAATTGTCTCAGCTGAGTGAGCAATTGAATCGAACCATTGCGTCTAACTGTTTGTAAAGTTTAAGGGTTAGAGTTGCACCCTCACCACCAGCTAAAACTTTTAGTGCAGGGTTAGGTGCTTCATCCTAATTATACATTATGTATAATTTACCGCTATTTTCTTCTATGTGTGGTATAGAATGCTTTCCGAAAACTATTGTGGAAATGATGAACGTCCCCGGTCTAACCAGGATGCAAGTCGCGAGCCGCCTCCAGGTTCTTTTCTCCGAGAGAAAACCCTATTTCTGTTCGTCTCTAAAACCCTAATTTCGTCCTTCGTTATTCATTCTTAATTTCCCAGCAATTGCGCCACGGCAAGAGAGGGCCACCGGTGGACCAATCCGGCTCTAGCGGCTCGCCAAGGTCAAGGCCACCGAAGAAGTTCGGACAGAAGCCCAAGTTAGCCAAGACTGCATCAGCCAACCGAACCACTAGCTCGGGTTCCCAACCGCCCCTCGCCGTCAAACCCGCCGGCAAAGGCGGGCGGCTAGGGAATAATGCACCGCCGCCCTCGGCTGTCGACGTGGCTCGGTACGAAGACCAGCCACTAGCTAAGATTGTTGAACCCTACCAACCCAACCCTTTGAACCTTAATATGGTCCCGCCGGCCGATGATGATGAAGATGTCCTTCGTCTCACTGAGAAAGTGGATGCCTTGATCGAAAGCTTTCGTGACGACGATGCTACACTGCCGGGGCAAGGTTTTACGCCCGATTTTGACTGCGATTTTGACTTTCCGTACAACCCGAATTATGTTCCGCCGGTAGGTGCATGCCACAATCTTCTTTTATTATTGACTATATATATTATATGTGTACGTTCAATTTATGAATATCATAGTTAGTGTTAATCAATATATTTAATATATGTTTCCTTTTACTATTATTATTTTTTCAGATGGCCAATCCGGGAGATTACTACAGGTCGAGCACTGAGCCTTCGAGCTTTAGAAATGGCGAGCCGTCGGTTGCGCCCGGCGGCTCAAGTGGTTAGTCATGGAGGGAACCAAAGCTGATTGATTTCGTGTTTTTTAGTGTGTGATTCATATGTACTTTGTTGATCTTATTACTATATTACCTACTATTTGTTGACTTTTCAACTCATACACACATGCGATGGTGGAGGAGGAAATCGTTTTGGTTTTTTCTTTCAATGATGTATGCAGTGACGATAAGTGTTTTGGTTTTTTGCACTTGAGCTCGCCTATATAAAGCTTGCTCGATCAATTGTAAAACCAACCCTAAGATTGAGAGAAATAGAGAGAGCGAGTGAGGGAGAGGAAAAATGAGAGGAAAAAAGAAAAAGAAAAAAGGGAAATCTTGTCCGGGCGGATAAGGGTGAGAGTGGGTGTAGTTTTTACTAGGTAATTTTGAGTGGGTACAAAAACATTACCCGGGTTGGGTAAGGGGTCTCGAGTTTGGGTTTAAACACGAGCGTTATTTGTACAATGTAATATTCTCAAATATAGTAACACAAGTGCTCTCCGGGGATGTAGGCAGTATTGGCCGAACCACGTAAAAATCTTGGTGTTCTCTCGGTATCGTTCGGGCTTTAATTATTATCTATAAAAATTGTCGCGGGGTCCAAATACAACTACCGCTGGTCCGGAATTAAATATTTACCGCTCAACCCCAACAAGTGGTTTCAGGGCCTTGCCCTGCTGGTATTTTAAGTATGATCTGTGGTTGCAGCTGTATCTGAACTTCCACATCAGAAAAGATATCAGAAGGGATCATCGATCGGGGGGAGCCAGTGTCAGAGCGAGGTTCAACGAGGTGATGCCTTGTACTAAGAAATGATGGTACAAGATGGTTATAGTTGATATGATGCTCGATGTCATGCAGAGCTTGTGCGGCGGTGGAGATTTGGAGTTATGGCAATAGTGTTGTGTCGCTATCCTTTGTTAGAATTATCTAATCAGTACTATTTGGGCCGAACTGTTGAATCTCTGCAAGGATAATAGCAACGGATGGATGCAAAGTGCGACAATGTTCTGGTGCAGGAGGTTTTGAAGGATGTGCTCGTTTGTCAAGGCTGGGTGATAAGCTTTGATGGGAGACGAGAAAAAGTCGGAGTAAATGACGAAAGATTTGGGGTCATGATGTGTCGGAGAGGAAGAAGTAAGGCCATGTTGCTTCTTACCTCGCTTCCTGATTCGGATGATAATTTGATCACAACCATCCGGTACGAGATGGTGCAGGCGGTGGATGTTGGAGTCAACTATTTTGGAGCAAGAAAAGAGAAGGCGGTCAATTATGGTGATAGCCGGTCATTGGCTATTAAGGGAGAGAATCGTAGAGGAAGGTAATACGGAAGGGGATTTGGAGACAGCAGCAGGTCTAAATCCAGGTGGCGGAAAGGGCATGTGATGCTACAGTGTGGTGAACCGGGACATGTAAGGAGAAATTGTCCGACTTGGAGGAAGAAGGACAAACAGCTAGAAAAATTCCACTACAGAGGTAGCACACGGTTCATCTTGGAGACGTTCTCACAGTCTCGCGCTCGTTTTCAGGAAAAAGGATATTAAATTCGGGTTTGCTCCAAGAGAATATTTTGATACGTTCCGAAAAATGCGAACGGTAATTTTCGATCTCCATGGGCCGGTGGATATCGTTGAGTTGTTCGGTGTGTTGGAACGGGGAGATCAAAATGGTTGGTGGAGCGATGCGCATTTTGGGTAGTGTGACTTGCCCTCATGTCGCGTGGAATTTAATCTTCTTAAGCCTCGCAGATTTCAAGGGCTATGGGGTACATAGTAGGGGGAGTCCGGAAAATCACACATGGCGGAAAAGATCCTACCAAAGGAAAAAGAGTGCAAAGGTTGTATCGTCTGGGCTTGAGTATGGTATATAATACTCAGATTTCGATGGGTCCACAAAAATCGCGCGCACGTGGTGGAGAGGCATGCGATGGTGAGAAGGGAAGTCCTACTGGAGAAGGGATTACAACGAAATCCCTCTTCGCGAATCGACGGGTCGAGTCGGTTCAACATAACTGCACATAAAAATTAATATCCCTAAAAATTGTCGCGGTGTCCAAATACAACTACCGCTAGTCTGAAATTAAATATTTACCGCTCAACCCCAACACTATTAACTACCTGAGTTGAAGTAGTTTTTGCTGTTTTGAGGTACGTACCCCTGCGGTTTTGAATTATAAATAAACATGGTATTTTAGTTATTTAAAATATCTTATCAGTATCGTTTATATTTTTTTTCAGTAAAACTAATAAGATGAGTGCTTTTCTTAGACTCATGTAAATCATGCGGAAATTACCTGTTGAATCTATGATACATTCCAGCTATTTTTATAGGACCAAAGTCCAATTATAATTTGACGTGGCATGTTAATTTAAGTGTAATGATTTTATTGAGGGTTTAAACACGAGTGGGGAGGTGTCATGTTTTTTTGACTGGAGGTTGGGTGTAATGCAAGTGGCTAGGAAAGTTAAGACCCTTTTTATAGATAAATGCGTTTCTAGATAATATTACAAACAATTGTTAGAAATGTTAAAATTATAACCATAATAATTTACATGCAAGTCGTGACTAATATTTGAATTATTAACAGAATATGCAAATAAAACAATTTTCTTCGAAAGCCCATCTTATATTAACTTGGACCGAAATCAGATGAAGAAGCCCAAATAGTTTTTTCCAGCCCAATCAGTAGTTGTCCAATGAAATTATTTCGAATTTGTTGAATCTCTTTCTCTCTGTCTCTCTCTCTAAACCTCAGCTCACCTCAAAGAGCGAATCTTCTCTCCCCCAATCTCCGATTCAGCGGCCTCCGGCGAGTCCATAGGTGAGGACAGTGTTTAGTTTCTTAATTGGTAGTTTCTCATGTTTTGGTTTCTTCTACTAGCAGTATTTAGAATCTTAGCCGATTTCGGATTTGATCTTCTGGTTTCTGTTCCGTGAGATTTCTCCTGTGTTGGGAAATTTTTTATTTTTATTCCGATTATCGCATAATCGGCTGACTTGGTGTAGAAAATATGGTGCTCTTTAAACATCGTCTCCAGCTTTCGTTACGTGAGCTGAACTTTCCAATTAGTGCTTTGAAGTACATTTCCATTGAGCTGATTATTGCTTCTGTAGCCGATTGCGAAGAAATTGGCGTCGAAAAATGGCTGACGGTGGCGAAAATGACATGCCGAGAGACGCAAAGATCGTCAAGGAACTGCTCAAATCCATGAACGTGGACGACTACGAACCTCGAGTCATACACCACTTCTTAGAACTATGGTACCGCCATGCCGTCGACTTGCTGATGGACTCACAGATGTATTCAGAGCACGCCGAAAAGTCAACCGTAGATTTGGTCGATGTTAAGCTCGCCATCCATTCTAAAGCCCGTTGTAAATTCTCACAGCCTCCTTCACGAGAGGTAAATCTAATCTAATCTAATCTCACATATCAGTTCCTTGATGAGAAGCTGAACCTTTGAATCTATCTCATTCTCAGTCATAGATGTCATATAGACTTCAGATAATTTGGGATTTATCCTTAGAATGTGGCATTTTTCTTTCTCCTCATCTTCGTAATGTTCTGCTCTACCTTTTTTCCTTATGTTTCAAACTCGATTTGTGTCTAGATGCTGCTAGATTTGGCGAAGAGCATAAACAAAAAACCGTTGCCAAATGCAACGGTGGGTCCCGGGACGCCCTTGCCGCCTGAGGAGAACACGTTGATCGGCCCAAATTATCAGTTAGCCTTAGGCATACCTCGAAAGGAGAGTAGTCAGACCATGGAAGAAGCTGAGGAAGATGATGATAATGAAGATTATACTGATCCTAAGCTTATGAAGAACACAAACTCTTTGTCTCAAGAACGCAGAGATTTTCCTCAAGGTGGCGCTCACCAGCGGGTGTCGTTTCCGCTTAGATGATTTGTACGCCTTGACCTCAAAGCGATAAGATCAAGATTTTGGTACAGTTTCTTTTCTTTCTTTCTTTCTTTTTCCAGTCGCGGCTCAAGCCCATATTCTAATGTTTGGTGTTTAGAACAGAGGCTTTAAAAGTGCAGCATTTTATGTCAAGAAATTGCTCTCAAACAAAGGTATTGGCTCATTGTATTATTATTATTGTTGTTATTTTCATATATTCTTGAATATTTTTCGTAGAAAATGCGTCATTTATGTCGAGAATCAAAGCATAGTAAGATAAGATCTCATTTGGATCTTCTTAATCTTTTTTTTTTCCAATGTCACTGATTATTTCGAGATAAATTGTATTTGTTATGACCTATGTTAGTCTTCTTTGTGGACCTATTTTTTTTTCTTACTAATCAGTAGTCGAAATTGAAATCGTAGTCCAATTCACAGGTTTCAATTTGTAATCTTTATGAAGGTCAATAGACTTTTGAATAATTATGATCTGTAAGTGGAAAATAAAATAAAATCTTTGATTAATTACCCGGCAGGTGTATTTGACAAAGGACCCACCCGCATTTTAGGCCAATATACTTCACTAACATCGTCATCTTGATTTCAATTTGTCATACTTTTTGACCCGAAATAAAACTAAATAAACAATAGGTCCATGTGAAAATAATATGTATTTTATATGCCAAGATTTTCCATTGTTGCAATGGGAAATATCAAAGCCACCCGCCGAAGAGAGAATATCTTGTTAAGATTTTCCACTATGCGCTTCTCATCTATGTAGTCAATAAGTACGAAACGAGGCATTCGTCGACGTAGTTAACCTAAATTCTTTTAAGTAACGTTCACATATATCCAATACTGAAATAAACAATATTATCTCTAATTAAGATTTCTTGAAAATACAATAACGTGGTTTCATATTAATCCAAGTACGTCGACAAATAAATTAAAATATACGATTAGTTACGTCACGATGATGACATGTTACCATTCTTTGACCTTCAAAAGATGGAGTACTTTCCAGGTATTCAAAATCAGACCATCATAAGTTATTGAATGGCAGCTTTTAATTCCTTCGTATTCTTTGTCTTGCAATTTGCAGCTCATCTGCTCCAACTATAACTTGGAACTTTGAAGTCAAAAACACATCAAGAAAATTATTAAAAGTGAGATTTATAACTAAAAATGAAAAAATATAAACCCTATAGCTGCATGCCTGGTAATATCCTCCTCAGCTCCACTATAAACTAATGATATATAAAAACTTCATTTTTCTACGTTCATGATAATGTAATTTTGATGGCTCGTTTTCAACATTTCGCCTCGTTGACTCGTAATTAATTGAATTAATTACTTTGCCCGAATAAATGTTAAATAAATAACAAACGTATGTATACATGTTACCCTACATTTCTGAAAAATTCTGACACGAGTTCAGTAATATTCAAATCGAAGTCAATTATAAACTTTCCTAACCTTAAAAACCCCAATCGTTGAAACTGCATGGAAACTCGATTTTAGCCTTTTTGAAGACCTTAAAGCATGAGAAGCCCGACATGAAACAGTATATGTAAAACCAAAACTTTCATACAACCTTTTTTTCTTCCAAAGTAGATCCTGCAATAACAATTTTCCAAGTCAAGCCAAATGACTCGATCAATCTTTCTTTTTTGAAATATTGACATAGTTTTATCTATTTCTCCTAACTGCCACGAGCCTTAAATTCTAATACATTATATATATAGAAGTTCATGGCAAGACTCACAAACCATAACACACGACAAGAAAGAAGGAGAAGAAGAAGAAAGATCAGATCTTTGCCCATTACATCATCAGCCAAAAACGATGAAATGGACATCGATCTTCATCCTTTCTTCATGCTTCTCTCCGAAGAAAAAAACCAAAAAAATTTCACATTCAAGAAATCGAATAGCCAATCAAAATTCTAGCTCGAGGATTTCGCTATGCGATATAAGCGACCCAGGCTCGCCCCTTTGCCTTAGCGACCTATCGAACTCAAAGTTCGCCTCTAACCTTCACATATTCACTCTATCTGAAATCAAAGTGATGACCAACGATTTTTCGTCAAGCAATTTCCTCGGAGAAGGCGGGTTCGGACCCGTTCACAAGGGCTTTGTAGACGACAGGTTCAAACCGGGCCTGAAAGCCCAGCCCGTTGCTGTGAAGCTGCTCGATTTGGACGGTGATCAAGGCCCTAGAGAGTGGCTGGTGAGCTTTCTATACATATATATATGAAATAAGAGCATAAAGTACTTTTTTTTTAATTGTATCTTAATTTTTATTACATGATTTATTAATGCAGACTGAAGTAGTGCTTCTAGGGCAACTGAGGCATCCTAATTTGGTTAAGCTGATAGGATACTGCTGTGAGGAAGAAGATAGGATCCTTGTGTATGAATACATGGTTAGGGGCAATTTGGAAAATCATTTATTCAGAAGTATGATTTATCTTTATTCATGCATTAAATATTTAAGAGCCTTTAACATATATATATATATGTTATATATATATAATATATATATATATATATATACATATATACCATCATATAATGAAATTTTCATGGCAGGATATAATAGTCCACTGCCATGGTCGACGAGGATAAAAATCGCACTCGGCGCGGCAAAAGGCTTGGCTTTTCTTCACGGCGAGGAGAAACCCGTTATATACCGGGACTTTAAGACGTCAAACATCTTGCTAGATTCGGTAAGAAAAAATAACCCATATTCATATTCATGTGTTATATAACTTTGTTGGAAATAAAATATATAAAATTTAAAATATAAAGAAGGGCGGGTTGGAAATAACATATATAAATATAAAATATAACACTCCCTTCTATCTTAATAGTCATTTTCAGCTGGCTAGATAATGAGAAATCAGCCCATAGTGAGGAGGCGTGTTGGAAATAAAACATTCAACATTAATCTTTTAGGCAAAGTGATCACTCAACAAGTTTTTTCTGACATTCTTCTACTCGTGTAATAATAACAGGATTTTACGGCCAAACTGTCCGATTTCGGTCTGGCAAAGGACGGTCCCGAGGGGGACGAGACCCACGTCTCGACCCGTATAATGGGCACGCACGGGTACGCTGCCCCAGAGTACGTAATGACGGGCCATCTTACAACAATGAACGACGTATACGGTTTCGGGGTCGTACTTCTCGAGCTGCTCACGGGCCGAAGGGCCTTCGACAAGGCCCGACAGGGTCGGGACCAAAATCTCGTCGAGTGGGCCAAACCCTACTTAAAGGACCATCACCATCATAGGCTCGATAGGCTCATGGACCCGAGGTTGGAGGGTCAGTATTCGTACGAAGGGGCTAAGAGGGTTGCTGCATTGGCTCATCAGTGCTTGAGCCACTGCCCTAAATCGAGGCCCGCCATGAGCCGAGTGGTTAGGGTTTTGGAGCCAGTGTTGGGCTTTAATGATATTCCGATGGAGTCCTTCGTCTACGTGGCGCCGGCGAGGGAAGGAAGGAAATAAAGGGTGATGAAGAGATGAAGAGGAAAAAGATGAAAGTGAAGGGTCAGATGAAGAAACTTGAACAAGTACTTGGGTAAAAGAAAATTTTGTTTTTGTTTTTTTTTTAATGTTGAAATAAGGAGAAGAACCGCAATTTTGATGAGTGCTTGTTTGATTTCATGCCTAGCTTATTTTTGAGTTATTTATCTTGGATTAAATTCAAGGAAGAATATGTACAATTATGTTCTGATTAATGTTTAAGTTCTTTGAATTCACACTTGATAAAGTAAAAAGAAAGAAAGATGTCTCTGTGGTTGAACGAGTTTGACAGAAATTGGACAAGGGAAAAAGAGTATAATAGACTTGACCAATACATATAGCATGTTCATATTACGCATTTTTTAAGGTATTCATGTAACGCATGGACCGACTCGATTTTCATAGTTAGACTATTTTCATTGTCTGTGTCTATTGTCACAAACCGCAACAGACTAAATTTAAATTATCGGTCATGGTATGATGCACAGCTTAGATAAAACGAAGAATAAGTATTATATAATTTGAGAACATGTCATCTTCCCTTACCTAAACATTGATATCGACCCTTGGGACAAAGGGACCGTGTGACTTTCTTCTTCGAGCAATGAAAATGACTTCTATTGAGGTCTCTTCCTAATAAATCCCATCATCTAATATTCCATTCGGTTTGTGACGTCAAAAATCACAATCATTACAAACAAAAAAAAAAGAAACAAAAATCACATTCATGCGTATTAGACAATATTACATATATTCCACACCCCATCACCACAATTTATTGAACACAACCTTCGTCCTCTCCCACAAGAAAAAACAAACCACATAGCACAAAGCAGGCATTTTTGTTTTATTCATGATAATTAAATAATATTCATATAATCTAATTATAAAGCTCAATGGGAAGCCTAGGCTCGGCCAAGACAAGAAGAGGTATCTTCCTAGGAGTAGAAAGCCCAAATATCTCCTCCATGTTCAAATCCTCGGACTTCATATCTCCAGGCAATGCCCAATTAAACCCATGCAATAAATTAGACAAACTCACTTGGATCACCTTCAGACCCAAATTATAACCCGGACACATCCTCCGACCCGACCCGAACGGCAGAAGCTGAAAGTCTTGACCTTTCACGTCAATATTCTTTCCTATAAACCTATCCGGGTTAAACTCATTCGGATCCTCCCATATTGATGGGTCCCTCCCAATTGTCCAAACGTTCACTAGCACTTGTGTCCCCTCCATTATGTCATATCCATCCACCTAATAATACGCAAAATAAAGAACTATTATGATTGGCTATTAAAGTATAAGTGCTATTACTATTATTACAAAAAGATGTAATAAATATAATTAACCTTAGCGTCTTGTCTAGATTGCCTGGGAACTAACATTGGTGCCACAGGGTGCAAACGCATTGTCTCCTTCACGATGGCCTCAACGTAGGGTAGGTGAGGTATGTCGTTCTCATCGACCCATCTATTCATACCCACGACCCGACCCAGTTCCTCCGCCGCCTTCTTGAGGATTTCGGGTTTCTTCAGGAGCTCCGATAGGGCCCACTCCACCGTCACCGCCGAGCTCTCCGTGCCTCCGGCGAGAAGGTCTTGGGTGAAAGCCTTGACTCCATGCCTTTCGAGCTTCACCTCCAATTTGGGATCCTCGGCGAGCTCCAGCAAGACATCGACCATGTCTCCGCCGCCGCCGACGTCTCCGGCGGCCGCCTTTCTCCTCATCTCGTGCTCGTCGAGCACGTGCTCCAAGAACCTATCGAACTTCTTGCTCACGGCCTTCATCCTCTTGACGTACCCCTGAAGGTCCAAAAACCCTAACCAAGGTATCAGATCTCCGAGGTTGAGAACGCCGTTGAGCAGAAAAAGCTCGTCGATCATCTTCTTGAACTCCTCCGGCTCCACCACCGAGCCCTCTCCGACGCCGCCGCCGACGACTTCCTCGGTGTACTTCTTCCCAAGAACCATACGGCTGATGACGTTGAGGCTCAGCGTCGATAGGTGGTCCTTCAGACGGATCGGCCCGCCGGAGCTTGACCGGAAAAGCTCGCCGAGCATGGCCTTCATCTCCTCAAGGCGTATGTACTCGTAAGATTGGAGCCTCTTTGCGCTGAAGAGCTCCAGCAAACACATCCTTCGGGCCTGACGCCAGTACGGGCCGTAAGGGGACCAAGTGATGTCTGAGTAGTTGTAGGTCGTGTACTTTCCGGCGGCGGTTTGCGGCCGTCCGGCGAAGGTGACGTCCATGGTTTTGAGGAAGACCTTGGCCATGTCGACGGAGGAGCCCACCACGACGGGCATGGACCCGAACTTGAGGTGCATCAGCGGGCCGTACTTTTGGGATAGTTCGTGGAGGGAACGGTGTGGGAGCGGCCCGATTAGGTTTAGGTTGCCTATTACGGGCCATGGTTTCGGGCCGGGCGGTAGGTTAAGGCCCCGCCGGCGTTTGCTGAGGGTTTTCGCGAGAAAGTAGAGGGAGACGATTACTATACAAGCTGAGAGTAAGAGATGCGAAGTTTCCATTTTTTTTTCTTTGCTAGTTGGACTGTTATATAGAAAGGTTTGCTGTTTTATTATCTTTTTATATGGTGTTGTTGTGAGCGTTTTGGGTGGTATATATATAGGTGAAGGAAGGTGGGTTGTGTATGATTTAGTATTTTGTTGTTAGTTTTTTTGAAAGCAATATTTTATTGTTAGTTAAAAATCGAAAAGAGTTGGTAATTTAATTTGACTTTAATTTAAATATTGTATGGTTGGACTCGCCGTAGTGGTGGTGGTTGATGGGATTTTCTTGGAAATGTATCATGTGTTTCAATTCAATGGACTCCAAGGAAATTGAAGCAAAGTTGCAAAGAATCTTGATACGAAATTAGTAAAAGGGTCAAATGAAATTGTCTTGAATTTTAATTTATTTGTGTTTCAATGGACCACAGGAAATTGAAGCAAAGTTGCAAAGAATCTTGATACGAAATTAGTATAAAGGGTCAAATGAAATTGTCTTGAATTGTAATTTATACAGTACCCGTCATATTTTAATGTAACATAAAGTCCGTGAAATGAGCTATTTTTGTGCAATGGTGTATTTAAAAACTTATAGCATCGATATGGAAAATTATGGCCAAGTATAGCCCATTCCCCAATATTCTGTGATTGACAAAGACTAATCAGGCGTTGACTCAATATTTTATTATTATTTATATTTCTTTGAGTAACCTGATTTATACATTTAGTTCGTCGAAGCTTGAAAGCAATTACTGAAGGCTAACTCGCACTGCCCTCCTCATTTCGTGACGTTTCCTGTGAAATTTACATGACTAAATTGAATATTCTAAAACATTACCACTTACATATATATTCATAATTATTCTTTATTTGCAATTTCGTTTTGATGTAGTAGGCCTGAGTCGTATCTAAACTATTAGGCAACTATTACATGATATCTATTAAAAGAAAAATTTATTATTATTATTATTATTATTATTATTATTATAACGGTCCCGAGATATTTCCATACAGCCTGACTATGGGCTAACCGCCACACATTCCAGGGTGTGACTAATCCCGGAGTCAGATTGATACGTCCCAAATCCACCCAATAGTCATGGGCCAGATCCATGGGGACTTCTCGAATGAGATGTGAGAGGTGGGACCCTTGACCTCCTAGCCAAACGACATTTGATGCCTCCCCACAACCACTAGGCCTAGGCCAAGGGGTCATTTTCACACATTTTGACATATTTAAAACACATGAGTTATATTGTGGTTCCAATTTTTTCGCTAATAACATATCAGGATAAGAGGCAGAATGAATATATTAAAATATACTCTACATATTCTTTAAAATTTAACTAGATTAGTTTCACGTTTCCTACTGTTCATCTCCAACATCTTAAATATATACATCAATAAATCCAAGCACGAAAGATAAAATCAATATGCTTCTAGAATCTGTTTCCTCAAACCATAATTGAAATCAACGTTACTTTATCGAAATAGCCTCATTTAATCACAATAATGGCTTGGCTCTAAATCATGATTTAACCCCATCATAATCCTACTAACTCACAAGTCAATGTCATTACTACATCACTAGCAACTTCTTAAAACATTCTAATGACAGTAACTGCTGAGAATGAGATGAACTAGTTAAAGGCCCATGACAGGAATCGTCGGCGCCAGCGAAGCCTGCAAAAGCCGCCGGTGATGAGCGGCTTCCGGCGGCGTTATGGCGCCGTCGATCACTCTTTTCAAGAGAGAATCGTAGTGCTTCGCCAGCTTCTTGAGAATGCACTGATACTTCATCTTCAGCCACATCAGCTTTGCTTTGTGCTTGCAAAGCCGAGCGAGGCTGAATCCACGGCGGGGTTTCTTGTCTCCGCCGAGGCGGACGGTGGGGAGCCTTCGCCGCCGACGGCGGATGGTCCATCGGAAGCTTGTGGTGGGACGACGGTGGAGTGCGTTCATATTGTGGGTTTTCTTGTTTGAATAGGTTAAATTTTTTTTATCGTTTTTCTTTCGTTTCCCAATGTCTTGTTAGCGAATGCTTATCTACTCTGTTGCTTTCAATTGCTCGAATTTACAATTAAATGATAATAACGTGAAAAGGTAACTTTGTAATTACTATGGCTGATGTTCTTAGCTTTATCTATATAATCTTAGCATAATTTATTGTTTTTGACTCTTCGTTTTCCCCTTTTAACGGATTTATTATTTTGCTTTTTATTTTTTGGTTGTCGAAAGGTCATGCATATATCTGAAATACTAATATTGTTGCAATTTAACTTTCGCCATTTTTTAGACCAAAAGAAAAACATCTAGTAATTTATTAACCTTTACTATTCGTGCATACTTTACATTAACTTTATTTTAGGATATACCTTGGAGAGAATCAATAGTACGTAAGGGCAAGTTGGTTTATTATGCATTGTGTTTAACCAAGAATGGTGATATAAAAATTTGCAGGACTTAATAGTAAAGCTTTTGAACTTACATTTTCTGAAAAATCATTTCAATGGATTATATGTAATATGCAGCACTAAATAAGAATGGTTATTAGGAGCGAAAGCTGTCATTTTTATATCTTCATATTTAATTTACAAAACGGTATTTGCCAAATCAAAATGCTTATAGTACACATCAGCTCCTTCGAGAGTTGCTTTTCCTTCAAGTTATTACAAATTAATCGAATTAAATGCCACCCATATCTTGATATTTTATTATACACACGCATATCTTTGTCATGCATATTAATATATCTCATGGCCGTAATATTCAGCTACAGAATCTCCAAAGTATATGCTAATGCCTACCAACAATCACGAACCATATCTTTTATTGGTCTAAAATAGCGACAATAATAATAGTTTTAACACTACAAAATGAAAATGATATTTCCCCAGTTGCACAACATTTTATAACTTTGGTTAGCTGCATTATTGATGTTGCCTGCTGAAAAAAAATAGTAATAATTGGTGAAGGAATGGAGGCCCCATTTCACAAAATTCCATATATAAATACCAATATGACCTTGGAATACACACACACATAGGTATAAACAATTTATTCATCCAAATTTCGCATTATATATGAACCAAATCCGTGTTTTATATTGCTTTGTATGGATGTCATGGGCATATACAAACGAAACTAAATAAAGAAAAAATCTACATATGATGTGCATCATGGTTTTGAAGACCGGACCGGACTGGCTGGTTCTGACCGGAAACCGGTGAACCGGTCGGAATTCCGGTCCGGTCCCGGTCCGGTCAAGCTTTAATTAAAAAAAAAAAGAAAAAAGTTCAAAATTCAAATAAATAGTGTAAAAAAGTAAGAAAAATACATAGATGGGTGTGGTGTAGTGGTATAAGGTGTTTTGAAAGGGATTCTGTCCTAGCCCTGGGTTCGATTCTGTTTACAACTCAATTTAAATGTTTTAATTCATAATTAAACTATGTGCCCAATATTTTATTTTTATTCGTTTTAGCCCCTAAATTTATAAATATAATTTTGGACATCCTATTTATACCATTATTTTTTACAATTTATTTTTATTCAATTATAATCCTTATTTTTATAAAAATTTTATTTGGGAAAAAATTCATAAGACATGTATATATTCATATTATTTGATTGGTTCATTTATAAAACATATATTTATTAAATCTATAAGTACCGGTTTTGTACCGGTTTGATTCCGATTTTATACCGGTTGAACCACTAAACCTTAAACCACTAAAATTTCCGGTTCGGTTCGAAAACTCGGTTTCAGAACCTTAGATGTGCATTATTAGAATATGTTAGTAGGAGGCTTTGTCCCACACGAATCATGACATGAACAAAACAAAAAGTAAACATGAAGAACACAAAAACAACCTTTTACAGTTTACTATAATTTCCGAACCAAACTCATTAATTTTTGTTGTTCATTTTCTTATTACATCAACACCACAGTAAACCTTCGCCCTCGAAATTAACCTTTTCATCGCCCTTCGCCCTTTTGCCGATGGGGCTGCTCGGCGCCGACCTCATCAGTTTCGGACTATCCAAGCTCCTCCTCAAGGCCCGCTTCATGACCCGAATCAGATGACCCGTCGGATCTTCGGGCGGGCTCGAGACCCGAAACTTGCTGCAGAAGTTCGAATGTCGGGTCAACGCTTCGTCGAAGCTCTGACCGCGCCGCAAGATCTCATCTTTAATGGCTTCGCCGCAAAGCCCGCAAATCCATTTGCCGCCGTATCTTTCGCCGGAAGAAAAAAAAGATCGATAATCGAATAAAAAAAAAAAGAAATCCCAAATTGCAATTTGTTTTATTTTGCGTGTCTACCTTTCTCTGATCGTCTGTATGTACGAAAGGGTGCACTCTTCTGAGAGCCCGCAGCATTCGCACTGGACGGAGACAACCTCGTTCGGGCCGGTCAGGGAACCCGATCCGTTATCAGGCCCGTGGGTCAAACCCATCGAATCGGCGGCCATAGCAGTGGCTGACATCTCTGGGATGAAAAAACAAGCAGTTCTTGAGAAGGGTTCGTTATAAAATGAAAGAACAAAATTACAGAGCAGAAAAGGGAATTACCAGCTCAGCGAGAAGTTACAACCTGGGATTGAATTGTTAGAAATTAAGAATATAGTTCGGACAACAGCTGGCTGTTGATTATGGATCGTATATGTGTATAAAAAAATCGAATCTTTCCCACCTTTTTACTTTCAAGAAATCGAAGAGAACAAAGAAAAATCAATACTAGCTATCTTTCCTTCTCCCACTCGCCTTCTGCTTCTTCGGGGACAAAGAATACGTACAAGAAATACATTTGAGGTGTAAACAGAAGAGAAAGAAAGATTGGAACTTTAAACTAAAACAAGAGAAGCTTTTTATTAGCTGTGGAAGAATCAGAATGAAGCCAAGAGAATTTAACGCCAGAGGAAAGACAGATTGGTTATGGGGTCCTCGCTCGCTGAGGTTTTTGTTCTATAGTATGGGATGATCGAAGGACTCTTACAAATACCGTAATATATGTGTATATTATATATAATACTATATATATATATAATATACACACTGAGACGACGAGTCATAAATCCTATATTTTTTTTCTTTTCGTTGATAATTTCAATATGTGTGTGTGTGTGTGTGTAATTGTGTGGACACGCATGACAGAGAAAGGAAGAAAGTGACCTCTGTTTCTCAAGTTAATTCTGATCGTGTATGAGTGGTCACTGCCAACACTGTTCATCTTATCTGTCTTTGTAGACCTATCTATCCCCAAGTCTTCATTTATTTTCAGTATTATCTTCCTTAATTTATAAGTTATAGCATTATTTCGCAATAATTGCACTGAATATATCCTTTCACGTGTTAAATTGGCTGTCAAGGAAGATCTTCAACAACGTTAGTGTGAACTGTCTTGATTCTGTGCTCATACGCAATCTTCAATACACATTCATTCGTTGAATAAAAATCTCGATTATCAGATAAACAATATTTACAGGAGACATACTTCAATGGAAAATTGAAAAAAGAGAAAAAAAATTCACGAAATTCTGACGTTTGATATGTGTGAAATCTTGCTCCAATGCTCGCCATCTTCCTTGTTATACTTCAGCTGCAAAAGATGGCAGTTGCTCACCCTAAGTTTCCTTATCGGGGCGTTCGCAATTAGAACGTAAGGCAATTCGTTCAATTTCCCGCAATTCGAAATTTGCAAGCACGCCAAACGGGGCATAATCTTCAAGCCATGATCCAAGATTACCGTTCCCCCGCCGTTCGTTATCACGTTCCACTCTCTCCAATTTCCCATGTTAGAAATCTTGAGCTTCTTAAGCTTCGGAAATTCGACGTTTGGCATATCTCCGTGGGGCCCGAGGCGCTCGAGGGAAGTCAAGCCATCTAATTCAAGCGTTTCGAGGGAAGGCAATCTCCCCAAAGGAGGCAAAGATTTGCAGTTAGGGCAGTTTTTAAGGTAGAGCTTCTGCAAGTTAGTTAATCCCATGATCCAGCCTGGAAGCTTCGAGCCCATGTATGAGCTGATGTGGAGAGACTGCACAGTTTCGTTAGGGCAAAGGGCTTCGATGACTTCGTCTTGTCTGCTGTCGTTGGAAAGAATCGAAGGGCTGAATTCTAACTGCAGGCCAGAGATTGCCCTTTTCCTATGCAGATTGGCCCTTTTCGCCTCGTTTCCATCTGCAACTGATCCTATCCCTTCGATCTTCAGACATCCTCCGAGGTTGTCGAGAATCTCGAGATCTTCGATATTGCTCTTCGCATCCTTGCCACGAACGATAGGGAATTTGCTCAGCGTTCGAAGCGATTTCATCTTTGCTATCCCTTTAGGCAAGATTTTGAGGCTATCTGCACCGTCGATCTCAAGGTGTCTTAGGTTGATTAGCTTCCCAACCTCAAGGGGCAACTTTCTGAGATAAACGCAGGACGAAAGCTTCAAAGTTTGCAGATTCAACAGTTCGCATATCGTTTCAGGCAAATCCCAGAAAGGATTGTGGGAAAGATTGAGGTACTTCAGCTTGACGAGCTTTCCAATTTCCTTCGTTAATTCCCCAATTCTGTTTCTGCTGAGATCTAAGGACTTTACGCTCGATAATCGAAGGAAAAACTCGGGCTCGACCCCATCGAGCTGGCTCAGAATGGGCGGAGGGTCGTAGAAAGACTGTATCCAAAGCGTGAAGAGCTTTTCCCCGCCCTGAGAGAAGGCGGGGAAGCTCGAGCCTTCTCCTCGTATCAGCGTCAAGTGACGAATGCTTTTGTGGACCGAGCTCAGTTTCTGCTCAAAGTCAGCGCCAGCCTCGAAAATCGAGCATTCGTTCTTCATCATATACCGAGCAAAGTCGTGGACCATGTCGTGCATTTTGAACCGTACGATCTGCTGATGGTCCTTTGTTCTGACCAAGTCCTGTAAGAACGACCTCAGCGCGAGATTTTGAAGGTACTCTTGACCTAGGAGCTCCATCTCTGAGCCATCCTCAGCTGAGCTGCTGAGGTAGCCTTGAGCCATCCATAGCTGTAAGAGATTGCTCGTTTCTATCGCATGACCCTTTGGAAAGAGGGCGCAGAAGGAGAAGCAACGTTTCAAACTCGAGGGCAGATCGTAGTAGCTCAGCATCAATGGAGGGAAAACTTCGTCTGCCTCTTCTAATTCCCAGAATTCGCTGCCCAAAACGTCGTTCCACCCTCTCAACGTTTTCTTGAAACGCATGAGGCTGGCGATTGTCTTGATGTAAAGAGGCAGACCTTTGCATTTCTCTGCTATCTTCTTACCTACTTCTTCCAACAAGGCACTGTCCCCTTCTTTCCTGTCGAAGAAAGCTATCTTGCTGAACAGTGACCAAGAATCCTGGGCAGATAGCTGTCCTAAACAGAGGTTGTAAGTGCTCCCCATGGACCTCGCCACCCTCTCGTTCCTCGTCGTGATTAGAATCGAACTCCCTTCTGCCCCCGTCTTGAGGGAGTTAAAAAGCTGCTCGAATCGTCTGCAATCTGTCGTCCAAACGTCGTCCAAGACTAGCAAGAACTTAGTATCTCTTACGTAATCCCTTAGTTTTCTCAGCAGTGTTTCCAATTCGAAGGCGTGGGGGGCACTGCCTTCGACGTCTTCTATAATGGCTTTAACCACACGAGCTTCGTCGAACTGATCAGACACGCAGACCCACATTGTTCTTTCGAAGTGGGTAATAAGGGATTGGTAAACTAGCTGAGCTAAGGTTGTCTTACCAATGCCTCCTTGGCCAGAAATCGAAGCTACATTGAGGCCCTTTTCTTGATTATTCCCCTCAGACACTAGCAAAAGTTTGGTTATAATTCTATCCTTATCTGCTTCTCGCCCTTTAACTTCAGACACATCGACGAACGACGACGATTTGTGCTTATCTGCGCCGTCGTTATTACGAACCACATTATCGAACTTAAACCTATCTTTCTCCCTAGATATATCGTCGAGCCTTTCGTTGATGGACTCAATCTTTAGGGCTAAGTCACGGCGAAGGGTGTACTTATTACAGCCTCGGCAAGGAAGAGTCAGGTAAGAGCGTACCTTTGCGTACGCCGGCGACGATTGAATCTCTAGGCCTTCGATCTCAGCCTTGCGAATCGAAGTAATCCATTCGGACAAGACATCCTCGGCGTCGTACGATACGTCCTTGAGCTTTTCGAGCCATAGTTTCACCGCTTCTTCCTTCACCTGCCGCCTCTCGGCGTCGATCAGAACGGCTCTGATGGATTTGAAAGTGCTGCTGAGCTTCTGTACCTGCTTTTCGACGCCGGAGACTAGCTGTATCTCTCGGCGGATTTGCTGTTCTAAGATGGTGGTTAGCTGCGTGAGGATCGTGGAAATGATTGGATCAGACATGACGATGCGTTAAGGTTTCGATTGATCGGATTCGAAAGAGCTCAAAGCTGATGAAAACTCAGTTGAGATGTTAAGAATAAAACCTCGGAAGTTGAGCAATGGCGTCCTAAACTAAACCTTCATGAACAGGCGAAGACTGAAAATGGGAGAAGACTTTTCATTTCCGCGTGGGAAAGGAAAATAGTAAATCAAAGACAAAAATTATTTATGACATAATATATATATTTCTCTAAATTTGAAATAAAAGCAATAATTAACACCTGACTTTCCTAGATAATTATTTGTTATTACCGCGTAATATTTAGGCTTTAGTAAAGTGTTATCTATAAGCTATAAATATCTCTGTTTTTCGCTTCAGTGAGGGACTGTCTTCGTCGTCCTTTCTTTTTCTATTTTTCTTCTTCTTATTTTCTTTTCTTTTTCCTTTTTTTTTTCTTATTTTCTTTCCCTCCCACGCTGCGAACCCTGAAATAAACTTTCATTCGTCGATTAAGTTAGGTTTTTTTTGTGAGCTGAGAAATGCAGAATCAGAGGCTGAAGCAGCAGCAGCAACAGCAGCAAGCTTTGATACAGCAAGCTCTGCTTCAACAGCAGTCGCTCTATCATCCCGGTCTAATTGCTGGTCCTCAGGTTTGAATTTTAACGCCTAGTGTTTTATTATTCTCATTTGGTAGCTGATTGAGCTCGCCGGGTCGATTGGTTGTTTTTTCTTTTCCATTTTGACGGACTGCTTTCTGATTGTTATGTTTGATTTTGGTTTGTTTTGGGATTGTTGTGAATATCTGATTTGAGTCATCTCAGCTCTGTTGTTGTTCATTTGTAGAGTTTGATGTTCCTGTTTGTGGGCGGATTTTAGGTTATTTAGTTGTCGGTCTGATTGTGGATTAGGGTTTTGTTTTCTAATGGCTTTGGGGCATGGGATTCCCTGTTCGAGCCAAACTCCATTTCTTTTTGGTTGTTCTCAGTAGGTGCTGGTATTAGAACCTCCTTTACCCTGTGATATGGGGTGTCTTTCTCTCTGACGGCCGTTTTGAGTCATTGGGTGGGTTGGTTTGGTCGATATGGGACAAGTACAACAGTGTAGTACATTTTTTTCTTTGTTTTTATTCATTGTTTTCCTTTTTTTTTAAAAAAAAAATTGCAGATTGAGCCAATTTCAAGTGGAAATTTGCCTCCTGGGTTTGATCCAAGTACATGCCGCAGTGTGTGAGTCTCGTTCGAACTTTTTTCCCTTCAATTTTTGTTTGGATCTTTTCTTCATTGCATGGTTTCTTTTATAAGCTTATGTTTGGTTGTAGTCCTTGATTCGTTGTAAGTTGGATGGCTGGATGAGACTTTGAATACTCTGCTTACACATATCATAACCTTCGAAACTCCTTGCACTGTTGAGTTTATTGATTCCATCTTTATTGTTTAATTTATGGATTGTTTTTATGGTTTAATCATGTCTTTGACTCAATATGTGGTTGGTGTTTGGGAAAATTGCAGTTACGTGGGTAATATTCACACCCAGGTGACTGAACCTCTTCTTCAAGAAGTGTTTGCTAGTACTGGTCCTGTGGAAGGATGCAAGCTTATTAGGAAAGAGAAGGTGAGTTTTTTTCGAATGCCTGATTCCTTGGAGTGCTTATCCTCCATAAATCAATTCAGTTTCTGTCTTTTAAGTGATGTGGTTTATCTTGTGTTTCTGTTGTACAGTCATCATATGGGTTTATACACTACTTTGATCGTAGATCAGCTGCACTTGCAATCATGAATCTCAATGGAAGGCATCTGTGAGTATCACAAACAGAACCGTTGATTTTTTTTTACTAGTGTCAGAAATAAAGTGCTTTGTGGAATATTCAGGTTTGGACAGCCTATCAAAGTTAACTGGGCATATGTCAGTGGTCAGAGAGAGGACACATCAAGTTAGTCGATGGTTTATTGTTTTAGTAGATGGTTGCGTTAACATGTATAACATTACGTATCTGGCCATCTAATGAACATTTCAACTTCTGCAGCCCACTTCAAAATTTTTGTTGGTGATCTCAGCCCAGAAGTCACTGATGCCATTCTGTTTGCATGCTTTTCTGTTTACCCTAGTTGCTCGTAAGAATATATATATCTCCTTCTCTCTTTTTTTAGTATATAATTAGACACACACACAGAGAGACGCATACTCTCTCCTACGACCTTATCAAGATTTTTATTTGTTTTCTTAATTTTCTCAAAAACTGAAATCTTTGACCGAGTTTTTTCCCCGTGGGCACATTGTTGTACTTGTAGTTGTCTTGTCATTTAGGCACCCTTAGTGAATTACTTAATGTGAGTTTGTGATCATCTTAAACTGGTTGCAGTGATGCAAAGGTTATGTGGGATCAAAAGACTGGCCGCTCCAGAGGGTATGGATTTGTTTCTTTCCGGAACCAGCAGGAAGCTCAAAGTGCAATAAACGATTTAACTGGTGACTTCTGTTCGATTATATTTCTTGCCATTGCCAGTTATGCTGTAATAAGTGAAATATGTAACTACTATTGGGTCATTATTTGGTTATAAGTGCGACAATATTTCAGGGAAATGGCTTGGCAGTAGGCAGATACGATGTAATTGGGCCACTAAAGGTGCAGGTACCAGTGATGACAAGCAGAGTTCAGATGCTAAAAGTGTCGTAGAACTAACAAGTGGTTCCTCAGGTGGGTCAGATTGGTTGAGACTTCCTGAAATTAATCTAGCGAATTATGGGAATAAAGTAAAACATCCATATTCATTGAACGTTTGTGGTGAGATTTTAGTGGGTGCATAAACTCATTCCGGTGAATATCACCAAAACTCTGTCATATTTGTTAGAACTCAATCGCTATTGTGGCTGAGAAAGTGTAGGGCCTAAGCCTAAGTTGCACCCAGAACGGTTATGACACCACTGATATTTATGATTTAGAGGCGATTTGACTAATGCAACCCTTTGCTTAGCAGAAGACACTAAAGAGGCAGCTATGGGTGATGCTCCCGAGAATAACCCTCAATACACAACTGTCTACGTTGGCAATCTTGCACCAGAGGTAAGTTCATTTCCCTTGTAGCGTTCCTCTCGCTTGCCTCTAATACCTTACTGTCAAAGATTCGAAAGATACTTGAGGATTCTTTCGTACGTTTGAACGATTTACTTTCCTTGGGTCTATTAATCCAGGTAACCCAAGTTGATCTCCACCGCCACTTCCACGCACTCGGCGCTGGCTCAATTGAAGAGGTTCGTGTCCAGCGCGACAAAGGCTTTGGCTTCGTTAGGTACAGCACCCACTCCGAGGCTGCCATGGCTATCTCAATAGGCAATGCTAATTCATTCATCTTCGGTAAACAGATCAAGGTTTGTTGTATATTCATGTATGTATGCACACACACACACACACACACATATGGTTTGAAATCATTCAAACAGTTTTTCTGTCTACACTCAGTGTTCGTGGGGAAACAAGCCAACCCCACCAGGGACAACCTCGAACCCACTCCCACCACCACCGCCCGCACCCTTGGCCGGCCTATCGGCGGCTGACCTTTTGGCGTACGAACGCCAGCTGGCACTGAGCAAGATGGGTGGGGTCCACGCTCTTATGCACCCACAAGGACAGATTCCCATGAAACAAGGCTCGATGGGAATGGGCGCGAGCGCTAGCCAAGCGATATACGACAGTGGTTTTCAGAACGTTGCTGCCGCTCAGCAGTTGATGTACTATCAGTGAAATTTATGACGTCTTTGATTATCTTTTTTATTGCTGCTGCTGTTGGTGTCTTGTTGTAGAAGACGAATGTTTGTGAGACTCTTTGTCCCCGTTAGGACGTTTTTTGTTTGTTGTCGCGGTGCTTACGTGTATTGGGTTTGCGGTTTTGTAATAAACTTGTGCGTATGACTTCGAATACTTCGGTGTTGTTAAAGGTTGGGGCTTTTGCTGATTATGGCCCAGGTTTTGCTCTGTCGGAAAGCTTCGATCTTTTTCGATTCTTTCGTCGGGGAAAGCTTCGTTGCATTCCACCTGATATTTTATGATTAGCGTATTTTATGACGGTGACGGCCATGGATAGAGGAATTTTGCTGCCTGAGAAATTTTGTAGTTTAGCTAAAGAAAGCTAGCGATGTTTTGAAGTTTAAATGGGAAGGAATGTATAAATAACAAAATAATAGTGTAATAATATTGGCGGTAAATTGTGCGGCAACTCTTGAATTGTCGCATCACGCGCGACGCGTACTGTTTTGCTTTTCTCACTCGCTTTGCCACTGGGTTACAAAATCATCCTGTACCTGCCTGTCTCTTCAGCTTTTCCAGGGAGGAAAAACGTTGATTGATCGACCATAAGATCGTATTTTGGGTCTTGATTCTTAGCTTTACTTCATTCTTCGAACACTTCCAAAAGGGATTTTGACGAAACCCTAATTTGAGACTTGACTTTTTAAGATAATCGACCTCCGTTGATGGACCAGGGAAGACGCGGGAATCGTGGCGGAGGGAGGAATTACAGAGGAGGGTCGCGGGGATCTTCGAATCGTTACGTCGCTCGTCCCAGCCTTGTAAGTCATCGGACGATTCTTTAATTTCTTATGTGATTAATTGTGCATCAACGAAAAAATTTCGTCGTATGTCGATTGGCCAAGATATGTGCGTTTTAGCTTCAACAGTGCCTTCAAAACCCTTTTATTTCTTCTTTTCTCTATGCATGCCATCGTAAAGAGCTTCTCCGTAATGAATTATTTGTTATTGATCTTGGTTTTCCTCGGTTAGGTCGGTGGAAATGCCTCACCTGTTACTGACCATGGAATCCCTAGTGGGATTAGGAATTCAGAAACACCATCAGTTGACGATGCAGCGAGGAAAATGAACGAGCTGTTGACGCCAGATGGACCCATCTCATCATCCCACGGTTCTCCAAATGTGTTGCAGAGTGATGTTGAATCTCCTTCGATAGCCCAACGCGTGATAAGCAACCCTGCAAGCTCTAGTGGGGGCGGCGTTGAAAGTGAGGATACTGAATCCCAGCAGAAAGGGGTTTGTTTCGATATCTGCGTGCCAAGAACTGCAGGCGTAGTAAAGCTGAAATCTCCTCTCTTGGTTACCAACAGAGCAAAGAGGAACGAATTGAAGCTTCGAACGGAGGGGGGCAACATTAAGGTGTTGAGGACTGGCATGATTCTCCTAAAGGGCTACCTCGGCATAGCTGATCAGGTGGCCATTATTACTTCTAATTCCTGTATTGTGCGTATGAGATGCTGTAGTATCTACTATTCGCAAACTGAGTGTAATAGTGATGATTATCAAGGTGGTTAAGTCGAGTTCGAGACGTAAAACGAATTTCGGTTTTGGTTATCGATTGTTGTTTTTGTTTCCATGTGGAGGCACTTGAATTGCTGAGATGGAGACGGTGGCAGAGAGTTTGGTTGACTTAGCTTCTTGAAATCAAATGCAGCACCACAGCCCTTATCTTCCATAATAGGATCCATTGACCTTTATTATTATTGTTTAGTGACACTAAGTAGTATCGTTCCTCTGTGCTTACGCCCTTGTTTAACTATCAATCTACATCTTGGTCTTTCAGGTCAAATTCACTAAGATATGCCGAGATATTGGTGTCGGTGAGGGAGGCTTTTACCACCCGGGCTATCGCGACGGAGCAAAGCTGAACCTGAAAATGATGTGCCTTGGGAGAAATTGGGATCCCCAGACTAGCAGCTACTGTGACGAAAGGCCGTTTGATGGAGCCAAACCTCCACCTATACCACATGAGTATCTGCAGTTCGTCGAGGAAGTAATTAAGGAAAGCCATTCCTACCTCGAGTCAAACTGCAAAGGAAAGAATCCAACTCATATAATCCCTTTATTGTCGCCAGACCTCTGCATCATTAACTTCTACTCGCAGACGGGCAAGCTTGGCCTTCACCAGGTCTGCTTGTTTCGATCCATTTTTTCCTTCTCTGTTTTCCTTAAAGACTGGTTTTGAAAACTCCATTTTTTCCATTTATTATTTATTTATTAATTCAGGATAAAGATGAAAGCCCAGAAAGTCTGTGCAGACAGCTCCCCGTGGTGTCTCTTTCCATTGGCGATGACGCTGAATTCCTCTACGGAGACCAAAGAGATGTCGAAAGGGCGGAGAAACTCGTGTTAGGATCGGGCGATGTCCTAATTTTCGGCGGTGAAGCTCGCCACATATTTCACGGGGTTACTAAAATTATTCCCAACACTGCCCCTAAAGCGTTGCTGGACGGATCAGATCTTAGGCCGGGCCGAATTAACCTTACTTTTCGACAATACTGATCTGCTGTGTTACTGAATTGTCTTTTAATGTTGTAATGATACGGTTGTTGTGTTTTCTAGTGCATTGCAGATTGTTTTTCCACTGAATTAAATGGTCTATATGCTCAACTTACAGTTGTTCAGGTATCTGATAAATTCGAAACTAGTAGGATTTTCGATGGTCGAATGGAGAGACCTCATGCGAATGCCATGGCTTCGGCTTCTGCCCGAACCATGTTAGCATAGATCCCATCTGACCTTTCGGCCATTAAAGAACTGTGGTCGCCGTACTCAGCCACCGACCCATCTCTGACCACGGCTATGAAGTCAGCGTCCCTAATGGTCGACAGTCGGTGAGCCACCACGACCGTCGTGGCTCGTTTTGACACCCTTTTCAGCGCTCCCTTGACCTGCTTCTCAGATTCCAGGTCGAGGGCGCTGCTCGCCTCGTCCAGCAAGAGAACCCTCGATTTCTTCAGTATTGCCCGAGCTATCGCCAGCCTCTGCTTTTGCCCGCCCGATAGCTGAACTCCGCTCTCGCCAACCTGCGGGTAAGTAAGAGTACTGTTATATATTCCGTCTCCTTTGCGCAAGAAAAAGTTCGACGTAAAGATTCGATTTGTTTTTGTTTTTTTTTGCACACCTCAGTTTCGTAGCCCTGAGGCAAGCTGCATATGAACTTGTGAATGTAGGCTTCTTTGGCGGCCGATTCGATCTCTGCCCACGAAGCGTTTGTGCTCCCAAAGGCGATGTTATCCCTTATGGTGCCCGCGAATAGGGACGGCTCTTGGCCCACCAATGCGATCTGCCTCCTCAGCCACTTTACGTCGAGCTCCCTCAAATCGACGCCGCCCATCACGACCCGCCCCTTGACCGGGTCGTAGAATCGCTGGACCAACCATATAACCGTCGACTTGCCCGACCCTGACCCGCCCACAAGAGCCACCGTCGACCCGCCTCTTATCTTGAGGCTGAAATCGTTCAGAACCATCGCCTCGGGCCTCGAGGGGTAAGCAAACCTAACCCTTCGAAGCTCTATGTCCACGCTCTGCTTCGAAGGGTTTTCGAACTTTTTTCCACCTTTCTTGCGCTCGTCGTTCCCTATTAAAGGCTTTCGATTGAGTATCTCGAAGATCGCCGGAATGGCCGAGCCGGCCGTCGAAGTGTCCGGCGCTAGGCCGGCGAGCTGTCCGACCGAAAACGAGCTTAGGACGAGGATCAAGAAAATCTTGTACACAACGCCGAAATTTGTGAGCTCTCTCTTGACCAAATAGGCTCCGTAGTAGAGAGTCACGGTGTACGCAGCGTACATGGCAGCCTGCGACGAGCCGAGGACCAAGCCAAGCATCTGAGACCTCTTAATCGACTTCCTATTGGGCTCGGCCAAGGCTCGATCGAAGAAGCCCACGATCCTTTCTTGGGTCCCAAAGGTGATCACCGTCCTCACGCTCGATACCGCCCCAGAGACTATGGTGCTAGCCCTAGCGTAGGCGCTGTTGTCTATCTTCGGACCTATGTTGACTATGAGGTTCAGATAGCTAGCCCCGAGGGTGAGAGGGGTTAGGGCTGCGGCTACTAGGGTTAGCCTCCACTGTAGGTAAAAGGACACGCCTAGCCCAACCGCCGCCGAGCTCAGGCCCATCAGCATGACCGAGGTTCGATCGCCTAGGACCGACCTGAAGGTGGTGCAGTCCATGGACAGCTTTGAGACTAAGATCCCGGTCGAGTTCTCGGCCAGGTCGAACCAGCCCGGCTCTTGGCTCAGCACGGCTCTGAAGAGAAGGTCACGGACCCGTCTGGTGAGGTTCGTACCGGCCCAGCCGCAGAGCCCCTGCTGGCCCGTCATGGTTAGTATGCAGCCGAACCCTAGCCCGACTAGCACCAAGCATAGGTTCCCCACGTCCCTTTTAAGCCTATGCATGTCGTCGTAGAAGTAGACCTTCAGCGCTTGGCCGAGGACCAACGGGAAGATGGAAAGGATCGCCCCGGCGACTAAGCCCAAGGCGAATCCCGATGTCAGCATGAGCGCTTCGGGCCTCTGCAATTTCCATACGTCGGCGAGTCTGTACTTATTTCTAGGCTTCTGTTGGCTTTCTTCGTCGTTGACTTCTGCCGTATACTTGGAGGGTAATATGGGTACTTGGTTTGCTTCTTCGACGATTTTTGAAGGGTTGGCCGTAGATCTTTCGCCCTCGTTTTTTGCGGGCTCGGGCTGGGTCATTCCGTCCGAGGCTAGGTTTATGAGTTGGTAATAAGCGCCGCCTTTCTCCATGAGCTGGCCATGGTTCCCCGACTCGACCACGGTGCCACGGTCGAGCACGACTATGGTGTGGGCGTTTCGAACCGTGGCTAGCCTGTGTGCGATTACGACCGTAGTCTTTCCTTTCGAAATTTTTTCGATTGCCTTCTGAACGACGGCCTCTGACTCGGGGTCTAAGGCGCTCGTCGCCTCGTCTAAAAGAAGGATTTTGGGATCCTTGATCATCGCTCGAGCTAGGGCTAGCCGCTGCTTTTGGCCGCCCGAGAGCTGGGTCCCTCTGTCGCCTACCTATAAAGAAGGAAAAGAAACAAAAAAAGAATCGTAGATGATTATTGAACGTTATCTTGCCATCGTGTGTGATCGAAATAGTACCTCCGTTTCGTAACCGTTTGGAAGGCGGCGAATAAAATCGTGTATGTTTGCGGCAACGCATGCCGCGATTGCGTCCTTCTTCATGGCGTTTTCCTTTCCCATCATTAGGTTTTCGAGGATCGTCGTGGCGAATAGCACGGGCTCTTGCCCGACCATTCCTATCTGCTCTCTGAGCCATTTCACTTGCAGTGTCTTTATATCGAAGCCGTCCAGCGACACGACGCCTGAGACGAAAGAAGTTTATAAGGCGACGAAACCCGAGTTTTCAAACGGTTGCGCAATGCTTGTGTTTGCTTACCACTGTTTGGGTCGTAAAACCTCTCTATGAGGGCGAAGATGGTCGATTTTCCTCCTCCGCTGGCGCCGACTAAGGCTAGAGTTTTCGAGCTTGGGATCGTCAGGTCGAGGTTTCGAAGAATTGGGATCGTCGGCCTCGAGGGATAGGCGAAGGAAACGCCTCGAAATTCGATTTTCCAACGAATCTTCGACGGTTTCCTCCCCTCGGGGCTGTAAGGATCGATCTGAGGAACCCTATCGATCACTTCGAAAACCCTTCCCGCCGCTACGGTTCCTTGCGGGAATTGAGCGAAGTGCGACAGCGCTAGGGCCAATCCACTGTAATAACAATCGTACGTAAATTAACGTCAAGAAAGAAATTACAGAGGGGCGAAAAAGGAAGAAAGATTTTTTTAAAAAATTTCGTACCGCCCTCCGACGTTTACGCCGAAGAAACACGCAATTGCGTCCCCGCCCTTGAGTTCTCCTTTCGAGATTAAGATCGCACCATACCAAAAAGCTAGGGCCCACGTTGAGTAAGTGACGAGGTAGATAACGCCTAAACCTACCCCCTTTGCGAAGCCGAGCTTTGCGCCTAAAGGAATGGATTTTTTGAGGTAATCAGAATATTTTTCCGCTAAAGTGTCTTCGGCAACAAAGGCGATCACCGTCCTAATGGAACTTATGGCTTGTTCCGCTACGCCGCCGGCTTTTCTGTAACAACCCTTTTAAAAAGAAACACAGTTCAACAGATAAATAAACTCCGAGGTTATTTTTTGCTACTTACGCCCGAAGAAAAAAAAAACTTTTCTACCCACCACTTCTTTGGCTGCAATGTCGCCGTATATCGACTTGTACGCTATTCCACAAAACATAGTCAAAGGCGTCACTGCAAAAACGGCTAAAGCCACCTTCCAAGATCGTAGAAAGCCGACGACGTAGCCGTTGACGAAGGTGCATAAATGATGGACGAAGTGCGCCATCTGCGTGATTTTTTATTACATGGCCGTGAGAAATAGTATATTTCGTAGAAACGAGACGCAAAATTACGAACGGGGAAAAAAAGAGGGTACCTTTTCCGCCATAACTTCTTGGATCTGAGCTACGTCGCTGGAAATTCCGTGCATAATGTCGCTGGTACTCAACTCCATGTCGAAATAAGCTACGTCTTGGCGCAAAACTGCGCGCAGATACTCGGTTCTTATCCTATGAGCCGATCGATCGCCAACCAGTCGCCAGCATGCAATCTCTGCCGCCCGCCGAAAAAAAAATATGAAATCAGTTGTTACAAACCCTAAATTTCACAGTGGAAACGAAATAAGAAACACTGTAAGAACTTTACCTAAGTAAGCTCCTATCAAAACCAGCGCCGCCAATCCCGTCATGAGCAGGCATATCTACGGAAAAAAAATGCTGCGTCGAACGAATTGCTTCGCAGTTCTAACGGAAAAAAAGGAAAAAAACACGTACTTTGTTTACGTCCTTCATCATCTGCTGATTGTCTTCGTTGTTATGTCCGACGGCAAGCTTGTTGACGAACTTGCCGAAGAGGAAGGAATACCAAGGAAGTGAACCTCCGTTGATGAAAGCTCCCAAGCACCCGAAAAAGATGAGTATCAAATCGAGATTCGTCGAATACCTAAACATCTCCAAAATTCCGACGCTCTTCGCAGCTTTGGCTCCATCTTCCTCGTCGTCGTCTTGTTCTTCGAATCGTTGGCCTTGATCAGAATAATCGTCGTTTCCATCGTAATAAGCAAATTGGCTACGATGGTCGTAATCACTTGTACGATGTCGTCCCTTATAATCATCGTAGGACATTTCCACATCGTTAAAGACATCATCTTTCCCTTCCATGTAAGCTCGAGACACTGAAAGCCAACGTGGGTCTTCTTCGCGCTTATCATTACAATATTCCCGATAAGTCTCCGTCAGACAAAGGTCTCTCTCGACGTCCCTCGGAGCTTCGTAGTCGAGCGTATTACTGAGATCATCTCTAACGTTCGAAAAGACTCGATTTTTATCCGTTAAAGACCTTCGACTGTCGTTATAACTATGAAGATCGAATCTCCCCGAAGGCACAAGATCGTAGCCTGACTGAGAAATCCCAGTAGTGTAATAAGGGTTTTGAAACGTCTGAAATTCCCCACCGTAAGTACGAGCGAGGTAGTAATCGTTCGCCGATCTTCTGAAGATTCTGCTAGATGGTACCGAAGGAGAAGCGACGTAAGGGCTGAAAATCGCGCCGAGATTATCCTGACTCATTTGTTGTTCCCAGTTGTTCGTCGACTCGAAATTCCACGAAAGCTCGTTCTGCCAATATTTTTCGTCGGCGGGCGTAGGGTTTCTAATACGCCTGCTGTTTTTCGACTGATGCGAGAAAACGTACGAGCTCGAGGCTGATGACATCATCGTCGTCGAATGCCGAGAAACGACGGGGGTGTTGTTGTGCCTCCTTCTTCTTCTTTGGGGCGTGTTTGGCGCCGACGAACTTTCGAGGCCGTCGTCGTCCATGAATTTAGATCGATCGACGAAAAAAGCTCTCTTTTCTTTTTTTTTTTCTTTTTTTTTTTAGAGTTTTGCAGATATTTTTTTTTTTTTGTAGGGAATGAGGGATTGGAGGAAGGGATGGGATTAGCTAATGGTTAGATGCATTGTTAAGTACGACGACGACGGAGTTGGATAAATCGCCGTAATCTTCGACAACTCCCATAGCTGATGAGCAGCGTTTTTATTACATGGGATTCTCCGACGATCGAAGTGTTTGATCGATTGTTCGTATGAGTGAAAAACATTGATACTCCTTTTGGACTATTATTGATCATGCATTGATAAAGATAATATGTGTGTTAGTGTGTATATATATATTATATAGTGTGATAAAGACTGGTCGGAAGGGCTGAGTGAGTTTCTTGTTCTTTAATGTATGTAAAGGCTGAGATTGTCGGAATATGCATGTCCCATATTGTAAAATAAATAAGTTCAAAAGCCGGCTATTAAAATTTTATTTGTTAAGTATAGTCATTTGCCGGCTCGAATATATTAATACACTCGCCCTCGCGTCAAGAAAAAGATTGTTATTAAATTGGGAAAGTATAATAATAATTAATTTTCACCAACTTTAATATCATATCAGCTATGAAATAATATTCGGCCCAAAATCGTAGCTATCCCAATAATAATATTTATTGGAAATAATAATATTTCATAATATAAAATATATTGGGCCTAGACCCAAAATCGCAGTTTAGTGGACAAACTCTAAAAGCCCAAAATGCTTCTGTCCATCTTGGTGATTCGATTCAACTTCCATCGGTTTCTGGTAGTTTTGTTAGAATTTTAAATCAACATTTATATATACATATTCTGATTTCTATGAATACATTCGGATTTTATTATGATCATCAACTTATGACGGGAAAATGTAATCTTTCAATTTTGTTACGGAATATGACGTCACAGCTATATGATTGTCTTAGTTGTACATAGGGTTAATTCCTTTTCAATACCTTTCAGCATTTCAACTTCCTTTTAAATACCCCTCGAATTATATCTTCCTTATAAGTACCTATTTGAAAATTTATTCCTATTCAGTACCTAAAAAACCCTTTTCAGCATTAAATTGACGAAAATACCCCTGTCTCACATAATCAAAAAAGTTGAATAATTATTTTCATATGAATTATACCAAAAATTAATTATTATACCAACAAAATTAGACATTATACCAGAAAATGTTGAAATTATACCATATGTTTTCATTATTATATAAGTAAATAGCGTTATTATAAATTACAGCGAAATTGGACGTAATTATACCAACTGATTTTGAAATTATACCAGAAACTGTAGAAATTATACCACATATTTTGGTTATTATACCAGTAAATAACGTTATTTGAATTTTATACAGTGAAATTGGACGATATGCGAACTGTTTTCGAAATTATACAAGAAACTGTAGAAATTATACCAACTGTTGTCGTAATTATACCAACAAAATTGTACACTATATCATTTGGTATAATAACGATAACATTTGATATAATTAGAATAATAGTTGGTATAATAATCAAAACAGTTGATGTGATGTCCAATTTAAATAGCGTTATTATAATTTAAAGCGAAATTGGATGTTATACCAACTGATTTTGATATTATACCAGAAATTGTAGAAATTATACCACATGTTTTGGTTATTATACCAGTAAATAACGTTATTCGAATTTTATACAGTGAAATTGGACGATATGCGAACTGATTTTGAAATTATACCAGAAACTGTAGCAATTATACCAACTGTTGACGTAATTATACCAACAAAATTGTACACTATATCATTTGGTATAATAATGATAACTGTTGGTATAATTAGAATAACATTTGGTATAATAATTAAAACAGTTGGTATGATGTCCAATTTAATTTCAGAAAAGGGTATTTTCGTCCCTTGGCTGTTTAGGGTATTAAACACACAACTTTTCTGCAGATGGGTACTGAGCATGAAGTTTTTTCATGAGGATACTGAACAGGAATCTCAAACCTTGAAAGGTACTGAAAGGAAATTTCCCTTTGTATATATGGGTCATGCAAGTTGCGAATCTCTACTTGATATGAATCATATTTGATAGACCGAACCTAATCCATACATCAACTTGTGTTTGTGGTCAAAAAGTGATTTGAATTATTTTCTAAAGAATGGCTAATTGTATATACATATCGAAAAATTCATTTTAGTATATAATACACTATAGTTGGGGACCCAATGATCCCAAATTGGGAATAATAATGGTGACAGTATAATATTTTAATTTATTTATTCAAAACTGTAGAAAGCACAAGCTGGGCAAGTTGGAGGAGGATCAGAAAGCGAAGTGCCAAGTTGAAGATATTATTTAAATATTGGCCACACTCTCGCCATCAACAAAAGTGAAAAATAAATAAAAATAATATAATAATCGCCTGTGAAAACGAATGTCAGCTGTTTTTCTGATCTTGATCAAGAAACGATAAATAGTCTCTTTTCTATCTCCACCCTTAAAAACCATCATAAATGAGAAATGTACATATATCAAGAAATGTCACCTTTCGATCATTGGAAAAAGTATATCAGACCCTAGCGTAAGTTTGCTATCGAGTTCAGCCCCATTCAGATAAAATATAGTTTTACGGACCAATCTTGACGAAAATTCAAAATAAAGAACATAAACACTGATTTGACGAAAATGCCCCTTGTAGGTGTTATATAAAGAGGTATGAATTGCTACTATTATGTTACCAGATGTTATTCAAATGGTATCAATCGAAAAAACTATTTCAACCATCGATTTGGCCTAAATTTTCGAGCATACTGGGCACAAAATCAATTTTGATGTGTATTCGACGACATCAATGATATTTACGTCGTCATATTTAAGATTAGGAATAATTTTTAGAAATATCATTTACGCAATAAGATA
The DNA here is from genome assembly GCA_027422505.1 of Craterostigma plantagineum. NCBI lineage: Eukaryota > Viridiplantae > Streptophyta > Magnoliopsida > Lamiales > Linderniaceae > Craterostigma > Craterostigma plantagineum. The sequence continues at coordinate 21,791,771 of JAPQWV010000018.1, read as the reverse complement.
AATCGAGCATTTTTTTGTCGAAATTAAAGCTAAATACGCTTAAATTCGAGAGACCCATGGCTTGGAAATTACGTCGCGCCTTAGTGTTAACTCAATCGTTCGTCCCTCAAGATTAACGAACTGAAAGTGAAATCGCCATAGAAAAATAATTTAAATGCGTATTCGTTATGTGGTATCAGAAAGGCTTAAGTGGTATAGTTTCAAGACGTTTCGGTACAATAGTGGCATAAAGTGGTATAGTTACGATAAGAAGCATTACACTGATACGAGATATTATTCTAATTTAGTATTAATTTTATATGATGTGGTATACAAGAGCCGTAACGTGGTATAGAAACGATAAGAAACGTTACTCGAACTGGTACGAGATATTACTTTTTCCATTTGGTATAATTTTTGTAATATATGGTATAAGAGAAGCATTGTGTGGTATAGAAGAGGCTTAAAGTTGTATAACAACGTTAACTGTTACTTATCTCATTTGGTATTAGTTATATAAGAAGCGGTACCAAAACAGAGAGAAGTCGTAAAACAGATCGTAAAGTGGTATATTAGATACATAAAGTGGTATAGCAACGAAAACTATTACTTATTCTCAATTGGTATCAAGTTTATAAATTGCGGTACGATAACAGCGTAAAGTGGTATGACAACCATAAGAAGTGGTTTCCAGACTGGAATATTTTTTCATTTGGCAGGTTGTGGTACCCGTTAGGGAGGAAGTGGTACTGAATAAGCAATCACGCTGTTTTGGGCGGGAAAGCTGAATCTCAGTATTATTTTGGGCGGGAACTTTTGTGTAGTATAAATTGGTAAGTGGTATGATAATGGCATAAAGTGGTATTACAAACACATAAAGTGGTATAATAATGGCATAAAGTGGTATCATATACGTGTTAGTTGTTTTTCCTGCAAAACTTAGTGTTTTATGACAGTACAGAAGTGGTATGATAATGGCATAAAGTGATATAACTACCATAAGAAGTGGTTTCCAGATGTTATGCAAATGGTATTAATGGAAAAGCTATTTCAACGATCGATTTACCGTAAATTGTTTACACATACTGGCATAAAATCAATTTTGATGTGTATTCGACGAATTGAAAGTGAAATCGCAAAAAACAAAATATTTAAATGAGTGTTCGTTATGTGGTACCAGAAACGTGTAATTGGTATAATTTCGATAAGATTAGGTACAATAGTGGCATGAAGTGGTATAATTTACATGTGATGTGGTATCATATAAAGATGGAGAGACCATATTCACTGACGGTCCATGAAGCTTCTGGAATGTTCTTATTTTTTGTTATGAATGTAGTATAAATTGGTACTAAAATATGCTGAAGTGGTATAATTTACATGTGATGTGGTATTATGTAGTATATATTCCTGTAATAATGTGGTACCAGAAACACTTTATGTGTTACAGATTGCGGTTTATGCGCTAGGGTTTCTAGTTTTTTGGTTTAGAGTATCGGATCTTAGGGTAAACTATTTCGGGGTTACGATTAAAGGTTTATTGTCGTAAGATTTGATCTATGATTGACGTATAATGTTGTTTATGATACATTTGTTGTAATTCATAATGGTAAATATCAATGTGATGTAAATATAGTTGTCTACGATTTGCATTGGTATACATTTCGCATGATCAAAACATCATTACTTGACTACTTACATCATATTTGCATAAAACGTAACAAAATTAAGGAACTTCGTGTGTTATACATCAAATCATATATTTCCATGATTTTTATTCCTCCACAACCAAAAAAACAACTTTTATTTACGAAATTATTCGATCCATTAATATGGTACGAAACATATTATATAGTATCAATACGACTTAATGTGGTATCGTTTCGTAATGTATTGTTACCAGGATAGTATAAACGGTTACCAAAATATTATAAAGTGGTATAATTTACATGTGATGTGGTATCATATAAAGATGGTGAGACCATATTCATTGACGGATCATGAAGCTTCTGGAATGTTCCTTATTTTTTTGTTATGAATGGAGTATAAATTGGTACCAGATTACGCTGAAGTGGTATAATTTACATGTGTTTTGGTATGGTATAAAGATTGATCCATATTCATTGATGGATCAATAAGCTTCTGGAATGTTCTTTATTTTTTGGTATGAATGGAGTATAAATTGGTACCAGATTACGCTGAAGTGGTATAATTTACATGTGTTTTGGTATGGTATAAATATTGATCCATATTCATTGACGGATCATGAAGCTTCTGGAATGTTCTTTATTTTCTGTTATGAATGGCGTATAAATTGGTACGAGTGTAGTATAAATTGGTACTAGATTATACTTACGTGGTATTGTTTACATGTGATCTGGTACCATATAAATTGGTTCCTATTTTCTGTTACGAGTGGAGTATAAATTGGTACCAGGATATACTTAAGTGGTATAGTTTACATGTGATGTGGTAGTTATAAGATGGAGACGGTAATAGGCCCGTGGAGCTTCTGGAATGTTCTTAGTTTTCTGTTACGATTGGAGTATAATTGGTACCAGAATATACTTAAGTGGTATAATTTACATGTGATGTGGTATTGCATAAAGATGGAGACGATGGCCTATGAAGCTTTGGAATGTTCCTATTTTCTGTTACGAGTGGAGTATAAAATTGGTACCAGAATATCCTTAAGTGGTATAATTTACATGTGATGTGGTATTATAAGATGGAGATGGTAATAGGCCCATGGAACTTCTGAAATGTTCTTATTTTTTGTTACGAATTGAGTATAAATTGGCACCAAACTATATTTAAGTGGTATAATTTACATGTGATGTGGTATTTTATAAATATGAAGACAGTAATAGGCCCATGAAGCTTCTGGGTATTTTTTTGTTACGAGTGGAGTATAAATTGGTATCAAACTATACTTAAGTGGTATAATTTACATGTGATGTGATATTGGATAAAGATGGAGACGCTAATAGACCCAAGACGCTTTTGCATTGTTCTTATTTTTTGTTATGAATGGAGTATAAATTGTTACCAGAATATTATTAAGTGGTATAATTTACATGTAATGTGGTACGAAAGTAAAACTAGTTCAAAATGCAAAATAGAGTAAAAAAGCAGAAGCAGAACAATCATTCAAAGCACTAAAAGTGCTAAACACAGTCAAAACACAATCAGAGCCATCATTCGACGCCGTTCTTCTTCCCAACAACTTCCTTCTTCCTCTTCCGGCCACTTTCTTGTCGATCGACGGGGTTCTTCTTCGGAGCCATCGCACGATTCGTCGATGAAGTGTCGAAATCGGTCGGGTTTCGTCGATTAAGGGTAGATCTGTAGAAAATTCTTCGGGTTTTCTCGATGAAGGCTGGAAAGCTAACTTTAGGGTTTGTGTACTGAAAATCGAATTTTAATCTCAGTGTATCTTATTACAGATCATAATACAACTTCATTCTTAATAAATACCACTAAATAAGATTTATGTACCACTTTATAACACGTGAGATTTAGTCTAAAAGTCTGATGTAATTTCTGGAAAAAATAAGGGTAAAGGTGTCTTTTCTGCCTGAGTTGGTCCTTTTTCCTAACGTGAATATGAGCTAGGTCCTTATTCCTGATTAAAACAATAAAAGGACCTGAAACCTACTTGAATTTGTTAATAAGGTCTGACATCTAATTAGCCTTTGGAAAAATTTTAGACTTTCGTGATGGTTTGTCAATTTCAGTTGCCCCATTTTCTTTTCTGCATGTCTCATCTCAATACATAAATTATTCATAATAAAATAAAAAAGCACCATTTTTTTCACTATAACAAGAAAGTAGGTCCACTGCATTATTACACACAATTTAAAGATGCCCACCAATCCGATGAGATAAGATTTCGAAGTTAACATAGAATTTATCAAGAACATAATCAAAGCTCCCAACAATCTCATGAGACTAAAGCTAAATCTTTACAGATTAAATATATCTATATATATAAATTTTCTTCTTCTTTCTTTCCATTGCAATGGCAAATCTCTTCTTACCTTCGGCCTTTCCTCGTACCATTGTTCCTCCGGCGACTGCCCTCGCCATTCTCGCAATTCCCCGACGAGTCGTTCCACTGCATAATTTTCGTCAAATCGCAAAATAATAAATAAAACGAAAACGCTGATAATCTGAAGATTAGTTTTTTTTTACTCACCCCAGCGCAGAATCCTATACCATAGGAGCTGTAATAATCGGCGTTTTCGCCGCAATAAGACGAAGAAGACGAACGGCCGAGCGCTTCGATGTCGTCTTGGAACATTTCGTTGAATAGGTCTTGAAGTTCTTCGAAGCTCTCGTTTCCCTGAACGTTTCGAAAAGGCGCGATAAAAATTAAACGGCGCAAATTAATAGCATAGAAATCGAATCGAAGTGATTAGAAGCTTACATTTGATTTAGTTTTGCTCATTATTTCGGCCATTTCGTCCAAGAACTCTCCCATGCCCTGCATTTCGCTCGTTTTAGGACATGAAATTCTTCATATAACTTCCAATCTCAGTTCTTACAATTATCCCAATAATGGAGTAAAAAGGAAGAAGACGAAAGGGAATCAATGGCCTCGGACAAAACGTCGACAAGAATGTCCATGCAAATAGAAGTTTCTTGAAACGAATAAGTGCTCGAAAAAAAGAAAGACAGAGACTTTTTAGGACGAAAAAATCACATGTAATAATAATGTGTGGCTCGAATACGAATATACTTACATTTTCGTCGCCATCGTCGTTGCAGTCGTAGACTCCAACATCGTACAAAAACCTCTTGTTTGCATCCGAAAGCACTAGTAAAGGAAAAAAATATAACATACCATTTAGTGATTTGATTTCTATAGCAAATCGAAGATGAACAGATCAGAAGGATAACTCAATCATGAATCAGTGTGAAAACTTGGAAGCTCTAAGCTTCAATTGATTTTGCCTTTCAAGAACTCTATGAAGATCTTAATAGCAGTTAAATCTTTACAGCAGCCAATGCATCATCATCATCATCATCAAATTTGTATATCTAAAGCAAAAGGGCAGGCAAGAACTTAAATTTATATTTATGTAGATATACTATTATATATATATATATATATATATATATATATATATATATATATATATATATATATATATATTAGTACCAGAATAAGCTTGCTGAATAGCTTGAAACTTCTTCTTTGCTTCTTCTCCAATCTTCGAATTCCCAGAAGCAAAGAAGCGATCAGGGTGCCATTTCTATCACCAAAAAAGGAATAATTAAAATCAAAATTTTCAAAGCAGAGGATATTTACAAGCATATCATAAAACATGCTACATCGTACTAATCAGCTACATAAGAACGATCATCCTTACAGAGATCAAAATAAAGGAAAAGAAACAACTAAAGAAACCCAATTATTTTTCAAGAAGATACCGTAATTCGCGCCTTACCGTCAAGAAAAGATACAATTTTGGAAAAAGGGTTGTAATCAAAATCTGACCATAGCGAGTTTCTTGTAAGCATTCCTCAGCTCGGCTGATGAGCATTCTTTCTTCAGCCCCAAAACAGCATAAAAGTCTTTGCTTTTGTCGTCTTCAGAAGCCATTTGGTCGAAGCCCACTGTTTAATTTCACCTCAGAAACTTTGAATTTTTTTGTCGACGAATTAAATGTGTTGGAGATATGCTACAAAGAAGCCCTTTTTATACACACAAGCTCGTACAAGACAAACATATAATTATATGTCATGTGTGATGTAATCCAATATGCCCCTATTACTAAATAGGTTTACATATAAATGTTAACATGCAGCCAATAAATGCTAAAGGATCACCACGGCAATCGAGCTTTGGCATTTATTAACGTGATAAGAGAAACAGAGAGACAACAAAAACAGCTCTCTCTTAAAGAAGACTCCAGAAACATATTTAAATCAGCAATACACGCGCATATATATCCATATAATCGAAAGAAAAAGGAGGGTTTTTTAACTTTATAGAGAAGGGAATGTAACGAGTGATTCTTGATTCAATCACTCGATATTCATATTGAATAGAATAATGCGTGAGGTTCGCTTCTTAGCTATTTTTGCTGGGGTGGATTGAGAGATGAAGGGCTCAGATTTCGTGTTTGCGTCCAGAAATTTCTTTACCCTGTTTTTGGCACTTTCTGGGAATTTAATAACTTAAAAGTGGATTAAATGCTGCTTAAACTAGGATTGGCAATGGGGCAGGGATTCCCCGTCCCCGTGGGGATCCGGCCCGAACGGGGCGGGGAATCCCCGAGATTTTATCCCCGCGGGGCGGAGACGGGGAATGATGTCTCCCCGTGGGATCCCCACGGGGATCCCGCCCCGTTCCCGAACCCTCTTTTATTTATTATAATATTATTATAATTTAAATAATAATAAAATAATATCAAAATATAGATTAAAAATATTAAATTAATACAAATAATATATAAAATTATAATTTATATAATATTTATTACACAAATATATTCTAATTTATATATTATATTAAAGATATTATTTTTCAAAAGAAAATTAAGGGGCGGAGAATCCCCGTGGAGAATCCCCGCCCCGCGTGGATCTCCGCGGGGACGGGGACGGGGACGATTTCATCCCCGAATGCATCGCGGGGACGGGGATGGGGATTAGATCCCCGCCCCCGCCCGCTCCATTGCCATCCGTAGCTTAAACACACGCACGCAGAGAAGAGAAGAAACGTTGACTTTGTTGTTGACCACCCGAGATTCAATGTTTCTAACTGATCAAGAAATGAAACAATTATTTCGGATTAATAAAGTATATTTGGTACAATGCATTAGGCTCGTCACAAGAATGATATGAGTTTACAAGTTGACATTTTATCAATTCCATTTTTATCATATCTATACTATTATATAATATATACTACCTCCGTCCCACTAATTTTACCATATTTTGCCATTTCGGGCGTCCCACTAATTTTATCACATTTCCTTATTTAGCAAAAAAACTATCACAAACAATCAATATAATAATATTAAATATTCTTAAAAAACGTGTCAAATATACACTTTATTACCTTTTCATTGTACTATATTATTATAATAATACCACCTTAATATCCGTGCCCACCAAGATATGTGATAAAAATAACGGGACGGAGGTAGTAATTGGTTTGGGGTGGATATAAACTGCCACAACTTGGTGTGTAACTTATTTGCAATGTAGTCACTCATTTGTAATTTAATTAATACTTAAGTTTTTTCATATCAGTCCTAATTTTTTATTTACTGTAGGCCTCTACAACTAAGCTTCTTTTTATATATTTAAAAATTATATTTCATATTAAACAAAATTATAATTTCAAAATTTAAAATAATTTCAAGATAAAAATTATATTTTAAGTACTAGTGTCAAGAAAGGCACCATATGGTAAACGAATTAAAGTCGATCCTCAACAACAACATGCTGAGGCTCATCTATTGTTGTCTATCAGAACCAATTTGCATGTAAGATATTCTTGACTGAGAAAAGTACAAGTTGTTTCTTTTATAACACCATGTGCCAAGCAAATTGCCATGTGGGGGACAAAAGCCCATTTGGCAATGGATGCTAAAGTACGTAGAGACTACTAGAAAGATGTTAATTCGTTTTTGATTGGACGTTAATTTTGGTTATTACACTGCCCTGGTAGTAATCCGTATAAGAGTTGGTAATAATCCGTAATTTTGTGGTGTATAAAATTAACGTTATTTTATTGAAGTTTGTCATACAATACAACAATTGCAAGTTATGGAGAAGGAAAAGGCTGTTGAAATGAAAACATCCATATTTACAAAGCTAATCTGCAGTTAGTTGAAAACAAACAAAACAGACCCTTCTAATGAAAACTGCTTGTCTAAATTATTACCAGAAAAACATGAACTATTGCCTTCCTAGAAGGCAAAAAATAATAATGCGAGCTAATATTATATATATCCTCCCTGTTTCTCTTTGTCGTCATCTTCATTAGCCGTTTTTTATTTTTTTCCAGTCAGGCGATCACATCCTTCGGAGGTGTTCGCTGGTTGAGCAAGTTAATGCAAATGGCTGACTTTCTTCTCTACCTCTATTTTTTTTTCTATCTTTTTGTTTGTGAGTCAAGGAAATAGAATGTCGCCGTAGGCAACCCAATTCATTAATCTTTCTGAGTATTCGCTAGCATCTTCACTGGCCATTTCCTTTCCCTGGAAAACAGAAAAGATTCGACGCTGTTATATTTTCACCTCACCATAATAGTTCGTTTTATATGTTGTGGTGATAAGTCGAAAAATGAGATTCGAGTGAAACTGACCTTCGAGCTTGACCGCGACACGTAAGGTGAGCTCGAATCGAGTTTGATTTCGCTCGATGGAATGCCAGTAGAGGTTGAACTAATCATCGATGATCTTCAATCACAGGAAGAAAGAATTATTCAACATTCAATACTCAAGACACACGGAGACCCTTTCTTCATAGCATTGTCAATGTAATAGTGGCACAAGTTGAAATGATACTGAGAAAAAAATAGTTAAATTACCGTTCGAGCGTTTCTTCTTCGCATGAATTCCCTGACGAAGATAGCCATTCAACGTGTAGAAAGTTCGAGCAGTTAAATGAGTCGCTGCGTTCGACAAACTGACCACCCTTCTCAACGCAATGTTCGGGTTGAGTATCTGCGAAGAGCTGCCTACGAGACATCGATGGGGTATATCTGCAATAGTAATAAACATTAATAGAGTTTTTTTTTACGATAGCAACTCATAAATTAGTATACAAAAACTTCACCTGGAAAGTGACAAGTCACTTTCGCAAGTCGAACTTTCTGGAGTTGATAGGTTAACTACACCCAAGTTGTAGCCTTCTGTCTTTACAGGTGAAGTCCTGTGAGAGCTGTCAATTTGTATAGCATTTGCCTCATCGATAGTTGAGTCAAGTATGCTTCCATCGGATAGGGACCTTTTGATTATCGACCTGCACATAACCATAAAATGAAACAGAAAATCTTCACTATATACTACTCTTAGTGTTCGTCTAATGAAATAAATGATTAGATTTAGTTATGCTACTCGATAATATATGAAAGAAACTGTGGAAGATTTAAGGATTCGATGGCTACCTAGACTTGTCCTCAGCAAATGCAGAGCTTTGTCTGCCGACATTGTAATACTGGTCAGAGTCCAATTCCCATAGAGCTGGTTTACCCTGTTGTGGCTGGAAGTGACCCAAGAATCTGATCGTAGATATTTAGAAGAAAATTTTCAGGCATCAAAAACATAGTACTAGCTATCTCAACTAGTAATAAGAGGTCTCTAAATTTCTTTAGTCAGATGGTTTTAAAGAACCCGTGTGTTGCTTTTTAGGATCGAGCAGCGGGCTTACACATTTATGGCATCTTGCTTCTCGGCATCCATGTATGTATTGCTGTAATACCGCTGAAGAGTTCGGAGAAATTCTTGGGAATGTGTTGCAGCTTTCCATTGACCTCTCCTCTCCGAAAATATCTGCCAAGCGTAAACCAGGAACTATGAGTTAAAATCCCGTCCAACTTTTCAGAAATAAATGGCTATTACTACTACAACACAAACTCCCATATAAACAAAAATTACCTTATTGTGAGCTGCAGATCCGCCATATTGGAAAGCAAGGGTATCGCCCATAGCTTCGTACATCTTCATCAAGTCATCGGCCAAAGGCGAATCTAAAGTAATGCTGGAAACATCGAGGTATCCCAAAGCATGCAGCTGATGACCCAGAGAAACTAATCCGTAGACGTACTGCGCAACATTGGTACGGTCCAAGCAATCAATGCAATTTGTCCGCAGAACACCTTTCTGAAACATCGGAGGCTTGACAAAGAGACCTTTTTCCACATCAGACCCATCACAGTCCTTTGATGGGATGTTACGATCATTATTGGGCTTAATGTAAAGGTCTTCATCAGCGCAATTGCCATTGCAGTTGTTACTGCAAGGGAGTCGGCTGCAAAAAGATATGGTCAATGACTCATGTAAATGCCTAGCCTCTCGGGGGTCAGCCAAAGGGATTAGTATTATGTATCAAGTGCTACCACAATCTGATCTATGTTCATGTGAACATCTTGCGCAAGGAAAATGATCAGTTAACTGGATAAAGAAAAACATGTCCAAGCGCAAAGATCATTTCTCGGAAAAGAAAATATTTAATTCAAACAAAAGAAAGTCAAGCTGCACGTGATGCCACATATGGATAACCGCACAGCAGCGGAACTCAAGTAGTGGATAACAAATCAGTAAGATAATAAAGACGACGCGAAACCAATGAAAAATAGATGTGCGGCTAATTCTCTCACCTTGAGGAGGGAAGCATGTGACAGTAAAATAAGCCGGTCAAGTCCAACGCATTATCCGCGACTTTGATTAAATACTCCAACACACTAGCCCCCTTACTGAAAAACATACAGGTACATACATATATGAGTTTATCCTACTTTTAAGTACTGAATGATAGCGCAGATTATAAAAGAGCAAAATGCGTAAACTAACTTTTTGGAGAATTTACTCAAATCCCAATGAAGGAATCTCAGCCGGTTTTCATGGGAAAGATCTTTGTTAACAAACTCAATAGCATTTGCAAATTCGGTACGGAGAAAAGATTCTCTGGGCTTCTTCTCACGAGTCTGGTAAGAAAAGAAAATTGATGGGAAAAGGAGAAAGAATGAACCCTTTGGGATTGAATAATAAACTGAAAGGCACATGCTAGAAGCAGACCAATCACTGCAAAGAATACCTTAATCAAGTTCAATATTATTACAGGATTCCCGTATCTCTTGACTAGATTCTCAAAGTGAAGCTTGGTGGCTTCATACTTTTGATCCTTTTTCGATACTGACAGGCGTAAGAGATTCAGTAAAATGAGAGGGTAACCAGAAAACACATATTATCTTGTAAAGAGAGCATTACACATAATGTCAGGCTTGATGTTCAATCTTGATGTCTCTTGGGACCAAAAGAGGGGAATCGAGCCCCGGTTTTGAACCACAGAAGATATCTGTACCGGGTTTCCTTCCCCAACATCCTTGATCACGATTTGTTCGGTCTCAACATCATTTGCCACACGACCCTTCTCATTAACTCCCCTTTTTAAATACCTGTAGCCAAGCCATGCAGAAGAAAGAGCTTCATTAGGCTGCAAAGAAGAGGGGAAACAATCATAAAGTAGATTTTCAAATGACCTGGTTCCAGCATAGTGACGGGAACGTCGTGCAATAAGAATTAAATTGAAGTCACGCCCAGATACTGACAGTTGAACCTGTTTGAAAATTAAAGCATCTGTCACACAATTCTCCATGATCAAGAAGGAGAATCACATCGAAAAACCAAGAAAATCTAGAGAAACACAAACAAGAACATCCACGCCATCAGCAGAAAGATAATCTGGAGGATACACTAACAACTCATACAGACTTTTGTACACATTTACCTGTCTAAAAAATCCATGAACCAACGCCACTGTCCAAACTGAATTCTTTAGTTGGTTGCGAATTCCACGAGTTAAGAACTCATTCCAAACAAACATAGTCTCATAGAGTACCAGTCCTGTTTCATTATTGCTCAGATTCTTTTGAACACTAAGCATTACATGATACGAGTAGCTAAAAAAGAAGTCCTTGGAAAGATCCACATGGCGTAGGAGCTTCTTGTATCTAGTAATCAACAGAGAAGAGGAAGATCCAAAAGCAAGTGATTATACATATTACATTCAAAAAGAAAAAGGAAAATGCAAAGACTTGGATTCAGATAACAGAAAATAAAATAGAAAAGAGACAATAGTTGACCCCTGGGACTAATGATACCTGAATCATTGAAAATGTTACACTAGCATCAAAATAGCAACGTGGGAAGTCCTTGCTAATTTGCTGGGAAGACTTTGCAGTGAACACTAACCAGAACCAAAAGTACTAATAGGCTCTAAGAAAATAGCTAATATCTCTAGGAATAAAAAGAGAAAAAATTAATCTCAGAAATGCATCTCTCGTTTTACCTCAGGAAACAAACTAGCATAAATATAATTACATAAACTCCAGAAGGCTAATGTTGCAATAAAGACTGTATGTAATATACAGGGTACCTCCTGAGTGAAGACTTAGCCAACGATGGAACAGAATCATAAATAAGTGAGAAACAGAGACAAATAAACATAAACTGCCAATAGTCAAGATACAAAGCAGAGCAAGCACATCAATGCAAAGTTTCTCCTCTCATTATATAATTTGTGATTTATAATTACACAAAGAATTGGCAAACACCTGCATTCATTCTTAGAATAAGCCAAATATGAGCTAACAGTAGGGTGGGGTACTGGAATCATCTGGCTCTTGGCAACAGAATATACGTCATTACCACATATGGTACCGATCTTCCTTCTTTTGGTGATAAGAATCATGTAATAAGGTTCCAAAAACCTTATAAATCCTACAAACACCAGGAAAGAATACGAAATCAGGGGATAAAATACATTGCTAAAGTACTATACATAAATTCATAAATGTTGGGCGTCTTCAATAGATAGCATACCGACTATGCCGTAGCAGGTCGTGACAAGATTCAAGCCTCCAGTAGACTTGTTTCCTTCATGTATTCTTCTCAGAAGATCATAACATTCCATTTCCGAGTAAGTTGTAGAATCTTCTGTTATGTTCAGCTCGGACTGTTCCAATCTATTGATCTTCAAAACTCTCCAGCAAGTTCTGTGTTTGTCTCGTCCAATCATATAGAAGTTCTAAAAAAAGCGGAAAAAAACGTTAGTCAACTGGATAACAGAAGAGGAATACAGCCATGATCTCAAGAAGATTCCTCTATCCTTTATGATAAAAAGAACTAGAGAAACAATGACACAAGATACGAAAAATGACTACTAATGTAACTTTTAACATTTAACAATATCTATATGTGCTAATACTGAAAGCTGGTACTTGCACGCCTAGCTTTCAGTATTAGCGCGTACTTTGCTAAAGTTGCAAACATGCGTTCAAATGAGGTAAAGCTCCGACAAAACAGGTCGTTACTTAAAGGAGCACCACATCATTAAGAGTGTAACTCAATTGATCATATAAGGACAGACAACTACTCGAACATGAACTAAATGAACCAAGGAGAACAGTTTCCAGAAATGTAGCTGAAACAAGTAAAGTTGAAACAAACAGAATAATCAGAACGAATGTAGCTACCCAACGTAATGCATTAGATGATGCTCGGGACCTAAACGAGATACCAACGGAAGGAATCTAATAACTGCCCAGATATCTCAACCATCCACTCATTACATTTATGCAAAAACAACCAACAATTACATGCTTCTACACTTAGCATATTAACCAAAAGACTTGAAAGGAGCTCAATCACTAAGAACACAAACTTTTCAACAACTGAACTTCATACGGATGAAAAAACAACAGAAAAGGAACAATTCATGGTCAATGGTGGAAGTAAGCCCTCCTCAACAAGATCAAACAAGGAAACATAATTTCATACCGAAAGAGTCTCATAAAGTTTGAATTTCTGTAAATAGACGCTGCCTCCGCTTCCAACGCTCTCCATGCTGATTTGATCCTTAAGTTCGCTCTCCATAGCCATGCTTCCGAAGCTTCAGGCTAGGGATTTCCCCAACTCGAAATCACGCATACAAAACAACACAAAATCCTTCCGCGCAAACAAAAACCTCAAACCAGCTGTGATTTAGCTTCCTCAGCTGATTCAGGTCAAACCCAAACGAACAAGTCAAAAATTAAGAGTTAAGATAAACATTTTCCGCTCTTATTCAGCTGCTCGAATCTACAACAAGTGAGGCTCGTTTACGCCGGCACGAATGCCACTTCAATACCAAAGAAGGAGATCAAAACCAGTAAACAGCATAAAAAAAATAAGCAACTTACGATTGAGAGTTGAGATGGAGCCGACAAGATGAAGAACCAAAGCTCCCTCACACACACAAAAAATGGGTTCTCTTTTTTTTTTTTTATTCCGTAGGTATGATAATCATTGGGGTGGGGTGCGGTATTTATATGGTCAATGAATATTCAGCGTATTTACAGCGATGAGTGAATTCAAATTGGATAAAAGTAATAATGAGGGCGCTTGCTTGCATGTGAAATTATGACAACATTTTTTGAGGTATAAATACTATTTACGTATTACGTTTACATTTTTGTTCTTACCTTACAATTTTTTTTTATGTATTCAGAATTACTGAGAACTCTTATATACCATTTTTATTCACTCGATGGATACCAAAGAATTTGCAATAAATGGGATTTTGTTGATGAGTAGCGCTGACTCTATTTTATATTCACAGTACTACCTAAATTAAACATAAAATACCTATATGGATATTAATTATAAATGACTGATAATTGAATCCGCTTTTCTTTACTACTTTTATTATTTAAGTTTGTCGAATAAAAAGAGGTGTCAATTGCCTGGCCTACTGATGAATAAAAACAAATATTTCCAAATATAACATGATGAATTTTGTGAGGTTAAATATCTATTGGCGTGACAACCACACGGATTATCGTGACACAACAAAACAAAATAAAATTAAATATCACAGTCGTCTCTCAAAAAATGTCACGTGAAGGCGAAGGGTATCAACCACGCCTTTTTAGCAGTATAATAATTCGTAAATGAAATAGAGATATCAAACAATCATCAATAGTGATAGATATTAATTGTTACGAAACTTGCCATTTAATTTTGGATTAATCTTACAAATATAGGATAGTTTTCATAATTCTGTTATATTTTATCCAGTGTTTTAGAAATCGTTCTAGAGCGCGTTATAGCGTAATTTTTTTTTCTAAGATGTGCTAAAGCTATAGAGGGTTATTGCGCAATTTTTTCAAAACGCGCTGAAGCGCAATAAATATAGTGTTTGGTTTAAATTTTTTTAAAAAATTTTAAAAACTTGAAATGGAAAGGCTAAGGCAAACCCCTTCTTTAAAGACCCTCTTCGTAGTGGGCCAATCTCAAGGCAACTGTCCAAGTAAAAGTGGGCCAAAAGCCATACAACGGCCCATATAACTTTACCACAAAGCACAAAACAACGAGCAATTGATTCAGTGGACTTTCCAAATAGCTTAAAGCTTAACCTTTCTCATTCCTATTCATTTTCTAATCAAATATTCTTTGAAAGCAAAAGAATTTTTCACAAGTTAATGAGGTAGATATCAAGTGGTGCGTAAATTACAACAAATTCAAGAATTCCATAGTACAACAAAATCAAGCAAATTAACTTCAATACAACAAGCACCATCCATGGCTTAACCAAAAATAACACAGTAAACTACAGATTAGTAAACACTCGCCTTCAAAAGGCGCCAGCCATCTGATCATCGTCGAACATCCACAGATCAATGGCAGCAGCACAATCCTGAGGAATGTCTCCGTTGAGGAAACCATCGAAAGAAGTATCCCAATTGCCATCGAGATATGGCATTTCGAATAGCTTCATCTGAGAGTCGAATGAAGAGAAGCCTTCTGAGGTATTTGTTGCGACGGTGCTCTCATTTCCAAGAACTAAGCCATCCAAACTAGGCTTGGCTTTCTTTGCTGGGCTGTAATCTTCAGCTAATTGGGTTTGTTCGTCCTCTAAAATAGCTGATAGCATGGACGAAATCTCTGGCGTCTTTGCACAGTTTTCGCCCCAAGCAACAGTCGTAGGATAGTGAATCTGTGGTTTCTCCTCCATGAAAGATGGAGAATCGTAGCTGTAATTGTTTGAGAAATCCATAGATTGGTTCATGAGAGGCATAAGCGAGTTATCGGGCATGGAATGCGCGGTATGCCTCGGGCGTTTGACATGGATTTCTTCGGGGAAATTCACTTTGGCTTTCTTGCCTCTGATTCTTCGAGCGCTATCATCGTAAGCTCTAGCTGCTTCCTCGGGAGTATCGAAAGTGCCGAGCCAGACTCTGACGCCTTTTGCAGGGTCGCGAATCTCAGCAGCCCATTTTCCCCATGGCCTCTGTCGAATTCCTCTGTAGTGATTCTTCCTCATTCTCTTTGAGGACTTTTCGCCGTCCTCTACAGATTCATAGCTGTTCGGCTTTTGATCTATAGAGAAAAAAGGAGAATTTTAGAAGCTCTTTAAGACTAAAAAGATGGATAACGACTATGCAGATGTGAATGAATATAAGTCGATTAGATTATGTTGCAAATGAAAGCCGAGATTGTTTTATTTTTAGCACCTGATTATCACATCGTATCTAATGAGTAGATCATTCTCAAGACATAATTTCTGCCATGACTATAATCAGTACAAGCTAAAAAGCTACATGAATCTCCATGCTAGACAGTGTCTTTTCTTCAAGAGGTTGAAAGAAGACGAGTTCAATCTTCAAAAGGTAAACAATACAAGCCAAGCTTCTTTTATCAAGCAAGCATGGGTGAGAAGGAATTTCTTAATTGAATAACAAGAGAATCCAATCCTGGATCACACCTACTACCTATCTTGATATCAGCCACTTCTCTTTTGATTTTTTCAACAAGTTTCTCTATATATGATTTAAATCTACCCAAAAGTGGCCAACAACAGTGGATAAGACGCTGAGCTTTCAACACCTCAAACAACTGTGCCCCAGAAATTCGAGTAAAGCAACCATCTTTCAAAAAGCTTCAACATACCATACGCTTTTGAAGCAGAAAAAGCGGAAGGCCTTTTGACCTCGATCACGTCTTCTCCTCCATCATCCCCCGAGAAATCCTTAAAATCAGCCTCGAAGTCGTCGTCAAAGTCAACGAACTTCGATCGACGGTAGCTTTTCTTTTTGTTGTTCTTGTTCAGGTTAGCCTTCAGATCGTTACCCCAAAGAAGCTCCGCCGTGAGCCGCCTAGACGATCGGCTCGCCGCCGGCGATATTAGGTCCGATATTATCGCACCTCCACACATTGCACTTGAAAGATATTACAGCGAATTTTGCGATATTTTTCGAATAAAAAACTAGTAAATTATTGGTGCGTGTTTGCGTGTTGTGGAGTTCTTTATATATGCACAGATGAAGGTAGATGAAGTCGACATGAACGAGGAACGGGTAATTGACGCTTTTACCCTTGGGTCGTCGATTCTTTTGACTTGACTTTTGATTAGACGGAAATACCCCTCTCCCTTCGGCCATTACGCGTGACTTGGGTTGAATCGAGTTTACCTTAGGGTTGATTATTGACTACATATAATATAATTTGCACGGTTTCAAAGATATTTTTAGATTATTAAAATAATATCTGTAATTGACATCATTACAATTTTGATAAAATGCCACTGAAGATTCAGATTAGTCGGCTGTTTGCTGTTTATAATAATAATAATAATAATAATAATATTAAGCTCGACATGGGTTTTGGAGTTATGCATGATGATGAGTTGATTTTGTCCTCATTTTAGACTTTAGTCGAAGCAAAAACGAGTTGGATTATTTAATAGGATAAAATAAGGTTGTGGCAGGCACACTCCTTGCTAATTTTTTCCTCTCCCTCGTTCGCTGCGACTGCTGACGTAGATAGATGCATGAACATAGTGGCCATTTTTAATGTGATCGAATAATCCAATTATATATATAACATATATAACATAGTGTCCATTTTACGTGCTAAGTTGGAACATCACATCGATAAGATAAGGTGGTATTAAGTATGTAGTAGCCGTTGCTACTTGTATTGAGTCATTAAAACAAATTTTCCCCCACTCATGTTATGCCAATCTCCTTCGAAGTTAGATGGAATACGACATGTAACATAAATTTATAGAGCCACTAGCTAGGAAAAAATGGAGTATATGTAACCCACCAACCATGATGAATATTTATTGTCTCAAGGCCAATTTGCTAATATTAAATATTACCCCTAGACAATCAATAGCTCGCACTTGGAAGAGTCGTCAGAACAAGAATTTGTAACATATATTATGGGGTGGAAGAATACCTTCTTTTTTTATTTTTTTGAGTGAAGGGGTGGAATAATACTTGTGAAGCCGTTTTTGCAAAAAATGATTAATAAGTATATTACGTAACAGTTAAACCTTTGGAATGAAGAACTGTTTTGGAGACGATAAAAGAAAAAGGTGAAAAGCGCGAAAAAAGAAAGTGAAATTGCGCGGTAAGAGGCTTCGAAGGTAGAGCTATACCTTAAATATTGCTTCTTCTATTAATGCCTATAAAAACAGTAATTAATATTACTTTTCAATTGATGTGTTTCTTGTGAATAAACCCTAGAAAGAAGCATTTATACGTCGACGAATATGAGGCATGGGCGTCTACGCAACGCTGATGCTCTTTCTGCTAAGCCATTAGAGTATAGGTTTTTTCTTTGAACCAAGAAGCAGAAGTACCTTATCGCTCGATTATCGAACTCATTCATTTTCCCTTGTTTCATATGGAAGAAGGAAGTAGACGATCCACGTCTTCTTTTTTTTTTTCGATGATCTCATGGGCAATTCGTCACCTTTTTTCAGAGTTCAATCCGAGAAATTCCATGATCTCATGGCTATAATTTAATGTCTTATTAACATATGGATGCCTTTAATTAATAGGTGTATCACATTAACAGCTCTAATTAATCGCAAAAAATTAATGATACACGACCAAACGTGTAAAATACCATGATTATTACTCAGACATTTAAATCCCCCTAATCCCAAGCATAAACAAGTGGGTGAGATGAAGAAAGATCAACTTTACAACAACAAACAACTATATTGCAACAATAAAATCCTAATGAAAGTCTATATACTTCAGATCCAATCCAAAATCTAAATGAGAACTGAAGAAATATTTCAAAATAAACAACTGCATATATTGATGGTAACGGAGAAATCCTAATGCAAGTCCTTTGAAATCCATCTGCCCATAAACAAAAGAAGGTTGGGTTGGAGAATCTACATCGACTAATCTTTCAATCAATTAAGGGATGAATAAAGTTTCTAACTACACCGTTATCATCAGAGTCGTTGAGAAAATTTTCAATCCTTTTTTAATTACTACATATATTGGACGAAATTATAACTTGTAACTTGAGATACATTGTGTCGCCAATTCTTAAACGAAAAACTAAAATTTCGTACTTTTATAACATCATCCAGTTATCGAATCACATCAATAAAAAATCCTTAAATTTAGGGTAAATTTCTTATCAGGCCCTGTCATAAACTTAACTTCCTGTTCAGTACTCCTACGAAAAAATCTTCATGTTAAGTACCCATCTGCAAAAAGTTGTGTGTTTAATACCCCTAAACAGTGAACGGACGGAAATACCCTTTCCTGATATTAAATTGGGCATCATACCAACTATTCTAATTATTATACCAACTATTATTCTCATTGTACCAACAAAATAATGTTAAATTGGAAATTATACCAACTGTTATCGTTATTATACCAACAGAATTGAACCTAATAAACAGATGGTATAATTTACTCAGTTTCTGGTATAATAGCAAAATTAGTTGGTATAATTCCAATTTTGCTGTATAAAATTAAAATAACTTATTTATTGGTATAATAACTGAGATAGATGGTATAATAACGATAATGTATGGTATATTTTCCACAATTTATGGTATAATTGCAAACATTAGTTGGTGGATAATTCAATTTCGCTCTATAAAATTAAAATAACAATATTTATTGGTATAATAATGAAATAGATGGTATAATCTCCTCAATTTCTGGTATAATAGCAAAATCAGTTGGTATAATACCTAATTTTTTGTATAAATTATAATACCTTTATTTATTGGTATAATTACGAAAACAAATGGTACAATTTCCATAATTTCTAGTATAATAGCATAATCAGTAGGTATATTTCAATTTTATTGGTATAATAACAAGTTTTGTTGGTATAATTCATGTGAAATAATTTATTCAACTTCAATGGAATATGTGAGACAGGGGTATTTTTCGTCTTTTTAACACTGAAAAGACCTTTTTAGGTACTGCAGAGGAATAAATTTTCAGATAGGTACTTATAAGGAAGAAATAATTCGAGTGGTATTTAAGAGGAAGTTTAAACTTTGAGAGGGACTGATAAGGAATTAACCCTTAAATTATCGTTTTAATTGGTCGGGCCAAGTTAAGTAACATGAGGTTAATATTGTATTAATTTTGTACGATGTAAAAGAATAAGAACCTCTCAGAACTGACTCAACAAAGCGTTATCTGGGTGCAATCATGGTCTTTCCTCAGTTCTTTTTTCAGTTTCGACTTTTGCTGTTTACATTTGTGTATTATTATAATTATTATAGGGAAAATTATAAAAATGGGTCACTAAGTATAACATTTTCCGATCTTGTTTCATTATATTTGCCAGTTACAAAAATATGTCACTAAGTATGTATATAATAACAAAATTAGGTCAGTAGTTATAAAACTAGGTCACTAAATATGTATATAGTTACAAATTTGGATCGCTAAGTATGTATATAATAAGAAAAAAGAGGTCAGTGACCCATTTTTGTTACTGTATACATACTTAGTGACCTAGTTTTGTAACTGTCAAATATAGAAAATTGGAAGTTGGCATACTTTTTTTTTTGGCATACTTAGTGACTCATTTTTATAATTTTCCCATTATTATACTTAATCCACGAAATGCATGGTTTTTTGCTTGTGATTCTGCATGATGTTAAATTGTGTTTCAAAAGTTCGTGGGGCAATGATGGAATATAAAAATATTAAAGATTCTCAAAATTACCAGCGTCGAAGAATCCTTTGTGTTTGTTGAAATATGAAGAATCTGAGCAAACGCATACATAAGAAGGTATTAAATAACACTTTATTATGGGAAATGTCCTTTTTCCCCGATTTTTATTGCACTGTATACTATTTATTTTTTTTCCAGAAATCGTTAATGTCTTCAGTTATTTCCTAGAAATATAGCCTACTCTATTTCCTTCCAGCTCATATTGAGCTTTTTAGCTCTTCGTTTATTTAGGATTATATATGTGATTATCATCAATCAATATCTATTATTAATTGCCTCTTGTAAACATCATTGGAAAAGAATTACGATAACATGAGTTGTCGTCCATACATAATATCTCAAAATATAATTAGCCAAAGTCAAAACCCGGATAATTAGAGAAAAAGATTAGCAGCTGTACACCTAATTGAGGAATATAAAATTAAATGACCCAACAACACATCTTTAAGTATCAGGAAAAAAAAAAGAAAAAAGAGACGAAGATTAAATTAAACAGTCGATGGGACAGATTTAGGTGCCACGTGGCCCATCATAACTGGTTTAACCAATTAATCATTTCTTTATTTATTTTTGTATTCCACGCTGTGGATTAGCTTAGTTAAATGCCAGAATACAGCCCAGCACACAAATTTTCAGACAATCGCTTTCAACCTTGATCAATATATGTCATTACTATTATACAAAGCATGCGTCCGCTTACGTCGCTGATTCGTTTCGATTAATTTATGAGGGAAGGAAAAAATTGGATCTTTTCATCGGAAATTGTTTATTTTAATGGATGTGCGAATGATTAATATAGGGCAGACATGCGGCGGGTTTCTTAAATTACAATTGTTCGATTGAGATACCGTGTTGTGGGTGTGATCTGACAGAGTGCTTTGAGTTGGTTGATTTTGATTTTTATACAATTGCGCGTTGTATTACGTCTTTGTTGTAGGTGTTTGTCGTTGTTCCCATGGTATATAAGGGTCCTAAATTTAGGTCCATTATTTTCTTGCTTAAAGGGGAGAGGGATTAGTTCGTGTTTTTTGTAATTTTTCTCTAGTGTTTTTTAAGTGCTTTGTTTACGGATTTTGTTGAGAGGGTCACGGATATAGTATGAAATAAAGCTTGATTTCGATGAGGGCTTGCTTGTGAAGTGTCAAAATTCGATTCGCTCGAGGAAGTCCAGTTCATGTTCAATTGATTTTTCGGATTTTGAGTTTCTTTTCAAGCTTATTGAAGGAAAAGTGGTGACTTTTGCTCTCTTTTGCTGGAATCAAGAGTTCTTTAGTGCCTTCTCTGGGAAATCGAGCAATGAGCTTTGGGGCCACCCTATAGTGAGGAAATCATTCTTTCTTTTGTGTTCTTTACTTAAGCTTTGAGATCAATTCCCCGGGCCTTTACAATAGCTGTATGTTGATGTTTGGGGTTTAAGGTGAATGGAAATTGGAGTAAGATGGCCATGAGGTAGCAAAATGAGTGGAAAAAGCAGAATTCTTTATCAATGGACAATTCGAATCGGACATTTTCTGATCTGATAGGCTTATTGAAATCTTGGATCCCTTGGCGATCTGAGCCTGCTCAAGTGTCGAGGGATTTTTGGATGCCCGACCAAAGCTGCAGAGTATGTTACGAGTGCGATTTGCAGTTCACTTGGTTCCATCGTAGGCACCATTGTAGAATCTGTGGGAGAATATTCTGTAACAAGTGTACTTCAAATTGGATCCCCGCCGAACTCAATGATTCAGAGTTTGTGTTAGAAGAGTCTGATAATAAGATTAGGGCTTGCAACTACTGTTTCAAGCAATGGATTAAGCGTTTAACAGTTTCAACGAATGAGGGGCTCAACGATGCCAACTT
Source organism: Craterostigma plantagineum (assembly GCA_027422505.1). Lineage (NCBI taxonomy): Eukaryota > Viridiplantae > Streptophyta > Magnoliopsida > Lamiales > Linderniaceae > Craterostigma > Craterostigma plantagineum. The sequence continues at coordinate 21,769,209 of JAPQWV010000018.1, read as the reverse complement.
GGATAGCAGCAATAACTCGCCAGTATCGGCGTCGACCAGTTTCGCTAGCACCAAATCTAGCAGAACCTGCGACAGCCCTAGTGTTGCATTTGTTTCATTTCCACCGTCCAGTGCAATTAGCCCACGAAGATCGCCATCAATTGAACCATCTGTTGAAAGCCTAAGCTTTGTGTCTGCACCGAGTAAGGATCGCGCTGCAGGTGTTGGAGAACAAACCTCATCTCGCGATCAATTTGGATATTATCCTAGCAGGTTCGTTTGTAATATCTGATTTTAGCATGAGTTACAATCGCACTTATGTGTCATAAACCGAAGCATCGTCATGATAATAGTGTTGCTTTTTTGGTCATGAGCATCTTGTGCCTTTTCTGCAATGCGAGAATTGATCCATCATTAGGTTGTTTTCCTGTTTTGATTTGCCGATTCTGTGCTTTGCTTAAACGTTTATGGGTGATTGGACTGTAATGATATTGTGATTCCAACACAATGAGTATACTGTGGTTATCCTAGTGAGTCTTACCAATTTATGTGTCAGATTTGTGTTTCTGGCTTCGAAATACTGTAACTCTCTTTGTCTTTTATATATGCCTGAAATATGTCACTCACCCATGCACTCAATACAGAAGTGATGATGATGACGACGAATACAGAATGTCACAGTTTGGCTCCGCAAAGAATCATTTTTCCCAGGTCAATGGCAATGGCTACTGTGACCATGTTCAGTTTGGTGATATAAATAGCGAGCAAAGCTCACGCAAAGTCCATCCCGACGGAGATGCTATTGATTCACAAAGCCTAAGCAGTTCTTCCGTACAAAATAGCCTTGATTCTCAGGCCTCTGAGGATGTCCGCCATATTTTGGAAAAAGGTGTTGGACATGACATCAATGATGAATGTGAGGCACCTTCCTCTATATATGTAGCAGAAGATTTTGATACAGAACCTGTGGACTTTGAGAAAAATGGAGTTCTTTGGCTTCCTCCTGAACCTGAAGATGAAGAAGATGAAAGGGAAGCATTCTTATTCGAGGATGATGAAGACGGTGAAACTTCTGGAGATTGGGGATACCCTCAGAATTCAAACAGTTCTGAGAGTGGGGAGTTTCGAAATAAGGAAAAATCAAATGGAGGGCAGAAAATGGCCATCAAGAATGTGGTTGACGGTCATTTCCGGACTTTGATAGCTCAGCTATTGCAGGTGGAGAATCTTCTTTCATGCCAGGAAAATGAAAAGGGTAGTTGGTTGGAAATAATTACAACATTGTCATGGGAAGCTGCGACGTTATTGAAGCCAGACATGAGCAAGGGTGGTCAGATGGACCCCGGGAATTATGTTAAAATAAAATGTTTAGCTTCTGGACATCGAACTGACAGGTAAACTACCGTCGTATGTGCTGCTTTTGCCTTGTTTGTCTTATAGTTTTCCCTTTAAATTTATAAGTTTAGTATACTGGTTGATTTTGTGATCTTATCAATGGATTGGATTAAAAAGTCGTGTTTTATGTCTAACGCTGATCTTTAACACCTTTGAAGTTCTGCACCCTCGAGGTTTTATTTCAGTTTCTCATTTTATATGATGGTGGATTCTTTGCTTCTTAGTGTGGTGGTGAGGGGAATTGTTTGCAAGAAAAATGTGGCTCATCGACGGATGACATCAAAAATAGATAAGTCACGTTTGCTCATCCTGGGAGGGGCCCTTGAATACCAGCGCGTTGCTAATGCTCTTTCGAGCTTTGACACATTGTTGCAGCAGGTTTGATCTCATTGACGTTCATTTAACGTTCAAATCGATTCGCTTTGGTAACCGTAATATTACTCTGCATCTTTATCAGGAAATGGACCATCTTAAGATGGCTGTTGCAAAGATTGATGCACATAACCCTGATATTCTTTTGGTGGAGAAGTCCGTTTCTCGGTATGCTCAGGAGTATCTTTTGGCAAAAAACATATCGCTTGTTCTAAACATAAAGAGGCCACTCTTGGAGCGCATTGCCCGATGCACTGGTGCACAAATAGTCTCTTCAATCGACCATTTATCATCGCCAAACCTAGGTTATTGCGACATGTTCCATGTGGAGAGATTCTTAGAAGAGCATAGCACTGCTGCCCAGGCTGGGAAGAAGCTGATGAAGACTCTGATGTACTTCGAAGGGTGTCCAAAACCACTAGGTTGCACGGTATGATTTCGACCCATGAGACTATAAGTTATGATTATACTCCTTTAATACCACTTATGGTATTTATGTTTCGAGTTCTGAAAGTTTCTCGAGCAATGTTCTGCTATGACACCATGATATCTGATTTACTAGATACTTCTTCGAGGAGCAAACGGGGATGAGTTGAAGAAAGTTAAGCATGTTATACAATATGGAGTGTTTGCAGCTTATCACTTAGCTTTGGAGACATCGTTCTTGGCCGATGAAGGCGCCTCTCTCCCAGAACTTCCATTGGAGTCCCCTATAACAGTGGCTCTCCCCGAAAAGCCATCCACCATTGACAGGTCCATCTCGAGTGTACCTGGTTTTGCAGTAGCATTTACTGAACCAAGTTCCGCTCCTTTCTTATCTCTTAGTGAACCCATTAGGTCATTTAGTGTCCCTATTCCAAGTGTGACCAATGTAGAAGCTTCATCATTACTGAGGGTTGAAGATGCCGAACCAAGTAACTCCTCTGTTCCAGCCTGGTCTTCAGGTGTCAAACCACTTGTTTCATCTTCCTTGGATGGGCCGACTCATAATCTTGTTCTAGAAGAAAGAGGGATAGTAGATTGGACCGCAAATACTGTTTCTCCAATAGGAGATTTCTCCATGCCCAGTAATATGATTGATTCAAGGGTCAGAAGCAACCAAAGTGATTCCTTTGATATGGATGTTACTGGAAATATTTCTCGCCAATCATCTGTGCAAGTCGATGAAAGACAAATTCTTGACGATGAACTTGCTTTAAAAGAAGAGTTCCCTCCTTCGCCCTCCGACCATCAAAGCATTCTCGTTTCGTTATCCTCACGGTGTGTGTGGAAGGGTACCGTCTGTGAAAGGTCCCATCTTTTTCGGATCAAATACTACGGCAACTTCGACAAGCCATTAGGTCGCTTTCTGAGGGATCATTTATTCGATCAGGTAATAATCTTGTTTCTTCTTAACCATTTATGGACCGCAAATAATATTCCCAACGTTACAACGTATGCCGATATTTTTATGGTACTGAAATAGTCTGTCTTCTCCGCAACTTTTTGCAGGGGTATATATGTCGCTCGTGTGAGATGCCCGCGGAAGCTCACGTTCAGTGCTACACACACCGACAAGGAACTCTCACAATCTCTGTTAAAAAATTGTCAGAAATGCTTTTGCCCGGGGAAAAGGATGGGAAGATATGGATGTGGCACCGTTGCTTGAAGTGTCCTAGAGCCAATGGCTTCCCACCAGCGACTCGAAGGGTTGTGATGTCTGATGCTGCTTGGGGATTATCATTTGGAAAATTCTTGGAGCTGAGTTTTTCAAATCACGCTGCTGCTAGCAGAGTGGCGAGCTGCGGTCATTCGCTGCATAGGGACTGTCTTCGGTTTTATGGGTAATTGGATTCTTTACACTAGTACTTAGGAGTTTAACAGATTCAAGCTTCGTATGGGTGTTTTGTTTTGTCTGAGGTTTATGTAAAATCTTAATGGAGTTGGTCTGTTTTTAGATTTGGAAAGATGGTCGCTTGCTTCCGTTATGCATCAATAGATGTTCATTCTGTGTATTTGCCCCCGTCGAAGCTCAGCTTCAACTACGCAGCTCAAGAGTGGATTGAAAGAGAATTTAACGAGGTGCAGTTTATCGTCTTTCATGTATTTTGGGTTCATGAGTATGCCAATTGCTTTGAATTTAAGTGTTTTTTTTTGGGTTTAATTTGACAGGTGGTTGGGCGAGCTGAGCTTCTTTTCTCCGAAGTGCTTAATGCTCTTCGTGTCCTCGAAGAAAAAAATTCAGGTCATAATCTGCTCAACAATGGCCCGAACATTGAATCTAGACGCCAACTGGCTGATTTGGAAGACATGCTGCGGAAAGAGAAGGAAGAGTTTGAGGTTTGAATTTATTTTCTCTTACACAAATAATTATGGAGAGATGTATTGAAAGGTGCTTTTATTTCCATGTGAGTGATGATCGGACAAATTTGATTCGTCAGGAATCTCTTCAGAAAATTCCGAACAAGGAATCTAAGGAGGGTCAACCTTCCATTGACATATTGGAGCTCAATCGACTGCGCAGACAACTAATTTTCCAGTCTTATATGTGGGATAATCGTCTGATATACGCAGCCAATTTAGACACCGCCAACCAACTAGACGTAGAGCAAGTTAGCTCTTCAGACAAGGTCGAAAAGCCCACTCTTGACGCAGAGAAGATTATTTTGACAACAATAACCGAAGCTCCGTGTAATTCAGACGCGACAAATACTGAACAAAATCTTGAAATAGGACCAAATGACGACGTATCAATTAGCTCAAGTCAGATGATTGTCACCGAGGAATCTGACCTAAAATCAGATGATATTAGAACAGATGGGCAGGCTTCTATTTGTATATCTGATACACTTGATGCAGCGTGGACGGGCAAGAACAGTAATCTCCTCGACTCAGTTGGCACAGATACCTCAATAGTCGGGCCATCTGTAAAATTGGATATCGAACAAGATCTCAGCACATTTAAGTTCGCCCTGCCCAATTCTTTATCATCGTCTACTAACAAACCTGCCGATGTGGAAGAAGACGGCGCAAGTTGGCTGACTATGTCGTTCCTAAGTTTCTACAAATCGCTGAACAAGAATTTCCCATGGTCTGCCCAGAAATTAGACACGCTCAGCGAGTACGACCCTGTCTACATCTCGTCCTTCCGTGAGTCTGAATTCCAAGGTGGGCCCAAGATGCTCTTGCCCGTTGGAGTCAACGACACGGTAATCCCAGTGTACGACGACGAGCCCACGAGTATCATAGCGTATGCGCTTCTTTCGCCCGAGTATCACTCTCAGATCTCCGACGAGGCTGAGAGGCAAAAGGACGCTTCTGTTGAGGCTTTGTTCAGCTCTCAGTCCCTCGATAGTGCGCTTTCTCAGTCGTTTCATTCAGTCGACGAAATTATGTTGGAGTCTTACCGAAGTTTAGGATCGGGCGATGAGAGCGTTTTATCCTTGATGAGTTCGCGGAGTACCTTGGACCCGTTGTCCTATACGAAAGCTTCTCATGCTAGGGTCACTTTTGTGGACGATGGATCGCTTGGGAAGGTGAAGTATAGCGTAACTTGTTATTACGCCAAGCGTTTCGAGGCCTTAAGGAGGCTTTGTTGCCCGAACGAGGTGGACTTCGTTAGGTCCCTCGGTCGTTGTAAGAAGTGGGGAGCTCAAGGTGGTAAGAGCAACGTCTTCTTTGCGAAGACCTTGGACGATAGGTTCATCATCAAGCAAGTTACGAAGACAGAGCTCGAGTCGTTCATCAAGTTTGCGCCAGGCTATTTTAAGTATCTTTCCGAATCGATTCGCTCGGGCAGCCCAACTTGCCTTGCAAAGATCCTCGGAATCTATCAGGTACCTTTTTTCTTCTCAGTTTCTCGTAAATTAGCAAATTCTTTCGTCCCCTTGGTCTAAACTGTGTGAATTACTGTAAAAAAAGGTGTCGTCGAAACATCTTAAAGGAGGAAAGGAGACGAAGATGGACGTTTTGGTCATGGAGAACCTCCTATTCGAGAGGAACATCACACGCCTGTACGATCTCAAGGGATCTTCGAGGTCACGGTACAATCCCGACTCTGCTGGCAGCAACAAAGTCTTATTGGATCAGAATTTAATCGAAGCAATGCCCACTTCTCCTATTTTCGTCGGTAATAAAGCCAAGAGGCTGTTAGAAAGAGCTGTGTGGAACGATACTGCCTTCCTCGCCGTAAGTCCACTCACCATTTCTTTTTCTCCGTCTCCCAAAAAAAAGGCCACTAATCAGTTGAAATTTATTCTTGCACACAGTCAGTAGATGTAATGGACTATTCGCTCCTAGTCGGTGTAGACGAAGAAAAGCATGAATTAGTTCTTGGCATCATCGACTTCATGAGGCAGTACACGTGGGACAAACACCTCGAGACTTGGGTCAAAGCTTCGGGGATTCTCGGTGGGCCCAAAAACGCTTCGCCGACCATAATTTCGCCGAAGCAGTACAAAAGGAGGTTTAGGAAGGCGATGACTACTTACTTTCTTATGGTGCCTGACCATTGGTCGCCGCCCACTATTGTCCCAAGCAAGTCGCAAACTGATCTGATGTCTGAAGAGAATGCGCAGAACAATTCGACCTCTGCCGCCGAGTAAAATTCGCCAGTTTTAGTAGTCTTTATATATATTCTTTTTAACTTGAGTAACTGCTTTGGTGTTTCTTTTGTTTCTTTATTCGTTAGAGATTGGTTCCTTTTTTTAGATCTTAGTTTGATGATCTATGATGAGTGAATAAGAGAGAGGCCATGGAAATCTACTGGTCTAGGTATTAAGTGACCTCAGAAAAAGGCCATTTTTCTTACTATGTCTCTGTTTTTTTTTTTTTGTCTTTGTTAAAGTCAGTGTATATGGTTTGGCTGGTTCTCTATTTTGATGGCCACTGCAGGTCATTTATATATTATATACAAGTCAGCTTAAATGAGAGTACTTTGCTATATATATGTAAATAGATATGTACATTTTATTTATCAGTAAATGCAATGACAATTATTGAAGTTCATTGGAATATGCTTCTGCATCAAATCCCTTCATCAGCTACTTGTAGCAAACATCTTTGAAGGTGGTCTATTACCTCAGCATCCCTATGTCCATAACAGAAAAAAATTAACAACAATAATGATGATTAAATATGTTTAATCTTGAACTTTAATGGTGATTAAAGAAGGTACCTTGAACTGTAAGGAAGCCTTGAGATCTGATGGTGAAATCTGGGCCCTTCATCGTATCCTTCGCATGTGATCTCTCCATTCTGATCCTTATAGCAGACAACACCATTCGATCTGTCTTCAAAAACCTGGTAAAAAAAATTAACAAAAGCCAAGAACTGAGAAAAAGTGACGTAAGTTATCTTCTACTGCTTGCTGCTATTAAGAGTCAACGGTAATAAAATCACCTTGCTCTTCTTGATCAGATCAGATGATCTAATACTTAAAGTAACAGGGCTAATGTTGGTCGAACACATCATCATCAGTCTTCTTTTAGGCCCTTTCGCAGAAGAAGGTTTCAGATGAACAATGGGAGATGAGCTGCTGTAATAAGGAGAGTAGCTTATTGCCATTAAAGAAAAAAAGACCTTTTTTTCTTTTTCTTGTCTTAGCTTTCTTGGGAGGGATTTATACAAATATTCGCGGCGATAAGAACTCTATGGTGGGGCCTAATCTTCATTATTATCTTGATTAAAAATAAATGATAAGCGAACATACATTGATGGAAATAAAATGTATTTTAAGTCAATAATACATGTCTAATCAATCATACATTATCTTAGGTAAAAACTATAACTTAGGTAGGGACCATTTAGTGTATCTATCATTCATTAACATGTTGAAGATGATGGGAACCTCTTTTTTATCGTCTTGTCATTTATTATTTTATTTTTGTAGGATGATATGTAATGTTATTAGGTAGCAAATAGGGCTTTATCGTAGTGTTTTAATAAGCCCACTAAACAATGATAATAAATATTGCAACTAGGCCCATTTAAAACTGCAAAATTCATCTGAAATTATTATAAAATGTTGCTTATGTATACAGTTTCACTTCTCATAAAGGATTCCTCTTAATATTTCAATATTCTAAAACATTGAACAAATAAAAAGAATATATGAAGTGATCACTCTATTTCATTAAATTACAGAAAAATAACTTAAGAGGCCCTTTTGGTCATTTCGTTAGAGTAGATTTGAGATTGACTTTGGCGTATTTTCAACGGCCCCCTTAACGAAGAAGTCAGGGACAGTTTTGTCTTTTAATCGTCGGTGGAAAAGAAGCCCACCCCCCAAAATTCAGATCAGTGTTATATCTTCGAAGGCACCTTAATCATTTGTACAGAAAATTGATTGTTCGAAGAACTGAAGTGCGTCGTTTCTGATCAGTTGACAGTTACTTTGATCTCGAGCTTTTACAAGGGTATTCTTTTTTTGTACGATTTTTTTTTTTCGTTTCTCATTGTTGTTTATTTTTCGGTTAATGGTAGGTTGGTGGATGGGTTTTCGATCGACAAATGGTTTTGGATGATTTTTGTTTCTGGGTATGCCTGGCGATATATTATGTTAATTTTTCTCTGTTGTGATGTTGTGTCTTTGGGAGGAAAGTTTTCATTTTGCGGGGTTCTTTTCTTTTTGTCATTTTAAATAGTGATTCGATTTTCTATCTTAGCTTCAATGAACGGGGATTTGGAACGGAGTCGGTATGATTTTGTTTTTATCTCGCGATATTTCTGTAGTTCACATCACTTCGCTCGTCGAAATTGCTAGCTTTGTAGCCGCAAATTCATTGTTGGATATGTTATTTTCGGCCAGATTAAGTTTAAGAGATCTCTTTTCTATTTTCCCACAGGGAGCATTTGATAGCTTTATAAGAATCTGGTTCTTTCTTCTAATTTCTTTTTCGAGATCCTGAGAATGGCTGAAAAGGGATGTGTGATGCGCCTGCAAAAGGAATATAGAGCTCTCTGTAAAGTAAGCCACTTATTGTCTCTTTGGAAAAGCTAGTTATGCTGCATATATGGTTCATTTTGTGATGATTGATAAACTCCTTGTGCTCTAATGTTTTAAAAGGTGCAAGAGTTTCGGTAATATTGGATACAGTTATGCTCTTTTGTCTACAGAGCGCTAGCCATCTGAATATTGGTTATTATATCATGCTTTTAATTAGTTTCTCTAAATATGCAAAATAGAGGACAATATATTTTATCTGGAATTGTTGCCAATTGCTTTAGTTCGTACTTTGATCAACGGTGAAATGTTTATCATTTGCAGGAACCTGTCCCCAATGTGGTTGCTCGCCCCCTGTCAACTAATATCCTTGAGTGGCGTAAGCTGTCTTTTTTGCTTATTCTTTATTTTTGTATGCTTATGTTCTTGGACTATGCTGCCGTGTTGATCAGTTTACTGGTCGTATATCGTCAATTTTCATTTCAATTTGTATGATCTTATCCTTAGTCATTTACTAGTAACTGTTTCTTTTGTTTGTTCTGATGTGCTTAGATTATGTATTGGAAGGAAGCCAAGGAACACCTTTTGCAGGTATCTTGTTTTTATTTGTCCTTGTTTTGAAGTCTCCGAGGAAGAACCCATTTTCATGAATACGTTTTCAACTTCATTGTGCTAGTTTCTTGTTCTGCATCAGATCAGATGTTATCTTCTTCACCTTTAGGCATTTTCCACTGAGTACTGATGAAGTTTGTCGTTCTCATTCTTTTTTGTACCACTATTGGTCGTTCAAGGTGGATATTACCATGGGAAGATAAAATTTCCACCAGAATACCCATTTAAACCTCCAGGGATAAGGTATGATTGGATCAGCCTGAGTATGTAACGCATCGAAGTTATATAAATCCTGCCCACGGTTTCGAATCCATTATCTATCATTACCTTGTTTTCTAATCTATTGTAGCATGACAACACCTAATGGACGATTCATGACACAAAAGAAGATATGCCTTTCTATGACTGATTGTAAGTCCATGTTTTCTTTTTGCTATATTTTCTTTTCACCGTGATGATGTTATCAAAGCCATGCTTCTTATAATTTTCAATTTTCAGTTCATCCCGAGACCTGGAATCCCATGTGGTCGGTGTCAAGGTAAGGACGAGACGAGTGAGCAGCACAGCGTATAATCAGACAATTCCCTGAATGTTCATGCAAAGATGCACTTTGTTAGTAGTTTTTTACTCTTGACCATTTTCTAGCTTAATCCTTCGTTATCTGTGTGTGCAGCATGCTCACTGGGCTCCTTTCGTTTATGGTGAGAGATGAGAGTTCTTTTGATTTCACAAGTTGCATCTCATTGTAGTGATCTTTGCACGGCGTTGTTCTTATCCTTTCTTTAATTCATGTTTCTTTTCCAGTTGGACGATAGTCCCACCACGGGCAGCGTCTCTACCACAGATGATGAGAAAAGGAAGCTTGCAAGGACTTCATTGGCTTTCAATTGTAAAAAGTAAGCATCATTAACCAAATACTCTTGCCTCTCTTTCTTCCTTAACAGCCCAGTTGGTTCCCATTGAAGAGAACATAGCTTCACCTCCATTTAAATTCGAACATACTTTCGACTTACGATGTGTGATCTCTTGCTGTTCTTTTACGTAATAGCCCGACATTCAAGAAACTCTTCCCAGAGTACGTTGAGAAATACAAAGAGCAAGTCCAAGAACCTATTCCCAGTGAAAACTCTTTGCCCACGCTGAAGAAACGTGGAAACAGAGAAGAGCTTAAAAATGGCGAAGAAGCCACCAAAAAGTTGAACAATGGCCCGCAGAGGAGACGATCTTTGCCGACGTGGTTGCTTTTGTTGCTTATATTCATTTTCGCTGCTTTAATGGCCCTGCCTCTGCTTCTTTGATTTAAAAAAATAAGTGGAATACTTGAAATTTAGGCAAAAAGTATGATTCTGTGGCTCTAAAGCATGTTGAATCTGTGCAAGCTTTCAGAATTCATGTGATGGATATATGTATGTTACAAGTTTGTTCTTTTATGTGCAAGTGAAGGAAGTTTTATGTGTGGATGATGTTTTCCCAAAACCCAATCCCAAAATCCAAATGCGAAACATATTCATTTCCAACTTTTAGAGTTCAATAAACAGTATGTATCTCGAGATTTTTGTCCTGTGAGAAGATCTATCACTAATTTGTATGTTAAGGCTACTGGGCTGGACCTGCTCGAAATTAGTTGGGCTTTATTGGGCCCGAAATGGCCCATTTAGAAATACACCAGAATCTACAGTGTTTGCTATTTTCATCCTTCTTGTTCTGCAAGAAAAATAAATATAAGGAGTCTTCTGCTGATTTTCGTTGGGGAATAAGCAAGGAATTTTTCAGAAAATGGCGCCGGAACCTGAAGATGAGATCAAGGACGAGAAGAATCCTAAGCCTCTCGATGAAGACGATATTGCTCTCCTCAAGACCTATGTATTCTTCATCTTTTTCTCATTTTTCTTCGTAAAACCTAATTTGTGCGTCGTCTTCTCTGGGTTGTCTTTAAATTGAAGAGCTGGGATTGTGAAGTTTGAATCTTTTTTAGTGTTTGCACTACGGAAGCCACCTTGTCTGCGTGCTTGGCTAATAAGCAGGATCTAGGATTTCTGTATAAGTCCGCACGGTAGTAACTCATACCGGGAAAGACGAGCTGAATCGAGAGTTAGAATTCCAGTACTTAAATATTTCAGAAAAAAATGAGTCCCTGTCATTTGCAATTGGATTTTGGGATTGGTTTTCTGTCAATATATGTAGTTCGAATCATAAGATGTACGTGGTTTGGGTTGGATCTACTAAGTTGAGTTCCTGGGGAATCGTGATATTTTAGCTGAGTGGGAAATCAGCGACTAATGAGTGATGACTATTCAGTGATTTAACTTGTGTTGATAAGATTGTCTATCATAAGTAATATGAAGTGTTGGGGTCTGAAATTGCTTCTGTTAATTGTTAAGTCTAATGCTGTGAATATATATGCAGGGCTTGGGTCCTTACTCGAATAGTATAAAGAAAGTGGAAAAGGAGATCAAGGAGATGGCCAAGAAGATCAATGATCTTTGCGGTACGTATGTTTACCTTTATAAGTATCTGTTCCTTCTCTTAACTGAGTAGTTAGCTGTGATATACTTTGACTTTGGCTTGTACTGTTCTTCGGAATTATTATTCAAACTTGGTTGCATGCCATACCAAAATACATCATGATACTATGTAATTTAATTGTTTCTTATGCAAGCGATCTTTGCATGTTATGATAGGTATAAAGGAATCAGACACTGGTTTAGCGGCTCCGAGTCAATGGGATCTTGTATCTGATAAGCAAATGATGCAGGAGGAACAACCTCTTCAGGTAGTTTTCGGCTCAGATTTGTGCATCAATTTTCTTCTTAATTTTCACCATTTTAGTTGTATCTTAGAAATTAGAACTGATGTAATCTTTTTCTCCGTGTCCAGGTTGCCAGATGTACGAAGATAATAAATCCAAACACTGAAGATGCCAAATATGTTATCAACGTTAAGCAAATTGCTAAGGTAATATGTGTAGCTTGACAAATTGGCAAAAGCCGCAAAACTATTTTTATTTCTTTTGCCACCGGCGGCATTTGTGAGCATCATTGTCTCGCTTTGCTTTATTTGTGATTAGTCATTTTGTTTTTACTGTGCGCAAATTCATCGCAGTTTGTTGTTGGATTGGGAGATAAAGTTTCACCAACTGATATCGAAGAAGGCATGCGTGTTGGGTGTGCTATCTCTCGCCTTATGACTAATTAAACGAGTTTATTGTGGTTTCTCCAAATTCCATTACTTTATTAGTAGTTATTCGCTAGTTCTTCGGCCTGTAAATGATCTTCCACATATCTACTGCAGTGTGGACAGGAATAAGTATCAAATTCAGATACCTCTGCCTCCAAAGATCGATCCCAGTGTTACGATGATGACAGTGGAAGAAAAACCTGACGTCACTTACAATGATGTCGGCGGATGCAAGGAACAAATAGAGAAGATGCGAGAGGTTTGTTATGTGTTGACATGTTAACGTGTTAGGTTTGGTCATTCATAACCAAAGCACCATGAAATTTTGCATTTGTTTTTATTCATTGACTTCGAAAATAAAAATTTCTTAGGTGGTTGAGCTGCCCATGCTTCATCCTGAAAAATTTGTGAAGCTTGGAATTGATCCGCCGAAGGGCGTTTTGTGCTATGGTCCTCCAGGCACTGGAAAGACTCTGCTGGCCAGAGCTGTGGCCAATAGGACTGATGCATGCTTTATTCGTGTTATTGGTAGCGAGCTCGTGCAGAAATATGTTGGTGAGGGTGCTCGGATGGTTCGGGAACTATTTCAGGTGCAACCTAACTCAAAGTTTTTCCCAGTTGTGTTGCGTATTTTATCATCTTAATTCATTCTCAAAATCGTGCATTTTCAAATTGTCATGGTCAGATGGCGCGCTCGAAAAAAGCTTGCATAGTGTTCTTTGATGAAGTGGATGCCATTGGAGGGGCCAGGTTCGATGATGGGGTGGGTGGAGACAATGAAGTTCAGAGAACCATGCTTGAAATCGTTAATCAGCTTGATGGGTTTGATGCTCGTGGAAACATTAAAGTTCTCATGGCAACCAACAGGTCAGTCAGTCGACATGTTTTGTGCTTCCATGTCTTTGCTCTTTTTGTTTGTGACGGTTTAGAAAGATCAATTTTTCTGATCGTTTACTCTTGGCATGCAAATTCTTCTGACAAATCCACGAATTCTAGTTCTTCCATGTTGTCTCACTTCTTGCTTAGCTACTGTATCACAAGAAATCGACAGGAAATGCTTGCGTTTGTGTTAGACTAGTTCATGCATGATCGAGTATTTGTGGGGGGGGGGGGATATCTGACACAATATGCATTAAAAGGGTCATTCCCTCTATAGTTAGTTTGATCTGATCGGTCTATTCGCTGTTTTCAAAGTCAGCTCTATTATTCAACTAATAATGGTATGTTTGTGCTTTTTCTAGGCCTGATACCCTTGACCCAGCACTGTTACGCCCGGGGAGACTCGATCGTAAGGTGGAATTTGGACTCCCCGACCTCGAAAGCAGAACTCAAATATTCAAGATTCATACCCGCACAATGAACTGCGAGAGAGATATTCGTTTCGAACTCCTCGCTCGCCTTTGCCCAAATTCGACCGGTAAAAACAATCAATGCTTCCTATGTCTCTCTTAAAGATCGCTTCTGTGATTGCATTCTGTTTACGTACAGCTATAACAACTGTTTGAAGTTCAGCCATTCACTCTTTCTGTATCGTTTTTTTCTTTTCTTTTCTTAGGGGCCGACATTCGAAGCGTGTGCACAGAGGCGGGGATGTACGCCATTCGAGGGAGAAGGAAGACCGTGACTGAGAAAGATTTTCTTGATGCTGTCAACAAAGTCATCAAAGGCTATCAGAAGTTCAGTGCAACGCCGAAGTACATGGTTTATAACTAATCATCTCTACCGCGAGTTGAAGATGCAAATGCAGGATTTTTTTTCTTGCATATTTGTTACATACATTTGATACTGTGCTGAGACCTGCTTGTTGCCATCTCAATTTATTTTCTGTCGCACTTTCTTCTGCCCCTTCAGTTTCAGTTGAGAAGACATTGTTTGTGTTCCAAACAAGAAGACATTGTTTGTGTTCCAAACTTGTGACATTTATAATATATATTTCTTTAAACCATGTTTTTACTTCTTACCCCGACATGATTGAATGTGCCGGCAAGAAAATGGCTCTAGAAAGATATATTCTGGTGAAAGGAAACAATTACTGCAGTGGTATTCAACATGGAGTTTCTAAGGCCAGAAAAGGTACCAAAAAAATGAAAAAATCAACCCAATCCCACATTCTTCAGCATGATATAAGTTTCATCCCCTACTTTACAAATTACACACAGTAAAGGGCAACAATCTGAATCTAACCATGCAAAGACTCATAAATATCATGTAATAATTTAATTTCCTCTCTGCATCTGATATGGTTCAATGGCTTACCGAGCGATGATCTATGGAGTATAGTCGTCGGCATCTCCACTACCAGCCCGAGCAGTAGTACCTTCGGTTCCAAACGTTCTTTTGCTCATGTTCGTTCTTTGCACTAATCGAACCAACGCTTCGACCACTTCAGACATCGGTGGCCTAAACTCTGGTTCAGGCTGAATAAGACGAAGTTTACAAAAAACAAGGTTACTACTTAACAATAATGTTTAGTTTAGGTAATAATAGTTGAGAGTAATTTTCCTTTTTTGTATCACATATTCTCACTGCCATTACCTGGACACACAAGGCAATAACGTCTGCAAAGCGAGAGAGAGATTTCATGGGGTAAAGTCCTTTTAGTTCTGCATCGACCATCTTGGACAGAGCATCGATGTCATGGAGCTGAGGCGTCGCCCATCGAACTAAGGACTGCTCGGCTCTAGGCCTTGTGCTGAGGTGGCAGAGAGTATTAACGTATAAACATTCTGATGTAATTATCCGATGCTTTTGTATTGACGTTTTTTTCGGTGTAAGTGAAAATAGTGATTATACCTATCGAATGGTTTACGCCCAGTGAGAAGCTCCAACATTACAACACCAAAACTGTATACATCGCTTTTGATTGTGTACTGACCAGACATTCCAACTTCAGGTGCACTGTAGCCAGATGCCTGCAAAAGCATATTTTGTCAGGAAAAATGGAGATTTCAAGAACTTCCCAAAAGAAAATAATCATTCGACATGCGAATAAAGACAACCTTAAACTTTCTTTCATGAAGATGGTTGTAAATATACAATACTTGGAATAAATCATCAAGACCTGATCTGGTTCTTGGACAAGCCTGGCCAGTCCACAGTCTGAAAGGTGGGGATTGAACTCCATGTCGAGCAAAATGTTTGCAGATTTGAAGTTTTTATGGACGACGGAGGGCGAACAAACTTCGTGTAGGTACCTGAGGACAAAGCACATTTGAGTGAAAAAAACTTAACTAATGTCATGGCAACTAACTATAAGAGAAGATTCGGCATATGAGTGCTGTAATATTTGAAACTAGGGACTCACTCTAAAGCTCGTGCGGCGCCCAACGCAACCTTGACCCGAGCATTCCATGTTAGAGGTTTGCTGTATTCGTCCGAGAGATGAATGAAATCGTGGAGAGAGCCATTCTTGTGGAACTCATACACGAGCAAGTGTTGCCCGTGTTCATAGCAATAGCCTACCAATTCGGTCACATTAGGATGATTCAGCTTGGAAATCTCTGACACGATTTCTAGGAAATCGTCTGAATTGGAGAGCGCAGATGAATTTATTTTCTTGACGGCAAAAACCTGGAAATAGATGTAACTGTTCATTAGACAGTGGAGATCTTGCTATACTGCAAGTTTAACAGAAAGTTAAATGGTTTTGTCATCTTTATGTTTGCAGAATAAGTTTGATGAAATTCACCTTTCCGTCGTCCATTTGCGAACGGTAAACGCGCCCAATGGATCCCTCGCCAATGAGATTGTCAGGGCTGAAACTATTCGTAGCCATCTGCAAATCAGCAACTGAATAGGATTTGACATTTATTGGAGCAGTGTTCGCTTTTCGAGGAGGAACGATCGGAACGATGGGATTTGAAGATAAGTCCTCGTCATCAAACGATTTGTGACGTTCCACTGGAGGTGGTTTGAGATTAATTGTTTCAGGGACTGATGATGCTTGTGAAGCCTTAATCCCTGCAGCAAAAATAATAAAACGTTGAACAATACATCTTTAAGATTATATAACACCATTTTTTTCGCCAGTTACCTTGTGATTCTTGAGCAGCGAGGGGGGCAAAGGGCTGATCGTCGTGCTTTTCGATATCGTTAGAGGGCTTTCTTGATCGCCTCTTTACGATGAAGAACGCTATTAAAGCCCCAACGACCAAAACAGATATAACAATGCCAGCAATGGCACCGCCACTTATGCCGCCGTTTGAATTAGATCCACCGTTTGAGTTATTATTTCCTCCGTTATTGTGATTCCTATTGGGCCGAGTGGCAGGCGGTGTGCCAGGTGGCGGCGGCGGCGCGGGCCCGTTATTGAATTGATTACCGCTCGATCTGTAAAGAGCAAGAAAGAAACAAGTTTTTAGTGTCCTAACATCGTAGGATCGAAGAAAAGAGGACATGGATGTAGTATAGTACGGGATGCTTTACTTACTTGAGGTTTATGCCTTTGAACTGAGTAGGAATCCAACCAGTGAATTGGTTATTCTCAACATTCCTATCAATGAGAAAATACGAATGAATAGAAATGAATTTGGCTATAATGTTAGCAAACGTCTGCTAAACTTTAGAGAAAAAGAACTCACAAGTTATCGAGTGGAAGATTAGCAAGGACATCAAGGGTCCCAGTAAACTGATTGTTTTGCAAGTACCTGCGTATATATATAAGAAGGTTACTGAAGAATAGATCTAAGAAGAACGCAAAAATTTATGTGATATGCATTTGACTTACATGTTGGTGATACTTGTCAATGACGAGAAACTCTGAGGAAGATTGCCCGACATTGCATTAAAAGAAAAATCCCTGATGCATGGACGTAGCAAATATAGCTCATATCGAGGAAAAAAAAACACGACTGCAACTCATACGATAAAGAAACATGATCAATCTACACTTTTGTGGAATAACGTGAGGATGTTGTCTTACAATGTAGTGAGAGATGTGAGAGTGTTGAATTGGGCATTCACTTGACCTTGGATACTGTTGTGGCTCAAATTCCTGCCATATTGAGCAAAACATATTGAGAAATTATCATAAAAATTTCTGGTTATGGAGGTCTGTAAATCAGTGAAAATGCATACAGGTGCTTGAGAGAATTCATCATCGATATGGAATATGGAACGCCGCCGCCGAAACCATTTCCAGCGAGATTCCTTCGTCATATGTAAGCATTTTATGAGACAGCGAAGACAAACTTTCAAATGACTAAAGCATTGAGCTTTTAACAAATTTATCTTACAGAGTTTGAACATTTGGAGGAAGCTGATACGGAATCTGATTCCCAAGATTGTTGTTACTTATATCGCTGCAAAGCCATAAGAAGATATGACGTAAAGAATCATTACTACTAACTAAATGATATCGCTTGACATTTGCAATCCTATGGACTTACAACGTAGTCACAGATGTCAGCTTATCGAGCTGAAATCCCATATTCCCAGTAAGCTGTAGTCCAGATATTTTTCTGACAACAGAAAAAGAAAATACGAAAGTTCAGATTAAGTAAAGAAGACAGAAGAATGGGATGAGAAGTAAATGGAGAATCAGTGTAGTAATACATTTCGGTGACTTTCGAGCCATCGCAGGTAATTCCCTTCCACGACTCGCCGCATGGATCGCCCCCATTTGCTGTCCATTTTGTAAGCTGCTGTGGCGAGTTTAAGCTGCTATATAATACATTGAGGGTAGAAGCTGTATACAAGTGTAAGAAAATACGGTCAAAAACTTACGAATTCGATCACATTTGTCATGTAAGGATAAGTTCTGCCTGAAAATGATGCTTGGATGCAAAAACAAGGTCTAAATCAAAATATTGGAGGTGTAAGTGAGATTATAAACAATGTAATGGAATCCCAAGAGCAATCAGCAAAGCATACTATTTCTGAGGCACGGAGATTGTCAGTCATAACACGTTTAGATCGCCAAACTATACATCAATGTCGTACCTCATTCTAACAAGCCAACGTGCAAAACAGCAGCAAAAATGCAGCAGAGTTCTTGTCTTTAATCATCTATAAACTAAGGATTTAGTCTTTGCATTGATAGCACAGTTCCAGCAAAAACAATAGCTTCATCACGGATCACTCTGTTACTATTTTCTTGTTTCCACCAATATATCATCAAATCAAGAACAATAAAATTTGTATCTTCTTCACAATAACCTCAACTCAAGCAATCAAAAAACAGGGCGAAAGAAATTGCAGCACTCACTATCAGTTTGATCTGTGTTTCCATTGGCTGAGCTCAAAATGCCAATGAGGAGCACCACCACCACCATTAACGTTCCCATCTCTCCCTTCAAAGAGAAAACCCAAAAGCCCACTAAACCAAAAAGGCTTTTATCTTTATGAACAAATTTCAGACTGACTAACAGTTTTCTCTCTTCAACTCTCTTAATTGTATGTTCTGAAGATGGTTAAAACTTACGTCCTAATCCTAACATCATATGGGAAATCCAAATATAAAAATTTCAAGAATGATTATTTTGAAGGTTTCCTTCCCATTTCTCGCAAAAGCTGGCAGGCACGATCTGCTAGAAGAATCCAAAGCCACAGAAATTTCTTTTCTCACTCTGTATTTTTTTCTCTCTCTATCGGCCCTACATGGAATATCACACACACATTACACATAGTAATTAGCTATTTCTATGGACTCATCAAATCCCTGAGCTGCGGCAATCGTAATGTGTTATTTCATAAATCTACCGAATACCTTTTACTTCCAAGAAAGATAAAGAACGCATTTTTATGAGATGGGCACCTAATCTTTTTGTTGGACTTTGAGCAATCACTGCATTTGTTACAATCATGGTGACAAAGAATGTCCAAGGTAAATAGTTAATGCAATAAATGAAAAAGAAAAAGATCAGAAAAGAAAAGGGTGAACGCTTTCATTGCTTTATTAGGTACTCAATCGTATCAGAATTTATTATTCTGTAACTTTTAATAAATATAAAGATTTTGTATTTCTATTTACCCTATCATAGTCAAACGTACTTTCCAGTTCTTAGCCGTTGGGTAATAGACAAGTCACGGGGATTACATACAAAAGACATATACATATTTTGACTTGGAAATTGGTCACTTTTTTATTAGCTCCTCTTTGCACACACATACGTATATAGTAGCATTTTAATAAATTTCACTTCTTTTGTATTCCTTAATCTAATTCTTATTCGTATCTAATATAGCTTTTCTTGTATCGTGACTACGCCATGCACTTCTCAAGATTGTTTTCCCTTGTATAGTTGTGTATTACGATCATGTCGACCTAATAAATATTGAAGAGGGAACCATTTAGACAGTTTCGCATTTAATAAAGGGTAAAATGCGTATAACCCCCTCGTTGTTTCGCGGAAATGCACATAAATCCCTGTAGTTTTTTTTATTGCACGGTACTCCCTCGTGGTTTAATTAATGTTGCGTCGTACCCCCGAGCAGCAGTTTTTTGCCCTAAATTGGATTACACGCGCTTTTACTGCAGGCGGATTAAGCTTGGAACATATTATTTACTGTTAAATGACTAGCATAACCCCAAATATTCAGCTTCTTTTCAAATAATAACCATCGGCCCTATCTAGAATAAAAATGTTAATCCGGGGGTTATCATTTGAAAAGAATGTGAACAGTTGAGGTGATTCTGGTCATTTAACAGTGAATAATATGGTTATTTGAGCGCGTGCAAGACCACATGTAATCCAATTTCATGCGAAAACTGATGTTCGAGGGTTATCATTTGAAAAGAAGGTGAATAGTTGGGGTTATTCTGGACATTAACAATAAATAATATGTTCCAAGCTTAACCCAGTAAGAGCGCGCGTAATCCACTTTCGGGCAACAAACTGTTGCCCGGAGGGTACGGTGCAACACTAGTTAAACCACGAGGGAGTACCGTGCAATAAAAAAACCACATGGGTTTATTGCATTTCGGCGAAACCACGAGGGGGTTATACGCATTTTACCCTTTAATAAAATCAGCATTTATGGAAGCTGGAAAATTAGCGTCTAATCGATGGCCATACGCTTCTAGTCAAGTTTATTTTGGGTGAAAGAAAAACACCCAATTGGATAAAATTTTTACACATAGGTACCCATGTCAGAAAATTTTACAGATAGGTACCCTATTTAAGTTTCACCAGTTTCTTTAGTCATGTCGTACCTTCCTGTGTGTATATTGCGTACCATAACACGTTGATATAGGGTACCTAAATATAGCATACGTCGTACCTACGATATACCTGTGTGTTAAATAGGGCGTACCTAAATATAACATACGTCGTACCATTTTCTGTTATATAGTGTATTCAAATGTGTTAATATAGGGTACCCAAATGTGTTGTATGGTGTGCTTTCGGGGATCGGGTACCTATGTGCAAAAATTTTATTCTGTTAGGTACCTTAATATAAAAAAATCCTGACAGGGTACTAAATTACAAGTTTTTATCCAAATAGGTACTTATGTGTAAAGAGCCCATTTTGTACATTTAACAGAATATTTTCATATCCACGTAATGATTAATTTAATATCTGGATAATGAGTGTTTTGACCCTAACAACAATTAGTCGAGTACACTTCTCAATTTTCCAGCTGGTACTCAGTCAACATTACTATCAACAATTATTGATGTGTTAAAAAACCGAGTTTGGTGTATATATTATATATTAGCTGTCTTAGTTTGGTACACCCCACAATTTAGAAGAAGAAAAAAAAAAAAGTTTCAAGTGGAAGAAGCTATGGTAAGGGATATATTAAATGGTAAGGGTCCCCAGAAATCAGCAAAATCATACAATACAATCCCTTCAAAAAATAAAGAGAGCTCGATCACTTTGATATAACTGCTGAATCAGTCACAATACAGTGATTTGCAAGTCATACATACTACACGAAATGAGCCAGATAATTAAAAAAAAAAAAAACTTTCAGATTTCGAAAATTCATTCGTCATCTTCGTTGTTGTCGTTTCTATGATTGTGCTTTTGAGCGTTATACATATCTGCAACCTAAGTTGATAGAATGAATTATGCAGAAGAAAGATTAACCAAATGCGTGTATATATACATACAAACAGAAGCTAAAAATATGTACCATTTCGGCGGACGAAGCCTCCTCCGGATTCTTATCTTCGCGCACACGAAGCAGCCGTGGAAATCTAAGTGATATTCCCTTTCCACATCACATAAGAAAAGAAAAAAAGAAAAGAAACGATGAAGATTTTATCAGCAGCTCATAGACATGGGAGGACCCTAAAAGGTTGGCAAGTATACAAAACTAAATTAACGTAAGTATTTATTTACCTTATCTGGCGCCACAATGCCCGTAGCAGCGCGGTGGACGGGGCTTATGGTGAGGTCGGCGGCTTTGACCTCCCACACCTGAAAGGAAATGACAACAAATAGTGTAGAAAATGTTGATAAGAGATCATAAACTAGGGAAAAACGAAGAATTCAGTTAAGAAAAAATGGAGCGAAACAACTCTGTGAAACCACAGATAATAAGAAAAGGAGAAGTTACCTCGGATGCCTCGAACCACACGTCGGGACTAAGGGAATCTGAGTATCTGTAGTATGACTGAATGTAATGTGTTGTATGTAAGTAAATGTTTTTAATTTCTCGTTCGATATGATGAAAGCAGTCAATGGCCAAAACCTTTGGCTTGGGGATGACTTTGGAGCGAAGACTGGTGGAACGTTCCTCGAGCATGGCTTCAGAAAATCCAGTTCCTGAACGTTTAAAACAAAAATATTAATGATTACAATCGGGACTTTTGGCATAAGTATCAGTAGATAGAATCACATGAGGGATTTGGTGGATCTTTAATTGTTTTGGTGTAAATATATAGCAGCACAGATTTTACCGATTTTGCAAATACTTTGAAACTCCTCTTTGTCACCATCATAGCAAGCAAGGAGAAAGGCACCATAGACACCTAAGGGAAGAAACTCACGAAGAAAGATTTAGTTTTTTCCTCATAGAATTTAGTTATATTTTACTTAGAAAGATTGTTAAAACTTCATAGGCACTGCAAAGTGCAAAAATTTGATAACTTATCAGAGAAAAGAAGAGTCAGCAACTCACCAGTACGTTTACCCCTGCCATGAAATGCAGCAATGGGGACCAAATCCAACGAATCTCCAATGCTAGATAGAAACATTAAGAGCATCCTTCAGTAAGATAAGCCAATTATCGATCATAATTGTCCTCTTTGAACGGTAAATACTAACCTCTCCATGTAATCTTTCTTCAGTTTCAGCCAGTTATGAGAACGTTTTGAAGGTTCATATGTAGCATCTTTGTTCAACGTTTTGATGATCAGCCCCTCACAACTACAGCATTTAACATAATGAATATACGGGAAATATATTGATCTTCGCAACAGTTTATACAAGTTCACAGTCTGCAGAAAATGCTGTTGCCAAAACAGTTATCAAGAGTTGGCGTAATAAAAGAACCTTAAAGCCATACACTTAGGATACTATACCTAGCATTAACTGCATCATCAAGAAACTTCTGTATTTCCTCAAGATCATTCGATGTTATAGCTGTGGCAAACTGTAGAAAACCACATTCTTCCTGAAAGGATTCATAAAGATGCTGCACATATAGGTTCAAGAAATTAGTGTCCATTTCTTCAATAGGCATGCATATTTATCAATTTGCAGCAAAAAGTCTGGACATCATATGACAACTATCAAAGGCAAAAAAACATTAAGCAACAGAGGTCAGAGATCAGCTTTACCTCTCTACGAATGTTAAGTTGCTCCTGTAGAAGTTGTTGCCCATTGAGGAAGAGAATGTCGAAAGCAAATATGCAAACATCGACTTTAATCTCGCTAATGACAACATTTTTGCGAGCACGAGTACTAAGAATCTGATTAGAAAACACATGAGGAACATGAGAACTAAAAGGAAACACTCTTCTGAAACCAATGGACATCAGTCACATGGTCTTGTGTTCTAAATACTACAGCATAATCAAATTTTTTCTGGTACCTGAAAAGGTAGGATTTTCTGTTTCTCACGGTCATATGCAACAAGTTCACAGTCAAGAACAAATGATGCTACAGAAGGCTTTTTCAATCTGCAGGTAGATGGAGGGCGTAAGCGTTCACCGACCAAATTAAAAAGCTATGCAAAAAACTAACACTTTTCACCACAACAAGACGAAGTTTTTGCATTACGGATGTGACAATTCTAAAAGGACAGTTTGCATCCCTGAGTTCAAGTGTCAAAGTTCCAAGCCCCAAAGGTGTAACAAAAGCACAAACGATTTCGTCTAAAATAGGACTTACCTAGAGATGGCCAAGACCACATCTGGAAACTTTCCTGTATTACGCTCCGCATTTCTACTGTATATCTCAACAGTACCATCTTCCATGAAGTGTATCTACATGAGCAGTTAGCTTTTATAGCACGACCACTTCTTCAGCATTGCTTATAAAACCAGTTATCGAATGGCATTACCTGAGCACGTTCACCATCATATTTGTATTCGCACGTGAACTCCATATCTTGAAACTTCTCGACAATTTCAGATACCCCTTTGGTTGGTTTAGCTAACATGGGCCCAATTGGAATACCGGGTGAAAATTTACATGTCTTTGGGAGATTCCAAACACCGTCAGAAAGCAGTGCGGAGATTATTCTATCATAAACTGGAATTACAGAATAAACTTGCTTCACAATTTTTGCAGCCTGCCAAATTAATTACCAAGTTTCAATTCAGTATAGAGCTTTTTCTTCAGAAGAACTAGCAAGGACAAACTAACTAATATTAAGAACTGACACGTACTTCTTCCAGAGGATTATCAACTTCCTTAGGAGGTGAGGAATGCTTTTCTGAATATATAGTAGCATGCCCTAGTGCAGTTAATAGTGTTTGCTCTGCCAGGCCGATACGGAGTTTTGTCTGAAAGTAACGTTCAAATCAGGTTTTTGAGGTGGAAGAGGACGGAGTGGAAAATCATATATTCATGAAACTGACTTGGAGTAGACGAATCAAATATTGAGGTTCGCAATCAGTGGCTGCAACTAGCAATGCCTTAATATGATTCTTTTTCTTCTCCTGACTGTCTTTTCCAGATTCCTGAAAAGCACACACATTTACCCAAGGCTCAATGTGAAGCACTTCAACCAAATCATGATTCTAATCTCTGGAGGTAGTTTAGTAGCTCCATATAACTAAGATGCTGCCAGCATGATATTAAGAATAAAATAGAAGAGTCCATTTTACTTCCTAGTTCAGCTGATGATGCCATATATCAAGTATTGTCCAATTCGGTAGTTTGATGTTTTTCATTAACTTTATTAAATCGGTCTCAATTTTCTTGTTTCATCAACTTTCTTCTGCCAGTGTTCTTTATCTACATAGCAGGAAGACACGCCCATATCACAAGAACATGAAGATGAAGTACCTTAGCAATAAGCTGAAATGTATCAAAAACTTTAGCAACAGTCAAGGGTTCTGGTTTACGCATTAGCGGCTGTGATGATCGACTGGCTTTAGCAACAAGGCCTAAATCACCAAGCTCCTAAGATTAATACAAATTGAATGGTAAAGATACAAATATCTTTTCCATATCAGAGAAATAACTAAAACATATGCAAAGCGTGTACGTGGGTGTGTAGCAGGAGAAAACAAAAATAATTGCCCACCTTGTACTGCTTCTTTATGTGCGCTTCTTTTGCTCCACAAGCCTCGGCAAGTGCTTTAATAATCGAAGCATCCCCAATACCGAGCTCCAAACCTTCATGTGCAGGAGCAACTCTATTGGCCAAAAAGTAAACTATCGCCAACAAATCATCAGGTGACGTCTCAATCACCGTCCTCAACATGTTGCATACAATCTCTGTGATCGCTATTCTACCAGACTCCTTGGATATTGCATCGAGCGCCTTAACAACAAACATAAAGGGCACTTTCTGCCCCTCACCCCAATAAACTGCTTTCTTCACATTGAAACTAGATGCCTTTTTCTTCAACTCCGCCACACTCTCATCCGGGCTAATCATTACTTTCGGCTTCTTCGCAGGTGCAATCTTGTCATCAGAATCACCAATTTTCGATTCCTTTGTCACCAAAGTCGAACTTCTAACTTTTTTACTCTGATCCTCAACTAAAAGGGAACCATCTTTGGCAGAATCCCCGTTAACCGGCAAATTCTCGACAATTGCATCTGAATTTGATTTATCGACACTTTGTTGCTCCATTTCCGCACCATTAACAACAAGATCCTGAACGAGATTGCCGCTGGGGCTCGAATTGATTCCCTGAGAAGCCTCAGTCGGGGCTTTCCGTTTTCTGGGTGACGACTGAGGCGGCTTCTTGCTTTTCTTGGAAGCGTTGGACATGAGCACATCGAACGCCGAGGGACGCTTGGACGACATACCTCTGAAATTAGGGTATCTTGATTTGGGGAAAAGGTTCAACGAGGGCTTTGGAAACAATCCGAGAGAATAAGGATGATAAAACGAGATTTGCCTCGCAAAGTTATGAGACAGGGAGACTACAGCCGAGCAATGGCGACATGAATAGAGAGCTAACATCAACTAGCTCGAAGCACTCACACTCTAATGGCGGGAAAATTGCAGTCTTCGTAGAAAGGTGAGAGAAGACGCTACGCCGAACTGAGTGTTGTAAAACGACGCCGTTTGCTTTATATTCTATAAAATTGGGTTGGATTTAGTATTTAGAAAGTGTTTAGTAACGTGACCCATATTGAATTTTGTGGGAGTTATTTTTTTTAGCCCATTAACCCAATCCTATAATGTCGTATTGGCGTTAGATATGAGAATGAAATATGAATGTCTTAGGAAGAACTGATAATACTTTTTCACCTAATCCTCACGACAAGGAGTTGCATTTTTGTCTAAACATGTGTTAATTTTTTATAAGTATTTTTACTTGATTAGGTTAGGTTACTTCTCAAGGTGGCAAAGCAACTAGTGGTTCAGTTCACTCTTCGGAAGTTGCTTTAGTGTAAATCCTAATTTATTTCTACCACACTAAGTGACCTTTGCAACAAATTCAAGCGTTTATTTATGTTGGATTAATTTCATTTACTTGATTATATGCCATACTTTAATCGTGCGAGCAACAAAAATTGACTATACCTCATCTGACTGGATTTTTCCTTTATTTTATATACGCACATCACGCATGTATTACTAAAAAAAATTACAAAACTTGGTCTTTTTCAATACAACTTCGCCACTATCCTCCGAAAAAAAACTTCGCCACTAAGATCAAGCATGTTTAATCATACGGAGGGTTGACTTAGATCGAGTGGAATTTATTACACAATAACACAAAACAATTTAGAAAGACCACTTCATTTTTTAAATTAATAAAGTACCCATTCTTATGTAGTTGAACTTTATTATCATCCAGACCTGTCAATGATCCTTTGGTGATCCCAATTCATGATTTTAGTCGAATTAATTCACATATATTTGATTTAATAATAATAAAAATCGAATCTTGAGGATTGTCGGCCTTTAAGATTAGCAAATATAATACAACAGTAATACTTTTTTTTTTCTTTGAGATGCCATGAAGCGAATGAGGTGGAACAAGCCATTAATTAACGTTGCTATCACTCCCTTAACATGTCTTTCGTGGCCTTCGCTGGCAAAGTCATCACTCTCTAACATTACTATGTAACTACAAAACCTTAACTCAATCTAGAACACACTACTATACTATTCCCCACAAAGGCGCGCGTGCATACACGCACACATGTTTGTGTGTGTTGTGTGTTTATAGTTAAGCTTGATCTGATCTCTTCTTTAAACTGGAGTTTTGGTGGATCTACAAGCAAAGCTACTTCACTTCACAGAAACTGCTTTCTTGACTTTTTAGACACCTCTCTCTTACCATAACATCTATTACCTTAATCATAATCATAATATATAGAGATATATATATATACATATGAATGAGAAAGCCCATCTGCACTTCAAATCTCTCTGATCACACTTTGTTCAGTGTCTCTCAACACTTCCCACTCAATTAGTTCTTTCTTTTTTTTCCTCGATTAGATGAAAGAAGCGGACCAAAAAGTTGCAGTCAAAGGAAAAAGGACGAAACGGTCGAGACACTCTTCTTCTCCTTCGCCGTCGTCGAGCCACGGCGGCGCCGCCGCCGGCTCATGCAATGGGTCGCCGCCCCAATCCACGTCGTCATCATCGACGTGCACCGTCGCAGATCAAGAAGACGAGGAGGTGGCGAATTGTCTCATCCTATTGGCTTCTTCGGCGATGCATAGAAACCCTAATCGAAGGTTCGGCGGCGAAGAGATGATGGTCTATTACGAGTGCAAAGAATGTAACAGAAGCTTCCCTTCGTTTCAAGCCTTGGGAGGACATAGAGCGAGCCACAATAAGAAGCTAAAGATCGATGACAACGTTGTCGTTGATGAGAAAATAATTAGCGAAGAAGGAGATGAAAATGAGAGTAAGGGAAGGACGCCGAAGGTTCATTCGTGTGCCATATGTGGTTCGGAGTTTGGTTCCGGGCAAGCTTTGGGAGGGCATATGAGGAGGCATAGATCGTCGTCGGCCTTAATTGTTAAAGGTAAAGGAACAATCGCTAATGATGATTCTTCACATAATGGTCATCTTTGTGAGAAGCCAAGGAATAATAATAATAATAATAATAATAATAATAATAATAATAATAATAATAATAATAATAATCATTACAACGCTAATGATGATGATGACGTTTTCTCACTCGATCTCAACTTGCCGGCGCCATCGGAAGATGGGTTTTACACGTCTTGTCATTGCTAGGATAGTTCGATTCGAAGAGATAAAATTAAAGAAAATAAAGTACAAGTTGACATTGTTTGTTTTTGTGTATTGTGTGAACAACTAGTGTGTGTGTGTGTGTGTGTGTGTGCGTGTGTGTGTGTTGACTGTTGTGTGTTGCGTGTGTGTTCTGAATTTGCGATTGATATTTTCTTTTTTGGTAATGCTGCGTTTTATTGATTAGTTCAATTCAAATGTTGTTACGTGAGCCCATCTATCTTTTTTAAGTAGGGGATGTAATATTTATCAGGAATTTATTTATTTTGTATTTAGTTGATTAACAAGCTCAATCATCCGCGTACTTTTGTCTTCCTTTATTAGTTACATATCAATTAAAATATACATTTTGACATGCGGTTTTGAGCTGTTGCCTTGCTTGGTTGGATTAAGTCACTTTGCTTGTAGCTCCTTCATACGTAATTATTCAACTGAATGATTCCTAACTTCTCAAGTTTCTTAACAAACTAACTAGGATCTTTTTTTCTACGATATATAATAAAATCATAGTCGAGACTCAAAAGACAAGTAGTGGTGGGTGGGGTTAGTGACTTAGCTCATTGTAGTTCGAGTCTTAGTTATGTCCACGTTTAGGTGATTATTGCTTGCCCTAAGCATGTGTTGAGCTGTCCTAACTACAAACTTCAATGATTACATGAAAACTACTACTCCCTCCGTCCCAGTAATATATGGACATTTGAGATTGAGTTCGGTTTTTAAGAAATATAATATTTTAATAGTATAGAGGAAGAAAAGTGTATGTGTGTGGCACGTCTTTTAAGAATATTTAATGTTATTATATTGATTGTGTGTGATAGTTTTTTACTAAATATTGAAATGTATAAAAGATAGTTGACGTCCGATTTGGTAAAATGTACAAAAGTTACCGGGACGGAGGTAGTATTTAGTTAGATGTGAGTTATTCTTTTATGGATAGTTCCAAGTTCCAATCACTTGCATAATTGTAACTCAGCTTAGCATTAAATCAAATGGGACTTCCAAGAAATTAATGATATATGGGGGACCGTTATGCTAATTAGTTATGTCGAAGTAAAGTTTAAATCCCATTAAGAATCTTGACTTTCATTATTATAAAATCTAGAAAAACCATTACCTGAGGAGGCCCGTTTATTACTATCCACAGAACACAAAATAGCAAAAGCAAGAAAACAATTTCGAATTCAGCGACACAACAATAAAGGGCACAAAATCGAGAGTTTGAAAGCTATAAGCGAATCACTTAGCTTGAGGACATCATGTTAGTAGTATCCACAATCCATGGCAGAGCATGTCCAAACAACCACTCGAAAGAATCCTCAGATATCCTAATCAAGCAAAGAGAAGATTGTTCTTCACCTTAAACGATAGCAAAAGCTTTCAGTTAGGGATTTGGGCAGCTGCGTCGCCCGCTTGGTTCTCGAGCTGTTCTTGATAGTTCAATGGCCTCCTGAAGAGCATTATGTGTGGCTCTGGGCGGTGAATAGCATAATGCATCCATCCTCGACTCTGTCGAACTCCAATCGCACGCCACTCGTTCTGATCGAAAACATTGAAAATCGTCAATCACTTGAAGAAAATGGATGCGAACCAAGAACATGCTACAATGGATTGGACGTGATGAACCAAAGCTCATAATTGAGATAATGTCGATACTCTTGGAATGTTTGTGATTCAAAGCCAGCAGTGCACCTTGCTTTTGAAATGTAGATGGATGGATATAGTGATAGATATACACACTTTAGATAGATACTTGGTCGCTACTATCGACTTCAAAAGAAAGAGAAAAATGGATTTCTGGCATGAATAGATTTCAGGTTTATGCCAACGATGGTGAATTATTTGCATTTGCTATTCTATGAAGATTTTCAAAAACCTGCAACATGCTGAATCTAAACAAACATGCAAACATGAGTTTGACAGCACCAATATCTCAATTCTCTTAAATATGAGCCTAAACTCTTAAGAATAATCCACATCAGAGGATGAAAAACCAAAAGCCAGAAATCAACAGATACTTAAATGTGTGAAATTGACGAAGAATCGCCACGGTTTTCCTGTCCCTTTTCATATAAAAAATACACAGAAGCAAACTTCAATCATGCCAAGTCCAAATTATGAAACGATCTTAACAACCGTAAGATCTTACTTCCGTGAGAAGGCGATTCTTCGGAAGCAGTTTGGCTACATCCGGTGGAAGAACAACATGCCTGATACATAGAGGGAAAACAAAAAGACAAATTTCTAAAATTATGGAAATGGACACGAATGCCTACTACGAATTTTCTCAAAAAAATACCTACCTGTACTCGTGCGTATCATCGTAATACTTCTCCGAGTACTCTATACTCATCGCATCAACTTCAGATTATCACGCTTGATCTGACAAGAGAAAAAAAAATCGTAAAATCGAAAGACGAAAGCGAAACGAAGCAACAGAGATTGAAAATGATTCACAAAAAACAGTACCGTACCCTGGATTCGGGAAGAAAATGAACCCTACCGCGTATGCTTTGTTCCGCGCGTGAAATTTCCAGTTTTATTTTGGCACAATTAATTACCCTTTTATATATTCCTCCGTATTTAATAATGGGCCTATACTGGACCACGGCCCATAATACGAGCCTAACATGACGTAGGCCCAAACTATTTTGGGTCATCGTCAATTAGCAATTATTATGGCAATGCTCATAAAGTCCAAATTGTGATGCTAAATAGTATTTTGAAAAATGGCTCAAGCCCATAAGCTTCTTTTACTTGATGAATTGTTCTTGATTTGAACATTTTGTAATTAGTATTTTGAAAAATGGCTCAAGCCCATAAGCTTCTTTTACTTGATGAGTTGTTCTTGATTTGAACATTTTGTAATTATGTTCATCAACTCACTAATTTACACCCCTAAACATAAGCATCCGTTTCAAATCACTTGTCATTCCATGATAGAATTTCAACTTTTAGTTTAAAAAAACAACAACAACAACAACGAAACAAACCAAAACACATGCATAAAAAAGAGAGATTAATGACATGTTTTACCATATTTAAATCTAATCAAATTTAACAAATTGGATGAAGAGATCTCATGCATTCGCAATCGCATAGCCTTCGGGCCATAAGCACGTCGTTGCTTACTGCAACTCTTTTGAGTCGTCTTTTTCGACGCGAAGAAACTTTTGCGTAAAAACTCTTCCGCTTATTTAATGGCGGCGGCGAAGGGCTTGTTATTACGGGGATCTTTGCATCTTCCAATGTGGGGGTTTGGTATCCTTCTTCATCGATGTTTTCGTCTCCCAAAACTAGGGTTTTATCATCTTCTTCTTTTTCTTCATGGATATTGGTGCGAATACGTTTGGTAATAATACCCATGTGAGGTTATTGAAAGTGAAATCTGGGATAAACTAATGGATGTTGATGAGAATTGGGGTGATAAATAGTTAGGGAAGTAGAAACTCATAGTGAATAACTTATATTATAGTAGGAAATCGGTGTTATTTAATTTCCTTATTAAATTTTGGTCCTCGAGATTCTTGAGTTCAATTAAAGTGGATTCTTGTGTTGTGATTCGGTTTTGTTTGACTTTCTGTGTTGAACGATTTTAAAAGAAATCTAGAAGATATTATATATATATAATGGTGATATTGTCTGAAATCTCATCACCTAGCTAGACAAATTTATTGGGGGTAACATATATAAAACTGAATATAGTTTTGGGTCAAGTTATGTTTCAAATGACCGTATTATAATAGTCGGAGTATAAAATGGGTAATTTCAATAATTTTTTGCTCACTTATTCATGTACAGGAGCATCAGACAAAAATATTGAGAGCTACGGTACGAGTGAGGAGATTAAAAAACGTTGAAAAATATGAAATTTTTAGATAGGTGAAAGAGAAATAGCAATGGATAAAATAAGTCGACAAAGTTCTATTTTACACTGAACATTACAACGTTATTCGGCGAAAATTGATACACGTGGCTCATGTAAATAGCTCTTGGAATATAAAATTTGTTCTAAGACTTTCCATATAATCAATCATATCATACAATACAATATAGCAATCCACCTTTTTCTTGGAAAAAATAAAGGAAAAAAGAGGGAGAAAAAAAAATGTCTCCGAAGCCATCAGAAAACGGAATTGATGGCGACGACGAGAGGGAGGAAGAGGAAGATGAGCAGAATTCCTCGTCGGAAGAAGTTGAAGAAGACGACGACGAAGAGGAGGAAGAGCCCAGGCTCAAATACCAGAGAATGGGCGGTAGCGTGCCGTCACTGCTTCAGAACGACGCTGCTTCATGCGTCACCGTCGCGGAGAGGATGATCGCTCTTGGAACTCACTCTGGCTCTGTTCACATTCTTGATTTCTTAGGAAACCAAGTGAGTGCGAATAGTTTTTTCCTTTATCTGATAATTGATTTGTGGATTCATTTTTGTTTTCCGCTCTTTTGTGCGTATGTGTGTGTGTGGAATCGGATGGGATCCTGAAAGACGGGGTTTTCTTCACTATGTGTGATTGGTTATTTCGTAGGATCTTTTGTTGAGGATTTACAAATTGGAGGGGCGATTAGGAAGTTGAAATCTGAAGCTGAAAGTCCTTTGTGCTTGTTTGTTTAGGTTTTGGACTGTTAAGGGTTTATTATGAACGCCCATTTTGAGTGTAATTGATGATTTAATGTAGAGAAGCTATGGGCTTTATGACAACTTTCACGAGTATGTTCTCTTTTCGTGTGATATATCACGACATTGTTCTGACACTTGGAGAAAGTTGATTGTTCAAAGGTTGTTTTTGTACAAAAATGAGTCTGTTGTTTGGTTTGTCATCATAATTCTCTATACAGAAAGAGGTTAATTTGCCGAGCAAAGTAACGATGGATTTAAATTTTAGAAAAATATCATCATGTGCTGGGAATATTTACTTGAATCCAATCCATAGTTAGCTACATATTTGTGGACACCTGGCATATAAATAATATTCACGATCCTTGTCTTTATCGGTCTGTGATTGCATCTTGATTACGGATTACTGATTTTTCGACTTTAGCGATCATGAATAAGGGTATGCCGAGATGCTTATTTAACTTGGCTTTTCCCATATTAGCGTATGCAAGTTGAAAGATAAGACAAATTTCATCCACAGGTCAGAGAATTCATGGTCCACACAGCTGCAGTTAACGACATTTGCTTTGACATTGAAGGTGAATACATAGGAAGCTGCTCCGACGATGGTTGTGTTATAATAAACAGTCTTTTTACTGATCAAAGACTGAAATTTGAGTATCATCGTCCTCTAAAGACCATTGCATTAGACCCAGAATATGTGAGAAAATCATCCAGAAGATTTGTCACCGGCGGTTTAGCAGGTCACTTACATTTTTACACGAAGAAATGGTTTGGCTATGGAGACCAGGTTCTTTTTGCTTTACCATTGCTATGCTTCTTGTGGGAATCTGAAATCTTTCTTACTCTTTTTTCGACTGTGATGTTCTTGTACTTGGCCTAGGTTTTGCACTCTGGTGAAGGTCCAATTCATGCAGTGAAATGGAGAAGTAACCTTATTGCCTGGGCCAATGATGCTGGTGTGAAAGTATTTGATGCTGCCAATGAACAGCGTGTGACATTTATTGAGAGACCTAGAAGCAGCCCACGCCCTGAACTTCTGCTTCCCCATTTAGTTTGGCAGGTAAGTGTATGATAGACGTGGGACGGTACCGTGTCTTGACAACTGTCAGAAACAGTAATGACCTTGAGCTAAATATAGTGATCACCATAAAGGGGGAAAAATGAACGATAGAAAGAAAAATAAAGGCTGATAACAAACCACATGACATTAATGCTTGGCTTTTAATCTTTTTTTTCCTTTTATGCGTTCTTTGACCCTCAGGATGACAGTTTGCTGGTCATTGGATGGGGAATGTCAGTGAAAATAGTTTCAATAAAGAGTATTCAGAACAAAAGTGCCAATGGCACTTACAAATCTATTCCAATATCTAGCTTGAACAAGGTGGATATTGTAGCATCATTCCAGACCAGTTATTACATCTCGGGGATTGCTCCTTTCGGTGACTCTTTAGTCATTCTAGCATACATCCCAGTGGAAGAAGACGGAGAAAAGG
Source organism: Craterostigma plantagineum (assembly GCA_027422505.1). Lineage (NCBI taxonomy): Eukaryota > Viridiplantae > Streptophyta > Magnoliopsida > Lamiales > Linderniaceae > Craterostigma > Craterostigma plantagineum. The sequence continues at coordinate 21,734,845 of JAPQWV010000018.1, read as the reverse complement.
ACTTTAGTAGTTCTGTTCCTTCACGCCAGGTATTCATCCTTCTAATTATTATATGGATACTACAGGGAGGAGTCTAAAATTGCCTTGCTATAAGCCATGTTCTGTTCTTCACAAATGTGCTTCTTGGGATGTTTTGCACTTGCAGGGAAATGCTCAGAGACCTGAAGTGCGAGTTGTCACTTGGAATAATGATGACCTGGCAACTGATGCATTGCCAATAAATGGATTTGAACATTACAAAGCAAAAGACTATTCCCTCGCCCATGCTCCTTTTTCAGGTAAATTTCATCTTCACATAGTATAGATACTTAAGCTGTAGTGGCTTGAGCTGTTTCCTTTTTAATATTTCTAATCGCTTTTAAAACTTGAGCATTATATCAACTCATGCAGGCAGCAGCTACTTGGGTGGTCAATGGGCTGCTGGAGATGAACCTCTATATTATATTGTGTCTCCAAAGGATGTTGTTATCGCAAAGCCAAGGTTTGTGACACTTATTTACCTATGTCCCTTGTTATAGTTTATTTGTCCCTTGGATCCTTTCTCTATCTTGCATTGTCTGGACTTATCCATGGGCGGATGAGCCTTATTTAGATAGAGATTTATTATATATATATATATACATATATGTATATATTATATGTTAGGGATACAGAAGATCACATTGCATGGCTTCTCGAACATGGATGGCATGAGAAAGCTTTGGAGGCTGTAGAAGCTGGTCAAGGCAGGAGTGAGCTTATTGACGAAGTAATCTGTTTTTACTGCCAACTGCGCAAATATGTCCAACTTGTGATTTCTAAACATGATATTTCATCATTATATTTCTTACGAGTTCTTTGTTGTGTCTTATTTTTAGTTATAACTGATTTATATGTTTACGTGGTCTACAGCAAATATTATGACCATGAATGTATCCTTTCATGGGTGCATTCTCATAATTTTCCTTTAACCATTCCACCTTAACAGGTTGGATCAAGATACCTGGACCATCTTATTGTAGAGCGCAAGTATGCCGAGGCAGCATCTTTATGTCCTAAATTATTACGAGGATCAGCCGCTGCCTGGGAAAGGTGCTTTGATTTCTTCATGACATCTGCATAATGATAATTAATTTAGTCAAATATATCATTTTGTTATGTAATGGGATTTGGTTATCTCAGGTGGGTTTTCCATTTTGCTCATCTTCGTCAGCTTCCTGTATTAGTTCCATACATTCCAACTGAAAATCCAAGATTACGAGATACTGCGTATGAGGTTTGTTGTAATCTAAGTGTTCTTAATGTACTTTGTAACTGATTTTTTACGTTGGTAATAATATTAACCGGGTATGTAATATATGTCGGTGCCTAGGTTGCTCTTGTTGCTTTGACTACAAATCCTGCTTTTCACAAGGATCTCTTATCCACAATTAAGTCTTGGCCACCTTCAATTTATTCTGCTTTGCCAGTTATATCAGCTATAGAACCTCAGCTTAGTACTTCATCAGCAACTGACGAACTAAAACAGGTTGGTTTCCTGTTTCGTGATAAATATGATTCATAAAGCATATGTTTGACTTGTATCTGTATATTGCCTTTTGTTTTCAGGCTCTGGCCGAGTTATATGTAATAGATGGACAGTATGAGAAAGCCTTCAGTCTATATGCTGATGTGAGTAGTTTCTTTCTATATTCAATCTTGTAATATTTGGTTGCAGGCATGACCTCAGTAAAATTAATATTCATTAAAATGTTCGATACTTTACCAACGCAGATCATCTACTGATTATCGTCTGTTCTTTTTCTTGTATTCTTCCAAATGTATCAGCTCAAGAAGCCGGATATATTTGACTTTATTGAGAAGCATAATTTGCATGACGACATTCGTGAAAAGGTATATTCGATACATCACCTATTTTTTTCATTGTATCATTCCTAAAAATTTTACCTTTTTACGAGTGTGCAAATATCACATACTTATTACGAGTGTTTCGATCAACTTCATTTAATTTGCAGGTTGCCCAGCTTATGATGATAGACTGCAATAGGGCTGTTTCATTGTTTATCCAGAACAAAGATCTCGTCAGCCCATCTGATGTAGTTACTCAGCTTAGAGCTGCTAAGGATAAGTGTGACCACCGTTACCTTTTGCATGTATATTTGCACGCACTGTTCGAGTCAAATCCTCACGCTGGGAGAGATTACCATGACATGCAGGTTTTTATTTCTTTGGACCAATCTTTCCATACCCAATGTTCTGAATCAGTAATTGAAGAACTCTTTTCGTCCAAAATGATCTTCGACAGGTTGAGCTCTATGCTGATTATGATCCAATGATGCTTCTTCCCTTTCTTCGGAGCAGTCAGCATTATACACTGGAAAAGGCATGTTTGCTCTATAAGTCAATTATTTCCTGTCTTTCGTTATCGTTCTGTTATTCATCTCTCATCTGAAATTTTCCCCAGGCTCATGAAATTTGTGTTAGAAGAGGACTACTACGTGAGCAAGTCTTTATCCTTGGTAGAATGGGAAACGCGAAAAAAGCTTTGGCTGTGATTATCAATAAGTTAGGAGACATAGAGGAGGTACTAATATTATCTTGCTGGCACCTCTTTTGCATCTTCTTTTCCACAGATTTTTTAGTTACAGACAGTTATAACATTACGAACTTCTGTACAGGCCATAGAATTCGTGAGCACGCAACACGATGATGAACTGTGGGAAGAGCTTATCAACCAATGTATGAACAAACCCGAGATGGTAAGATCATAAACGCAGCATTCTATTCTTAATTCGTTGGGAAAATTCATTTAATAACACATCTTTATCCTAATTTTCAGGTAGGCATCCTGTTAGAGCATACTGTTGGAAATCTCGATCCCCTTTATATCGTGAATAGAGTGCCTAATGGCTTAGAAATACCTCGGTGATTTCTCTTTCCCGATCATTTAATTAATATGTATAGGTTTGTTCGTAAAATAAGCTTTTCTTGCTAAGAAACTCTTCAATATTTTTTTTTTTCAGACTCAGGGATCGCCTAGTCAAAATCATCACAGACTACAGAACCGAAACTTCTCTGAGACATGGTTGCAATGATATACTTAAGGTAGTTATTCTCATCTCAATACAAAGACATTGTCTCCCATCTCCCAACTGAAGCAAAAAAGAAAGTTCTAACTTTTAATCTCATGCGAAACTTTTATTCGCAGGCCGACTGCGTTAACCTGTTGATAAAGTACTACAAAGAAGCGAAGCGCGCCATTTACTTGAGCAACGAAGAAGACGAGTCACGCAACAAACGGGACCAAGCAAGAACGAATCAAATTTCGAATTCTCTAAGCTTCAAAAACGTCGACGTGAAGTCTAAGGTGAGGGGTGGGGCGAGGTGTTGCATGTGTTTCGATCAATTTTCCCTGCAAGACGTATCCATATATGTGTTCTTTTGCTGCCACGCCTATCATGAAACTTGCCTCGTGGATTCCATTGCGTCGGCGGGCGTGAAAAAGAAGAAGAAGAAGACGAAGCCTTCGACTCCTAAGAATGAATTCTCTTACTATACTTACGATAGCGATGAAGGTGAAGATGACGACGAGGGCGATGAAGATGCTCGTGTTCGTTGTATCTTGTGTACCACTGCTGCTGCTGGTGGTTAAATTTTCTCGGTATCCTTATTTACTGTGTGTGTGTGTGTAAGGGAGTTTGTGTGTGTGTGTGGGAGAGAGAGAGAGAGAGAGAGAGAGAGAGAGAGAGAGAGAGAGAGAGAGAGAGAGAGAGAGAGAGAGCAATAGTGTTGTGTTTATTAGTTTGTTGTACATACACATACAGGCACGCTTGTGTTGTTTGGCTGCTGCCGAGGTGATTTCTGTATTTATTCGTCGCTTATGCTGTTGAGAGAACTTTGTTTTTAATTTTTTCCCCACAGTGATTGAATTCAATCGAAATCTGAATCACATAGATGGGTAATGGAGTTTGAACACTAATCTAGGGGATTAACATCTCTTCTTCAACCACTAGGCCAATCTATGGTGACAATTTGATTTACTTGAGTAATTTGAAGATGAGGTTCCAATGACTCAATGAGGCTAAAATAAATGTCGTCTTTCTAGTGGTTTTTTCTTGGAGATAGTTAAATGATGGTTTTCACTGTTTACTCTGCCTTGTTCAGACAGTTGCATTACATTCGAGTTTCACTGCTCTTATAAACAAAGTCAAAGGAGGAGAGGAGAACGACGACGAATGATGAGAGTCAAACATGGTTAGCAGTTCACTATGAAGGCATCATCGTTTTTTATCCGAATACATACGATGGGAAAACTTTCTTTCACCAGTTAGTACGACGTCATCCAATCCAAACAAACCTCTAACTCTTCTTTCCATGGATATCTCCGACAAGAACCCTCTGCTTCAAGACTTCGTCTTCCCTCCTTACGACGTCGTAAGGCCAGACCACATATGCCCTGGAATCAGCTCCTTGATTCAACAACTCGTGAGTTTTTCCTTAATAGGGAAGAATCTCTATTGATCGCTTTTACCGTTAATACATCATCATCGTCGTCGATGCTTCGTGATTCTTGCAGGAGAAAGACTTGACTGTACTTGAAAACTCGGTGGAGCCCACGTGGCAGAAGCTAGTCGTGCCTCTAGAGAAAATCACAGACAGATTATCAGTTGTTTGGGGGATAGTCAATCACCTCAACTCAGTGAAGGATTCTCCTCAACTTAGAGCCACCATTGAAGAGATTCAGGTACACATTACTGCTATGATTCTTTTTTCTCACTTCTTACATACTGGGGCGTCATTGTTTTGTGGGTTGCGTTGTTTTTCAATGATTAAAAAGCCGAAGAAAGTCGAGTTCGAGCTCAGATTAAAGCAGAGCAAGCCCATTTTCGAGGCGTTTAAGGAGATGAAGGACTCGTCCGTTTGGGACAATTTGAACGATGCTCGAAAGCGTGTTGTTGATAGTGAGTTTTACTCAGTTTTAGTTTGTGGCTCTAATATTGGTTGGAAATATAAGCTTTGATTTCTCTCATTTGCAGTGAAGCTGAAAGAATCTGCTCTGTTCGGCATTCATCTCGACGATCGCAAGAGACAACGCTTCAACGAAATCGAACAGGTCGGTACGATTCGCCCCACATATCAAAATTCGGTTTTTCCTTTTTCGATTGTACGAACTTCGTTCTTTAGGAACTCGAAAAACTAGGTCAAGTATTCGAAGAGCACATCCTCGACGCCACCAAGAACTTCAAGAAACTCATCGAAGATAGAACAGAAATTCGAGGTTTGCCTCAGACCGCCATGAATATAGCAGCAGAAAATGCCGTCGTCGAGGTATTCAACCTTCGAAGTTCCAAAATTTGTAACAATTTTTCGTACAATTTTCGATAGGCCCGATTTTCAAATTCTCGACGTTTTTCGTGGTTATTGCAAAAGGGATACGAAAACGCCACGCCCGAAAACGGCCCTTGGGTTATTACATTAGACGGCCCCATTTACCGTTCTGTCCTTCAGCACGCGCGCAATAGATCTCTGAGGGAGGAAGTTTTCCGCGCTTACGTGGCGCGCGCTTCGTACGGAACGCTTAATAATACTCCCATTATCGAACGAATATTGGAGCTTAGATCGGAGAAAGCAGCGCTCCTCGGCTTTGCCAACTACGCCGAGGTTTTCTTTTTTTTTTTTTTTCTCTCTGTTCAGTTAGGTTGCAAAAAACACGATGGAAAACTAAGTCAGCGCATCGAAAAATGATATGTTGTGCTTCAATCGCTGTACCTCCGCACATTTTATTCTCTTTTCCTAATCGAAATCCGCGTACCAAATTCATTGTATCATCTTCTCAACCGAGGTTTGCGTTTTCGAACGATTAGGTCAGCTTCGAATCGAAAATGGCGACCATCGACAAGGCGAAGGATCTCATCGAAAAGCTACACGACGCTTCTTGGGCTCCTGCCGTTCGAGGCGAGTTTAAAAATTTTTACTTTTGTGCAAAGTTCAGACAAGGCTAACGTCGTCGAGTCTAATGCTCTCATTACGTCGCATCAACAGACATGGAAGACCTCAAGCGATTTGCTAGAGAGGAAGGCGCCGAGGAAGAGGCCGAAGACCTAAACCACTGGGACATCAATTTTTGGAGCGAAAGGCTCCGAGAGTCGAAGTACGGCCTAAACGAGGTCATATTTTTTGCTAGATTGACGTATTTGTTGGAAATATAACATGTAAAAAAAATGGCGTAGTGGTCATTCAACAGTATTAAGTTGTCCGAATTCCTTACAGGAAGAACTACGCGCTTATTTCCCGCTCCCGAAGGTGATGGACGGCCTCTTCGACCTCACCAAAAAGCTCTTCGGAATCTCCGTCGAACCCGCCGACGGAATCGCCCCCGTAAATATTTTCTTTTTCCCGAAATTAATTAATACGCGCTCGAACAACCTCTCCAAAACGCAGGTGTGGAACAAAGACGTGAGGCTCTACAGAGTGAATGACATTCGCTCGAACTCTACCGTAGCCTACTTCTACTTCGACCCGTATTCCCGCCCCTCGGAGAAGCGCGGCGGCGCGTGGATGGAATCGGTGGTGGGCCGAAGCTCCGTTTTCCCGTCGAGGCTTCCCATCGCGCTCGTCGTGTGCAACCAGGCTCCCCCGACGAGTCACAGGCCGAGCCTCATGACGGTTCGAGAGGTCGAGACGGTTTTCCACGAGTTCGGCCACGCGCTCCAGCACGTGCTCTCCGAGCAGGACGAGGGGCTCGTCTCGGGAACTAAGGGGATCGAGTGGGACGCAGTGGAGATAGCTTCTCAGTTCATGGAGAACTGGTTCTACCAAAGGTGTCTGATTTCGCTAAAAAGCTTAAGCTTGAAGGGAGCACTGTATCGTATTTTGATTTTATATTAGTTATTACAATATGCATGTTTCCTCGCATATGGGCTGATTCCTTTGTTTATCTAGCCTTAGACGTGTGACTTTTTTTAATGGGTGGCCGTGAGGATAGGATTCGTACTCATGGTCTCTCTTGGTCCGGGGGTTGATACCATACAAAATTACCACTTCGCCTAAAAGCGTAATCTTGAAGGGTTATGTTAATTCTACATAATTTATTCCAATACATTCCATGTTGATTTTTTTCTTTACCTGACTTTAGACGTGTAATTTTTGTTAAAATGGGTGGTCGTGAGGATTCTTACCCGCGACCTCTCTTGGTCCAGGCTCTGATTGCCATGTAAAGTGATCAGTTCATCTAAAAATTTTAAGGTTGAAGGAAGTGTATCATATGCTAATAGAATAGAATTGAACTCGAATCTTATTTTCATCGACAGGGATACGATTATGGAAATAGCCGAGCATTACGAGACGGGAGAGAACATACCAGAAGACTTGTGCTCGAGAATCTTGGCCGCAAGAACTTTTCGGGCCGGCTCTCTCCTTCTTCGCCAGGTAATAGCAAAAAAGCGGTTAAAATTTTAAAAATCGTTCGACAACGAGAAAAAAAAGTAAGTCGGAGCCGACTTTTTTTGGGGTTTCTTTTTGCAGCTTAGATACGCTGGCGTCGACTTGGAGCTTCATACGAATTACGAGCCCTTCGGACGAAAAGAGTCCGTACACGACGTTGATCAGAGAATAGGGAAGAAGACTCATGTCATCCCTTTGATCCCTGAGGACAGGTTTCTCTGTAGCTTCAGCCATATATTCGCAGGTTTTTTTCATGAATTCATGCAAAAATGAAGATTGAATTTTTATTTGGGAGAATTCGTAATTTATTTCGATACTCCAACTTTCAGATAAATATGCTGCTGGGTATTACAGTTATCAGGTGATACAATTTATATGACTTAACTCTCGTCCTCTATCTTTCTCTACTAATCTCTCTAATGTGTTAGTGAATATGGTAACAGTGGGCAGAAGTGCTATCTGCAGATGCTTTCTCTGCATTTGAAGAGGCTGGTTTGGATAATGATGAGGTTATTTATTAAAAACGTGCTTTAATTAATTTTTGTGTTTAATTAAGAATCTGCTACTAATCTTGTTTAATATTATTGGCTTACTACACTACACTACAGCGTGTTAGAGAAAAGGGAGCTAAGTTTAGAGAAAGCATACTTGCTCTTGGTGGTGGCAAATCGCCTAATGAGGTAATTAATATTACTTGGCAATGTGGCAAAATCTTAATATTTTTTGCTTGATTGTTTGTTTTATTTATTTCGTATGTAATTTTTCAGATTTTCATGGATTTTCGAGGACGTGAGCCCACGCCTAATGCGTTTCTACGCTACAATGGATTGTTGCAATATGAGATCGTATGATAAAACGTTTTGGAAAGCAGATTTGTATTCAAACTTTCTAAATCATAGAAAATCTACTCAAAAAAAATAAATCATATAAAATCCATGTACTACTTAAATATTTCAGAACATATATAATTCCTTATTTATCGGCAATTCTGTTACGATCTTCCAAAGGTGCGATTTTCGTAAAACGATCGCCTATAAAAGGGACCATCCGCCACCTTTCGCACAGCCCCAATCAAAATCCAGCGAAATCCCCCAATCGATTCGTTCTTTTCAGATCGTAAACCTAATATTTTCTTTTCCCTGCTTAATTTTCCGAGAAGGTATATGGCGGCGGCACTGGCGGCCATTTCTGGTGCGGAAGCGGACCGTGTGAATTGCCCGTTCTATTCCAGAATCGGAGCGTGTAGGCATGGCGATCGATGCTCGCGCGTCCACCCGAAGCCGAGCATAAGCCCGACGCTGTTGCTGTCCAATATATACCAGCGTCCTGTAAGATCCCGTCTGAGTTGACCCGGTTTCTTACTTGAGCGTTTTGTCGAACGGGTTGTGCGCGTTTATATGTAAGGATAGAAGTAGAGAATTCGATGGTAACGACGACGAAGAACGTCTGAGGAAGAAGAATAAGAGCTGAGAATTAAGAGATCGAAGGAGAAGATCGAGAAGAAGAGAGATCGCAGCGAGAGATAACAGAGGAGACGATAGACTTGAACAAGATAGTTAATTCATATTTGCTTATGTCTGATAGCCAACGAATTACAACATAAATGCAATAATGGGCCACAATGCGTATTGGGCTTAATATACTATATATGGGCGAAGCCCAATAACTGGATCCTAACATTTCCCTCCCGTTGAAGACATCCTCGTCCTCGAGGATGTGCGAGCCTTAGTGGGGTAATGTTCGAGACAATCGCCGAGCATCGCTATGGCCAATGCATCTTTTTCCACGATCGAAAGGAAAGAGCGCTATCACTCTGCTTCCTCCCTCAATCACTTCCTCGATAATATTCCATCGATCCCCGTCAAGCGCCTCACTATGATCTTTCCCAACACCTAGCTGCTTGACATAAACTCGAGCTCCCTTCACACAACCGCTTCCATACACCTTCTCGAAGTCCTTGGAGCAGAACGCTTCAGCAGCAATAGCCTTACCTCGATCGAATGGTAGGTTCACCTTCATGCTTTCGATAGCCCACCGTCTTCGATCAAACGACATACTTTGATCAACGAGAATTATACGATGCTCTTCAAAGGCAACCTCTAATCCATCCGCAACCTCCAAGTCGTCATTACCCATGAATAATATCCCAACAAGCCCCATTTCTTCGACGATACGCCAATGTCCTCGATCAAAAGGTACATCAAGGCCCTTCCCAATGTGCAGTTGCTTGATATATTCACGCCATTGGTCTGCTACCGTTGTTACCCATCCGAACATCGCATCCACAGCCAATGCCAATCCATTGCTAGCTAACACATACTCATCAAACAATATCAACGAATCACCAAGCAATATCAATTTCTCCTCATAATAATTTGGCAAGCTATCATACGCTAACCTTGCCACCATCACGCAGTCATCAACTAACATCGATTCATCACATATAACATCAACAATGTTATCATTACCCAATATTGATACCTCATCAACCAACGTCAACTCCATATCGTCGAACGATGAAGGATCCTCATCAACCGACATCGATTCACCAACCAACACCGATTCAACTTCACAGAACGCAGATTCATCACTTACGACAAATGATTCAATCTCACCCAACAGCGACGAGTCATCAACTTGCACATCCGATTCCATAGCATCATCAGTGAAGGCCAATATAACCTCCTCCTGCAGTTTCTCATTACCCAACACCAACGAATCATCGTCATCCAATTCCGGCAGCACAAACTCATCACCAACAAGGACAGATTCACCATGAACTAGCTCAATAGGACCAAAACGTTTAAGCACGGCTTCGGCGAATTCAGTCCAAGTAGGAGTAGCCTTACCTTTGTAGAACTCATTATACAATTCGAGAGCCTCGCCTTCGACATAGAGCCAGGCGCGCTTCATTCGCTCGACATCAGTGAGGGTCGTCGATGCGAAGTATTGATTGCACTTCTCTACCCAAACTGTCGCATCGGTTCCATAGAACATGGGAGGATACCTGATGATGTGAGCAATCGTCATCCAAGTAATCGCCATCGACGAAATCCAAATCCGAGAATCGTCGGCTCTGATACCACGTTGTAAGATCCCGTCTGAGTTGACCCGGTTTCTTACTTGAGCGTTTTGTCGAACGGGTTGTGCGCGTTTATATATAAGGATAGAAGTAAAAAGAATTCGATGGTAACGACGAAGAAGAACGTCTGAGGAAGAAGAATAAGAGCTGAGAATTAAGAGATCGAAGGAGAAGATCGAGAAGAAGAGAGATCGCAGCGAGAGAGAATAGAGAAGACGATAGACTTGAAGAAGATAGTTAATTCATATTTGCTTACGTCTGATAGCCAACGAATTACAATATAAATGCAATATTAAATGGGCCACAATGCGTATTGGGCTTAATATACTATATATGGGCGAGCCCAATAACTGGATCCTAACACGTCCCGACATGATTGTTGCCGGCGTCGATGCACAGGGTCAGCCGATTGACACTAAGAAAATGCAGGAGCACTTTGAGGTACGTACGCTCGTCCAATTTTCGATTTGTTGGAAACTGTTGAGATTTATTGTTTTCGATGTGGAAGCAACTTATGACTTTGTTTTGGGGTTTATCGTTTCAGGAATTCGAGCTTATTTTCTGTGATGTGTGATGAGATGTTATCGATGGATTACTTTCTCCGTTTTCTCCTTCTGGGAATAGAAATTACTGGATCTGATTGGTGACTTGATAGATCAGAAACGGTTTCTTTATGTCTGTGATTTTCTGATCAGTATACCTGGATGTTGGTTGGAAATAATTGGTTGTAACTGTGGTTTCGCTTCATCGTTTATCAGTGATCCTTTATTAAATGAGTTTCGTGTAAGGATCCGAACTATTGGGCCGGGGAATAGGGCTGGGCTTTCGCTTATTGGACTGAGTTAATCTTTTCATGTTAGATTATTATATAAGTGGTGTAACTAACGATTATCTACATTAAGCAAAACAGTATAATTCTTATCTCCTTCAGTTCTCCTCGTCTCTCTCAGCTCTACTCTCTGATTCTCTCCCAATTTCTCATGCTCTTCTCACGATCGAACCTTCGATGAACCATCTTCTTCTCTATTCTTCTCTGATCTCATTCTCTCTATCTAAATCCTTCAAAATATAACCCATATTATCACGCACGCAACCTGCTCGATAGAATTCCTGAGTAAGAAACCGATCTATTAGGGTCGGGATCTTACATTTGAATGTAAGGATCCGAACTATTGGGCCGGGGAATAGTTGGGCTGGGCTTTCGCTTATTGGACTGAGTTAATCTTTTCATGTTAGATTATTATATAAGTGGTGTAACTAACGTTTATCTTCATTAAGCAAAACAGTATAATTCTTATCTCCTTCAGTTCTCCTCGTCTCTCTCAGCTCTACTCTCTGATTCTCTCCCAATTTCTCATGTTCTTCTCACGATCGAACCTTCGATCAACATCTTCTTCTCTATTCTTTTCTGATCTCATTCTCTCTATCTAAATCCTTCAAAATATAACCCATATTATCACGCACGCAACCTGCTCGATAAAATTCCCGAGTAAGAAACCGATCTATTAGGGCCGGGATCTTACATTTGGTATCAGAGCTGACCATCCTCGGATCGCTATGGCTGATAATGGAACATTGGAGATGCTTAACACTTACGTGACTCAGTTTTGGATGAGTTTGCCCAAGCTCAACAAGGACTCAAGTTTCAAGTGGGAGAAATGGCCAAAAATATTCAAGTGATCAAGAAGCAACTCCAAAATCAAGGATCATCGATGGCGGACACTTGCTTGAAGACGTCGGGCAGATTTGACCGAGCTCCTATTACGGTGGGAACCGGGAATGCCTCACGACCTCGCCCCTTTTCCAAGCTTGAATTTCCGCGTTTCGATGGCACGAACCCCCGAGATTGGCTACAAAAATGCAAGGAGTATTTTCGGATGGTAACCACAATCACCGAGCAGCAAAAGGTTCAAGTGGCTTGGCTCTACATCGACGACGAGGCTTTCGAATGGTACGACGAGTACGTTGAAGGTAAGAGCTCTCTAACTTGGAATGAATTCACCGAAGCTGTGGTTAAAAGTTTTGATCCTATTGAGCTAGTTCATGATGAATCTGTCGTTGTTGGTGATGAGTTTGTGGTTGACGAGACTGATGTTGATGAGTTGATTGGTGATGGATCTATGCTGTCAGAATTGATGGATGAGTCGATGAGGTTGGGTGATGTGGAGTTACCGGCTGAAGTTGAATTGTCCTTCGTTTATAACGATAGGAAGTCGGTAATGGGTGATGAGATGGTAGGTCATTGGTGTTGGTTGAGTTTGAACAGCTCGTGATTGAGGTTGAATCGGTTGTGTTGGCTAAGGATAAATTGGCGTTGAGCGATGATAACTCGACGATGTTGGTTGATAAGGGTTCGGCCGTGTTGGTTGATGTGGTTATGCCGGGTTCTTATGTGATTAAGGGGACCAATATTATTGGTGATGAATTTGTGTTAGTTGATGTGGATGGTGTATGGACTGACCTAGGACGGTGGAAGGCCGAGCAGCTACTCGTGGAAGGGGGCCCTAACATTCCATTTGATCGAGGCCGTTGTCGTATAATCGAAGGAATGAGGTTCTTGCATCCAAATGAGGGAATTATTGGGATATCGTTCATGGGTAATGATGACATGCAACCTATAAAACAGATAATGGTGATTGAAGATGGATTGGAGGTTGCACTTGAAGAGCATCATATAATTCTCGTTGATCAAAACATGTCGTTTGATCGGGGACGGTGGGCTATCAAAAGCATGAAGGTGAACCTACCCTTCGATCGAGGAAAGTGTGTTGTCGTTCATTTAGCAAGTCGAGGACTAGCGCATAAATACTGGCCTTTTGATCGTGGGAGAGGAGCACGAAAGGCAGCAGATAAGGGATGTGGTTCCATTTTCGGGCGTCACCTTCACTATGTCGGGAGTTTCCTCTCACATCCTCGAGGACGAGGATGTCCTCAACAAGAGGGTAATGTAAGGATCCGAACTATTGGGCCGGGGAATAGTTGGGCTGGGCTTTCGCTTATTGGACTGAGTTAATCTTTTCATGTTAGATTATTATATAAGTGGTGTAACTAGCGTTTATCTTCATTAAGCAAAACATTATAATTCTTATCTCCTTCAGTTCTCCTCGTCTCTCTCAGCTCTACTCTCTGATTCTCTCCCAATTTCTCATGCTCTTCTCACGATCGAACCTTCGATCAACCATCTTCTTCTCTATTCTTCTCTGATCTCATTCTCTCTATCTAAATCCTTCAAAATATAACCCATATTATCACGCACGCAACCTGCTCGATAGAATTCCTGAGTAAGAAACTGATCTATTAGGGCCGGGATCTTACATTTCGATACAGCATTCGGTTTGGAACTTTCCCATCCTGTCTTCGTATGACAAGAACTTTCTGTACTTCATGAAAATCTGAAATCGTGGAAATATGTATGCTTCTTATGTTTGGTCTACCTCGTCCTATGCTGTCGTAGGATTTTTACAGAGGTCTTCATGAGGAGCGGAGCAAGTACGGGGAGATTGAATGCCTGAACATCTGTGACAATCTTGCTGACCACATGGTACGTTCTGCATTACTCACTGAATCGCGTATCTCAGCATCTGCCTTTTTCGAGTTTTAATGTAACGGTTTCCCTTTGTTGCAGGTTGGAAACGTATACGTCCAATTCAAACAAGAGGAGCACGCTGCCAATGCTTTGAACAATTTAACCGGACGATTCTATGCAGGTTTGATTAATTTCTGTTTCTCTTCAGTTGTGTTTGTAGACAATTAAAAATTAATTGTTTAATTATATTATTGGGATTCAATAAATTAATTCCAGGAAATTAAATAATTAATTAAATTGCTATTTATTGAGATCTATAAATTAATCTCAAGTTAATAAATAGTTTATTTAATTAATAAATTATATTCCTCTTATACAAAATCTTATACATGGTAAATATGTGTAGAGATTTGTTAAATAAGTAAAGGAATCAGATCAACGGCAGATATTGAGAGAATCAAGTCAAATATGGAATAAATCAAATAAAATTAAATCAAATCAAAATCAAATCATATATGGATAAAATCCACATAAATATGGAAGAAATCACCCCAAAAAGATTATTCTTTCCGTAATTGTGAATTCTCTACACCTATAAAAATGGGGCTTCAGAATTCAAAAATCACAAGTCACAAACACTCAAGAAAACACGAGCTTCAAGAGACGATATAAGACTTTTAAAGCTTTCGATTATCTCTACGAAGTTCATCGTGTTTTGAGTAAAAGATTGAAGACGTTCGAGGACGACGATCGAAGAAGCTCGAAGTTCAAGGACGAAGATCTTGAAGACGTTCGAGGACGAGGATTGACGACGTTCGAGGACGAAGATCGAAGATCGAAGACGCTCAAAGATCAAAGGCGCTCGAGGATTGAAGATCGAAGACGTTCAAAGAATCGAAGATCTGAAGAATCAGAGATCGAAGATTCGAAGACGACGGTCGAAGAAGCTCGAAGTTCAAGGACGAAGATCTTGAAGACGTTCGAGGACGAGGATTGAAGACGTTCGAGGACGAAGATCGAAGATCGAAGACGCTCAAAGATCGAAGGCGCTCGAAGATCGAAGATCGAAGACACTCGAAGATCAGAGAGGCTCGAGGATCGAAGACGCTCAAAGATCGAAGGCGCTCGAGGATCGAAGGTCGAAGACGCTCGAAGAATCGAAGATTGAAGAATCGGAGATCAAAGATTCGAAGACGAAGCCTTGAAGATTTGAAGACTTGAAGATTCGAAGACGAAGATCAAGCCTTGAAGCATGAAGATTCAAAGACGAAGATCAAGCCTTGAAAATTCGAAGATTAAGCTCAAGCTCAAGGTTTAAAGCCCAAGTTCAAGAATCGAAGCCCAAAATCAAGCTCAAGACTCAAAGCCCAAGTTCAGGAATCGAAGCCCAAGATCAAGCTCAAGACTCAAAGCCCGAGTTCGAGAATCGAAGCCCAAGCTCAAGCTCAAGGTTCAACGCCCAAGTTCAAGAATCAAAGCCCAAGCTCAAGCTCAAGGTTCAAAGCCCGAGTTCAAGAATCGAAGCTCAAGCTCAAGCTCAAGGTTCAAAGCCCAAGTTCAAGAATCGAAGCCCAAGATCAAGTTCAAGACTCAAAGTCCAAGTTCAAGAATTGAAGCCCAAGACCAAGCTCGCGACTCGGGACGAAAACTGAAGACTTTCGTGATCAAGCCCAAAAGCCCACGAAGGAACTTCAGCGAAGGCCCAAATCAAGGAATTTCAACACTCAAGAATTTTCCGAAGTCTTTGAAGAATCAGAGGAATAAATAGAGATAGAGCCCCACTAAATTTCATTAAATTTTAGAGCCCCACTAAATTTCATAAAATTTCATTTGTACTATTTTTTTAATTATTTGATATTCAAATAAAAAAAAATACGTTACAGTGTTTATCTTTTTGGAGCTTCCATTCTCATATTTGAAATAAATCTGCAGGTCGCCCCATTATCGTGGATTTCTCTCCTGTGACTGATTTTGGTGAAGCCAAAATGTAGGCGGTATGAGGAGGACGCATGTGGTCGTGGTGCATAATGCAACTTCATTCATCTGAAAAGAATTAGCAGGTTTGTGCTTGAATTAGCAGTCTCTAATTCGGGCATCGAATAATGCAGAAGCACTAGGTATAGATTACCAGTTCTCTTAGGCAGCAGTTCTTTTTTCTGAAATTTGTTTATCTATACTTATGTGCCACCGCATAGAGCTGAGGCGCGAGTTGTTTGAAAGTAGCACAAGTCCCATTAGGCGTCGAAGCTACGATGATTGCTCTCATGGAAGTCGTGGTCACAGCAGTAGAAGACGCCTGAGCAGAATATGATGTTCAAGCAAGCAAATATATTCCCAGTTTTTTCGTTTCAGTTTTGAAGTTTGTTTAAAGCAACTCTTAGCCATTTTCTTTCCGTTTTTCTGTCTTGATGGTCTTGGATCAGTTTATGACTTGCTTTTAGATTCTTCGCAAGTGGAAGTCATATAATCTTTCTTCTCGTGGTAGAGTTTTGGCGAGTCATTACAACCACATACCAATTGGCCACGTTTAATTAACAAAATCGATATTTGTAATTGTATTGACATAGAAAGTGACTTTTCAACTCCCACTTGTAGTGTATCACATAACAACGTCCCCCAAAAGAATCGTACCTAATTCATTAATATATAAGTTTTACGTTTCACTATAAAAAAAAAAAGAAGTCTCGAGTTTTAACAGACACATCTTTAATTATTGGCATAAAAATCTAACGTGAAAAATCGAGAAATTTTAGCCAAGTTAACCCTTTCTTGGTATCCTTCTCAGCTTCCTTGGAACAGCCTGAGGTAGATGCCGCCGACGCCGGCGGACCTCCGCCCTCAACCGCCATCTTTGGGCAGAGAAAGAAGTTCCTCGAACCCAAGTCAATAAGCTTGTCGTTTCTATCCAAACCTTTTTCCACAAAAAAAGGCTTCTTAGCTAAAGCAAACACCTCTTACTTGTTACTTAAACAAAACAATCTTTGAAAAAGGATCATTAAAGAACTTACTTTCAAGGCTAAACTGAGAATAATGGAGGTCAAACTTGCGAGGCTCGCACGACTCAAGCACGGGCCTACGACACTCCTTCACGTACTGCCCGACCACGGCGGCGATCAAATCCTCCACCGTCGACTCCATCGGAACCACCACGTTCAACGGCCCTATGCTCCTCAGCACAGTCACCTTCACCAGAATCTTAGTCAGCTTCTTCTTCAGCGGCGGCGACACAGTCTCACCGCCGCCACCGCCTCCGCCCCTCCTTATCAGCTCCGGCACCGTCCTCGGCCTCGGAAGCGCCGCCGTATCCTCCGTCGAGACCCTTCCCTCTCCGCCGTGGAAAGACATCGATCTCTCGGCTAACCTACCTCGCCTGTTTTTTTCTCTGTGCCTTTGGCTCATAGTCATAGCACCACCACCACTCTTCGGCGACGGCATATTCGATATTATTCTATGTTTGTTTTTCTTCTTCGATTTATTACCTCAGGCGACGGTATCGAAGGAAACGGAGCTTGGGAAAGAGTAGTGGGCTGTCAAGGGGCATATATATTTATATATGTGTGTTGTAATTATGAGTGAAAACAGAATTGCCAAGATTCGATTTTTATCAACGAAGAAGATGAAGGGAGTTGCTTCTCTTATTATATGATGCATAGGCATATGTTATATAAATATATATTAGATGTATGATGCAAATTGGCACGCAGACGCAACAATAATAAATATATCACGTGTATGAATATACTTATTCGGATTGAGTGATTGGTGGAAGGGAAGGGAAAGGATAAGGTGGGAATCAATACGAGGAAGTCATTACGTTGACCAGTCAGCTGAGTGCTATTTTGACTTTTTCTTGAAATTGTAACATGGAATGTAATTGTGGGTTTCCTCAATTAACGTCATCCTTTCCTTCTAATCGGAATTGTCTGAACAGTGTTTTGGCAATAAATTGAAAGAAAAAAAAGTCTTCTTTTTTATGCTCTATCTATAGCACTGATTGGTGGCAAAGAGCCTCAAATCTTACATCCAAGAATTAAAAATGGTATTGTTTGCCTCTTCAAGAAAGGGAAAGTTCATGTGGCTTGTCTTTTTTTTTGTATTAGTATTAATTGAATTAAATATTCTATTAACATAACAAGAAATACTGAAAATTTTTTGTTTAGTAAAGAACGGGACGTGGAATCTTCGAAAATAGTGAAGCCAAGAATACTACCGTCTTTATTTCCATTTGAATAAACAAAAAATAATGAAAAAAATTCTATGATAGTATAATATCTAAAAGAAAGAACAAGTTGTGGCTTCTTCACGTAGTAAATGAATTCAGATCGCAGAATCGATTATTTATCATATATTAATTAACATATGAAATATATCATACGAAAATTTCGCATATGGCGATGGACCACTACAAGACACAAGGCACCGTTGCGTATATCCTTCATTGGAGAGTTTGTATGGTCGACGAAACTTTTGCCTAGTTGGCTTCAATTATTTGAACCAACCTATTTGCGGCAAATATGAAATTAAATTTTTATTGAAGTTTAAGTTCGATGTATCTTGGAATTAATTAGTCCCACTAACCGTTCTGTGGTCATGTCTACACGAACAGCAAATTAAATTATATCAGATTCCGGATTTATAATACGAGCATATTACACCATGTTAATGTAATAACACAGTAGCCATCAATGTAATAAAAAAATAGGAAATTCCATTTGATGACCTTGTGTTTAGCTTTTCCATTTGGTGCCTTAATTTATTTTCAGGTACCCATGTGTTTAAGACTTTTTCAACTGATAGACAAAGTATTTTTCAATTTCAGATGATACTTCTGTGTTTAACAATTTTTCAATTGGTGCCAAAGTGTTTTCAAATGGTTAACGTCGTGATTTTAAAGAGCTACAAATGTGGTTTTTAGGTGTAGGACCGTTTTAAGTCATTTTAAGAATTTCATTAGCAATTAACGAGTCTTTACACCTAGAAAATCTCGTTTTTGTTATGCAAAATCACGACGTCATGCGTTAGAGATACTTACCTTGAAAACACTTCGAGCACCAATTGCAAAAGCCTTAAATACATGGTACCAACTAAAATTGAAAAATTACCATTTGAAAAAGTCTTTAAAATATGGTATCTATCGAAATCGTAAATAACTTTGGCACCAAACGAAAAGCATTAAAGGCAGTGGTACCAAGTGAAATTTTCACTAAATAATAAATATAATGAATTGCGAGGTTGTCTTTCTCTCTCTCTAGTGTTCAAAAACTCGCATGCCTAATTTAGAGCTCCACCGAAGTGACTACGTAGGATGGATGTGTCTACTTCTTTGCTGCACAAGTCAAATTTGATATTCATATGGTCTCTAACTTAACAAAATGTTGCAATCAATAATATATGTGTAGAAATAAAGAGAATTGAAAGAGAAAATAAACCAAGACATCTATACTATAGACACATCACGAGTCATGTTGTTATCAATTTTGGTCCATGAAATCAATTTTCCATGTGCCAATTTCTCCCCAACACTAAACGTTTCAATGCAAATACGCAACTTGATAATTAATTCCCAGCAGATAAACGAGGGCCAGAATTTTTCCCATCTTCCTTTTTTTAAATGTCTGCCAAAAATAAAATAAAAATAAAGGAATGGGGTCGTTATTGGGCTTTATCGTATTATTAGGCCCAACAAGGCCAGCCTTTAATAGACGGTGATCGCCTGCAGAAATCTTATTTCGCATATATTTGACTGAAGAACCCTAATTCATCCTCAGCTCTCTTCGATTCCAAGTCTACTTAATCATCTCGCCGATCGAAGAAGACAACAAAAAGGTAAATGCTCTTTCTATGTGGAGTTTCATTTCAATTGCATTTTCGCTTATTCTTCTCCAATTATCCTCTTATATGTATTATGTCCTTTTCCTCTGGAAAATTCCAAAAATCCCCAGGCTTTTCATAGTGTCATTTTCCTCTGAAAAAATCCAAAAAAACAAAAACATCATTGGTAGGTCGTTCCTCAGAGTATCCAATTGAATCTTCAAGTGGTCGCATAGCGGAGTGGATATCGCATTAGACTCCGAATCTAAAGGTCGTGGGTTCGAATCCCACTGCGATCGGTACTACTTTTTTTTATTCACATTCGTTTTCTTTGGTTCCATTATTGTTATTTTTATGTTTTGCCGAGTTATTCAAATCGTTGAAAATGGATCGATTATAAAGGATATGACCTGAAATTGAAGTTCGTATTATTTCCTGTACTTTCTTTTTCTTTCTGTCAAGTAATTACCTGAAAATAAATCGTAAAGAATGAATTTGATTACTTGTGTGTTCTGCGCAAAAATGATTGAATACATCCATCAATGTATGTATATCAGATCATTAATGAGAGAATTTATCAGTATAATAGTAAAATGCACAAGCCCAAACTCGAAATAACTTTGCATGCTACTCTTGATCAAAATAAACTTGTCAATATTAATTGTACCTTCCATCCAAGAAATCCCTTTTGTCTCGATATTAAAGTAGTAAGTGAAAACAAAAAAGCGTACTTGTACGCCATGGAAACTTATAAATCATATGAGCATTTATTTCTTTATTTAATAAAATTAATCAAATCCTACTAATAATAAAATGTTGAGATGGCCGAGTTGGTCTAAGGCGCCAGATTAAGGTTCTGGTCCGAAAGGGCGTGGGTTCAAATCCCACTCTCAACAAATTCTTTATTTTGTACGCTTTCTTTTATTATTTTACGATATTATTTTCGTGTTTTTTTTATTCAAATGTGAGTTTGTGGGCTTGTTTAGCAAAAATAAGGAATTGGGCCTTAAATTTAGTACGAAGCCCAATACGGTAAGATCCGAATTTCATGGCCTTCTTAGTGAACACACCTCACAAAATTTCAACCTCTGATTGTTTTTAATCGCATCTCAGACATCATTTTCAGGCTGTATTGGCTTCTTCACGCTTGCTAAATTGCTCGTATTTGTTCAACTCGGGTACACAAGGTAAAACGTTTTGTTTCGCCCGCTTTATCTACTCTGTTTTGCGTACGATTCGATTGTATGTTTGTTGATTGAAATTGATTTGCTTTTTGGAGGAACATTCTAGGATTTTTTTCATTAGCTCTGTAGTTTTCGATCGCTTGTTCGGATCGGAGCCTGAGATGCGTGGTATTTATTGTTTTGGATCTATTCATCTGGTCTGTTTAATTCTTAATATTTGCCATTCTACCATCTTTATCGCTTCACATCGACTATTTTGATTGAGCTGCTTTGTGAGAGATGCGTATTGAATTCATTAGGTGGCAGCAATAGTAGGAAGTTGCTGTTTGTGGCTCAGATTAAGAACATAATGGATCTTATCATTTGATTTGAGCTTGGTAATAATCATTCAAGAATCTGATCTGATTTGTAGGGGTGATAGTGACATTCTCAGGCTGGGGTCTGATTGCTTCTGTTCCTTTTGATTCTTCTTTATTACGTTAGGAAGAAACTTGCCTACAGCTGTTGAAGAAGCTGTGTATCTTGTCTACAGCTGTTGATTCTGCTTCTTCGTATGTGTAGTTGTTCGTGCTTCGTTCTTCGAAGTCACTACTATTCTTGACTTTTGATTCTCTTGGAATTCGATAACATTTAACATATCTTCTGATACGAAGAACTACTTTGATCTAATCGACGCACTGATGACATTGATAATTGTATGTCGTAGGATGACTGAAATCGAAACACCCTTCAGGCCCAGAGAAAAGCTTTTCGAGAAACAAAAGTTTTTCCAAAGCGTCCATAAGCATACTTATCTCAAAGGGCCAATGGATAAGATCACATCGGTCGCCATACCTTTGGCTTTAGCAGGAACCTCCTTGTTCCTCATCGTGAGTTCATTTTCGCCTCAATTTCTCACACAGATTTCGTTATCAATTATTATTGACTTATTATTTCATCCAGGGGAGAGGTATCTACAACATGTCTCATGGGATTGGGAAGAAAGAATGAGAAAGAAGACATCTTGTTCGACTTAAAGAATCCTCGTGCCGTCGTTTGTTTGTCAAGTATCTTCCTTATCGCAACATGGTAATAATTTGTCGAAGTATGTTTTCATTTTCGTTTTGCTCAATTACGTTCTGCGTTGTTCCTCTTATCTCTTTAAGGTGAGAGATGCTTTACCAACTACATGTTAGCTTGTGTTTGGCATCAGTTACAATTCAGTTAGTTCTTTCGGCCATGCTCGAGTAAAATACCACCTCATATTTTGTAAGATTTATACAACATATCCACCCATGGGTGGCCACACCTTTCGTGGTAGAAAGAAACCATTTTACACCATTACAGCCTATGCAAAATTCAGCCACAAAGAAAAGGCTATATATATAATTTACATTCAAGATTTCGATTAGAACTTCTCAAAAGCTATTTCACCTTGAGACTTGCTTGTCCCCAAAAGATCATTCAAACTCGGCGGTGTTTCGCGGCGAATCAAAGCCCAATTCAACCCTTGGAAAAACGAATGCCCCTTAATCTCAGCAGCGCCCTTCGAAGAACCCAACCTATTCTTCGACTCCTTCGCCAGTAGCTTCCTCATCAAATCCCGAGTCTGCCAGCTCACCAACGGCATCCCCCGAGGAAACATGAGATCCTCAGACACGACGTTGGAAACCGTCTCCTCATTGGTCGACCCTTTGAAAGGCGTCCTCCCATACAAAAGCTCGTAGAGCAGAACGCCCAAAGCCCACCAATCAACGGAGCTTCCGTGCCCGTCGCCCTTTACAACCTCCGGCGCTAAGTACTCGTGGGTCCCAACGAAGGAGTGCGAACGAGCGTTCGTGGGCTCCACCACAACCTGCGGTAATGGGATCATCTGATGATTGGATGGCTCGGGTTTGAACTTATTAGGTTTCTTGGACAAGAATCTTGGGCTGAAGCATGGGAGTTGTTGTAACGAAGATGAATGGAGGCAAAAGGGATCGTTCGAACATGGGCTCGAGGTTGTTTCCTTCGTAAGGATTGGAAATGTCGATCGGTGAATTGTAGGGTTTGAGTCGTTACTGCAGATTAGGGATAAGTCGAAGTCTGCTAGCATTATGTGACCGTCTTCTCTTAATAAGATGTTTTCGGGCTTTAAGTCTCTGTATACAACTCCGAGCATGTGAAGGTACTCTAGGGCGAGGAGGACTTCAGCCACGTAAAACCTGAAAAAAAAAATTATTCGTAATGAAATGAAGTTTGTCATAAATGAGGATAAAAGAAAGTTCTCACCTTGCTGCTTTTTCGGGGAAACGCTTATTCGTCTGCTTCTGACGAAGAACGTGGAGATCGCCGCCCGGGCAGTAATCCATCACGAGGCAGGAAAATTTCTCGGTCTTGAAATGGGCATACAGCGTAGGAAGGAAAGGATGGTCCAAGATTTCAAGAATCGATTTTTCTGTAGCAGCCCTTGAAGCCTTGTTTCTCTTGGACAGAAAATCGTTGTCCATCACTTTTAGGGCGAAAAAACAGCTCGTGCCTATTAGCTCGGAGAGGTACACGGTTCCTATGTCTCCTACGCCTATCTTCTTCACCAGCTTGAAATGCTTTGAGGTTAAGCTTCCGTGTACTTTCTTGGCACAGTTTATGGCTTCCCATCTAAAGTTCTTGGACATGTGAGGCCTCGAGCCACTGTTGTTATTGCACGTACTGCAATGCTCGCCGACGCTTCCTTTCAAGGTTTGGGAGATCTCTCCCTTTTCTTGAGATTCTGTTATTACATTTACACCCACTGTCTGGATAGAGACATGCTCAACGATTTCATGCTTATCTTTGTTCGAACTTGAAGAAGTAGCAGCCAAAACAGATCTCTCCTTCCTTGGGACAACCTTATTCTTGACGAAGTTTTGAGTTCTTGGCCTTTGTTTGCTCATTAAACTTCTCCTCATAAGCAGTTTCTTCGATGGTCCAGTCTCAGAAGCCACATTCTTGATTTTCTTGATCTCTTTTATCGAATTATCGCCCATCTCTTTAAAACTCATATTACCCGATGAAGAACAAGTAGAGTTGAAATTTGCTGAAGCATTCGACGAGCTTCTTCTTTCAGGCACCAGCGATATCTCCAGCAAATCGTTTCCATGGCCCTCTCCCCTTTCGCTCGATTTGATCACTACAGCTCTGTAAAGCCTATCGATAGCTTCAGTTTCAGACACGGTACGAGGTGAAGAGGAAGAAACTATAGACGTTCGTTTCTTTGCAGCAGCCATTTCAGAAGCTTGAGAGATGCACAGTCCTCTCAGCGCCTGCTTCATACTAACGGGCTTGGAGATTCCAATTGCAGAGACCTGAGAAGTACCAACATGTTTCATCGGTCTTTTCATAGCCCTTTTGCTTAAATGGTTCTTTCTTTCGAGGCAACGATTGGAGGAGCTATTAAGACTTGAATAACTACTGCTGATGTCTATGGCTTCGAAGAGCTTGTTGATGTCTTCTTCGATCGAGTACTTCTCTTTCAGAGCCACAGTGTGTTTCTTTTCGAGATTTTTTTCCTCCATGTTAGACTATTCTTTGGTCATCTCTTCTACTGTCTAGATCGAAATAAGCCCATCAAGACATGAGAGAAAAAAGTCGATTCTTGATTCGATGAAGCTTCCTACAGATTTCATACCATACAATGTAAGAATTTTGGAAGGTTTACACAGCAAAGAATCAGACAAAGTGGAGAGATCATCATATCATATCATATCATATCATATCAGTTGACTGAGAAATAGACATAAACAGATGAAGAAAGCCAACGCCTTCACAAGAAGAAAGGAAATTACGGACACAATGCAAAAAGAAAACATCCAAAGAAGACAGCTAAACATCCGAGAAAAAGTCCATTCTTGATTCAATGAAGCTTCCTACAGATTTCATACCATACAATGTAAGAATTTTGGAAGGTCTACACAGCAAAGAATCAGAAAAAGTGGAGAGGTCATCATATCATATCGTATCAGTTGACTGAGAAATAGATATAAACAGAGGAAGAAAGCCAAAGCCTTACCAAGAAGAAACGAAAATTACGGACACAGTGCAAAAAGAAAACATCCTTGAAGACAGCTAAACTCCCAGTGTCAATTTTCTGGTAAGAAAAAGAGCCTTTTTAGTCATGGAGGAAAGTACTAGAACTGATCAAAATCCACATTCACAAACTGTCTCCTTCATTTGCAAGGCCATCTTCTGTGTTATTTTAGCGAAGTTGGACCACTTTTACACAACCATATGACTAGACCAAAAGTGACAACCACAGACAAAATCCAACAATAAGATCACAGTCATCATTATTGTCTTCGCTTGGCCTCACGCATACAACTGACAGGGAAATGAAAAGACAAAGAAAAGAATAACATAGGAGACTGAGAACATACGTTAAGTTACAACCCATGCCAGAAAGTAACGCGAGTTTCTCTTCGGCGCCGAGAGACCTTGTTACAACCCATCCAAGAACCACCCGAGTTAAAAACCCTTGACTTACTTCGAGCTAGGGGAGAAGTGTATGCTGATTTCAAGTAAAAATATCATCTTTTGACTATTTTTTTGTTGGGTTTTGTTTTCTTTTTCTACGGTGGGTTCTGTAATAGCAAAGATTGAATGAGGTGAGTGTAGGCCAAAGAGCTCATGTCATCAAACACGAGATAATAAAGCTGAGGGGGAGTGATTAGGATAGAAAAGAGAATAGAAGACTATGAATGATTAAAGTATATAATAGTTTCTTACACAACGAGAACAATTCTTTGTGTTTGCTGCTGCGCTTTAGTATTTCGTACGTGATTATGAGTTGATTATTACAATTGTAATATACAGCGCTCAAGCACTAATCTACGTATAGCTAAACAATGGGAAAACAAACATCTTCCATCCCTAATAAGAAAGCTTTGAATTGAATGCCATTGAATCTTTTTATTACATGAATATCCATCAATCATCAAATTATAGCTAGAAGGCCCAAGATTTAAAGGAAGTATTACTAAAAAGGTAGCTATACTTTTCCTCGAAAATGCGTGAATGCCGGTGAAAAATCTTAGCTGGATTCCTACAATAATGTGATTTTTTGAAATTGGGTGTTCATTCAAAGGTGAAGTGAAAGACACCGATCAATCATTACTGTTTTGAGTACGTACTTTGAAATATAAGCAACATTTATGCATACATCCACATCATTGCTATATTTTCCCCTACCCCACCATTATTATTTCAATTGAATTGAACTAACAAAGTTCTTGAACTATGTCGAAAAATTCACTGGGCTAATGGGATTGGATCATAACAGTGAAACTTATATCGATCTGTTGGAGATGCAAAGAAAGATATATCAATTGGGATGGGAGTGCTTAACGTTAATCCAAACATAAAAATCACAACTTTAAAAGTACGAACACAAAACACAACTCTTCTCATGTCTCTCAACTCCTCCAGAAACCAACTACGGCAGAAATTTCAAAAACAGAAAATGTAGGAAGATGATTCCTTAGTCGAAAAGACTGAAGCCCATATCCTGCAAAAAGCAAAAGAAATCAAACGATTCAATACAACGTATGACGATTCCCTCAGATGTTGCATTCTATAGAAAAATTTGAACTTGGTAACTCACATCGTCAGATTCTTCCTTCTCTTCGACTTTCTCTTCCTTCTTTGCCTCAGCTGCCGCCGCAGGCGCACCACCGCCGCCGCCGCCTGACGAGGCTGAGACAGCCACCGCACCACCGCCTGAAGGTACTGAAGCTAGCTTTTCTCTCCCGGCGGCTATCAATTCAGTGATATCTTTCCCCTTGACTTGAGATAGAAGCAATTCGATTCTATCATCGTCAGCCTCAGCTCCAACTGATAACAGAAAAATTCAGACTTAGGTTTCGTATCAAATCCACCGAGGACTTTGAACAATAATGTGTTGGTCCATAGGCTACAGAGTAAACCCAAAATAATTTCTTCCCACCAAGTAACTATATCGTAAGAAAGAAGAGAAATTTGCACCAATCGAACGGAGGTAAAGGAAACAGAGGGGGGATTTAGTTTGCGCAACCCAACCAACAGCGAAATAATCCAAGAACATTGGCTAAAATGGCCGAAAATTTTGGGGGTGATGAGGCGTATCAGATATTGGTTTCGTGGAGAAATGAGGATTATTTACGCCCAAATGGATGAATTACTGATTCTCTAAACTAACGAAAAAGTAGATCAATGGCGAACTACAAAAGGGAAAACAAGCCTGAGGACCTAAAAAAAGTGTAACTACGAAGATCGAGATTAGGAATTCACGGAAACGAACCTGAGCTAAGAATCTTCTTCAAATCGTCGGCTGAGGGAGAAGCGGTGCCTCCCAACACAGCCAACAGGTATGCTGCTATCACCTTCATGTCTGTTTCAGGTAAATAAACAAAAAATCAACGCCCTAAATCGATCTATTTGCATCCACCTTAAGATCGGAAGAGAGATAAAGAATTACCTAGTACGTAATTCGGCGAGAACAACAGAGAAATCTACAAAGTGAATCTGCTTCAGGATAGGAGACTGAGCTTTCTAGGGTTTTTTATTTCATCTCATGGCAATTTGGGTTTGGACCTAAGGCCCACTAATAAGTATTTGGGCTTTTACTCAGAGGCCCATTAAGCCGATGATCAACAAGGTAATGAATGAATTCTAACTCAATCAATGATCTTACTACTGTACCAACACAGCGTTTTAAACAATAATTATCTGTCTCCATCTCAAGATCTTTGAGATCTAATCTGACGAGTAATCAATCTGTCGTTTTTGTATTGAACTTCGAAATCCAAGGATGGCAGGAAATAGCACGAGGAAGATATCAGCTGCATCAGCTAGAGCTCACACAAGGAAGCAGAGGAACAGTAGCAGCAAATCGTTCAACTTTTTCTCAAGACGTCGGTTTGATCTTTTGTCCTTCCATTCTTATGCTTTGGCTGAGTTTTCTGCTGTCAGTTTGTTGATGGGCTTCTCAGTTTTCAAAGTTTTCTGATTTCTGTGACCATCGGAAGTTGAAATGATTATCTGTTAAGCTTCCTTGCATTGGTTTGTTTATTCAGAGCATAACTTACTTCTTTTGGATTAATCATCCTAATGAGAACTTCGAAATCGTACCTTAAATCAAGAAAAATAGAATTTCAATAGCTAAATGGGCCACAATTTGCTGGAATTTGTAGCATAAAATGGAATCCTTCAACTCCTTTATGGTTGTTTGAACTACTTATCCATACATAGCAGAAGCTTCTCCTGCGAATTCTTGTTGCGATGATACAAGAGTTGACTTTGTTATTTTCTTTTCTTTTTCGGTTAAAGGCATGATTTTGCAGATAGCACTTGGATCACTTGGGGCTTTCTTGGTTTACGCTTACACTGCGATAAAACCTTCTTCCCCGAGAATATGTGGCTCGCCAGGTGGGCCCCTCGTTACTTCCCCGAGGATCAAACTCGCCGATGGAAGGCACTTAGCTTACAAGGAGAGAGGCATTACTAAGGAAGAGGCGCTGCACAAGATCATCGTTGCTCATGGATTCGGCGACTCAAAGGACTTCAATCTTCCAGTTTCTGAAGTAAGCAAAAAAGCCCATTGTGTTCTTAACTGTTGTTGTTTGCTAGTGTAGTGACACAGTTTCAACTCCTTTCTTTAACGTTTTTTTCGCCATCGACGTTTTTTTTTTTTTTGTGTAAATTCGTAGGAATATCTGAAGGAGTCGGGAATATACATCCTATCGTTCGATCGCGCTGGATATGGAGAGAGCGACCCAAATCCTTCTAGAACGGTGAAAACTGAAGCCTTCGATATCCAAGAACTCGCCGATAAACTGAACCTCGGGCCAAAATTCCATGTCATGGGAATCTCCTCTGGAGCTTACGCTGCCTATAGTTGCCTTTATTACATCCCACACAGGTTTGTAAGACGTTCAACTGACCAGTGGCGGAGCCAGAGATTTAGATGAGTGGGGTCATTTTTGTAATTTTACCAGGAAATTGGAAATTGGACCCCCTATCCACTATTTTTATCAATTTTCACTGGGGTCCTTTCAGTATAATAATTTTCAATTTAGTCCTAATATTAATTTTTTAACCCTAATATTAATAATTTTTTTTCCCAGTGGGGTCCAGTGACCCCACTGGTTCTCATGTGGCTCCGCCACTGCAACTGACATTTTATGCATCCAACGATTCCATGTCGCATAGCTGAATATTTATCACATTCATCCTCGTTTTGCAAAGAAAAGGTTAGCTGGGGCTGCACTCGTAAGTCCCATCATAAACTTTTGGTGGCAATTCTTTCCGACGAGCTTAGCAAAAGAGGGGTTCGGCCATCTCCTCTTGCAAGATCAATGGACGTTTCGCGTCGCTCATTACGCGCCTTGGCTTGTCAATTTTTGGATGACACAGAAATGGTTTCCTTCTTTGAGCATAAAGCAAGGAAAGCTCGATGCCTTTAATCCATCTGACTTGGAGATATTACAAAAGCTTTCTGAAACTCCCAAAGATGGTCAGGTAAAGTAAAAGAGAGCTACTTTCACATTTCTCATATAACCTTAAATTCGACAAAGTTGCAATAATATTTCGTATGTTTCCCAGGATAAAGCGACGCAACAAGGAGTGCACGAGAGTTTGCACAGAGATTTGATCACTGCTTTTGGGAGGTGGGAATTCGAACCTACTGATATAAACAACCCTTTCCCCGACAAAGAAAGGGTTGTTCATTTATGGCAAGGAGACGAAGATGGATATGTTCCTTACGTATTGAACCGATACGTAGCTGAGACGCTTCCTTGGGTCGAGTATCACGAGATTCGCCACGTGGGTCATTTGCTGATATACAATGGGACCTATTGCGAGGCCATTTTGAAGGCTCTTACTTCATCTTCTTAATGGGGTTTCTTATGGTTTCCTCTTCTTCTTACTGCTATAAAGATGTAATCTCATTTGCTCTCAGATAAGGATAAATGATGGCCTGGCATGGCAGCGTTTTCTTTGTGTAATAACGTTTTGTATGGTTTTTTGTTGATGTAATAGTTGTTTGTGCTAGCGGTTATAGACTTGGTAGTCGTTGCGAACATCATTAGTTGGACCTTTTTCGAGTTAGTGGGCTTTGTAATATTGGGCCTATTAAATTAGGCCTATTAATTGGGCCAGCCAATATATATGGTTGGCGATTTCTTTTCGTCATTTTTATATTTTTCTTCTTCAGCTGACGATTTAACTACGGAAGTTTCTGGTTCTGTCTGACCCAATCCGAATTTCTTGGGGTAAGGCTGCTCAGTTCTTCGAGTTAGCATGCTTTCTTTG
This sequence comes from Craterostigma plantagineum, assembly GCA_027422505.1. Taxonomy (NCBI): domain Eukaryota; kingdom Viridiplantae; phylum Streptophyta; class Magnoliopsida; order Lamiales; family Linderniaceae; genus Craterostigma; species Craterostigma plantagineum. The sequence goes on along the minus strand of JAPQWV010000018.1, from coordinate 21,704,538 downwards.
TACGATTGTTGGCGTATTCCGATCATTGGTTACATTTCCTTCCACTGCTATGTTTTTTTGTGTAGATGTTGTTATTTGCCAGGAAGACATGTACGTTCTTGTTTATTCGTTGAATTTGATATCTGAGATTTGTCTTCCGACAACAGAAGAACGATTTCCGAGTTTTCTGCTTGATTTCTGGAAATTTTGTATCGTTCCATGGGATTGTTGTTTATTTGACAAACGTGTGTGTGTGTGTGATATGTGCACCGTAGACTCTGTATTATGTTTGTATGCAATGATCTCAGATGATGAATTAAGCGCAGTTCGACAACAACATAATTTTGTTCGTCGATTAAGCAATTGATAAGCTTACCTGCTCGATCTTAATTGACGTGTGATGATGTGTACGTTTAACGAATACATCGGGTGGGATTTATACTAAAGGATTTGTTTCTCAGCAGAAACATCGTCTCTTTTAACATGGCTTCTAGATTCGCTGCAAGATATATCCCTCGCAGACTTTTGAGCAGTGGAAAAGTTCTCAGTGAGGAGGAGAAGGCTGCTGAAAATGTCTATATCAAGGTGAAATTATAATAATCCTAACATGTTCAATCTTTCCTCTGCTTTACAGTTATGGGTTAAATGTTTTAAATTAGTGATTATCGTCGATCGTAGTGTTTTCGGTTAGCACCTGCTCTCCTATGCAATTTGTGATAACAATTTCTTTCTTTGGATCCTTTTTCCTTATTTAGTCATTAGATATTTGTTGAATACTTCACTGAACTAGTGATACACTTCTGCTCATGTTCTCTTCTCGTTAGAAACTCATCCTTCTATCTTACCTTCTTCCCTGTAAATTCTTGATGGTAATTCCTATTTCTCAAGCATGTTCTTATGACTGCTTGAAATCTTCTTCTAATCTGCAGAAACTGGAACAAGAGAAGTTGGAAAAGCTTGCTCGCAAGGTATGCATATCTTCGCACTCCATCCCGCTACTTAGTTGTAATGAAACTATTTAGAATTGAAACTGATATACAATAGTCAGACTAATGACGAGTGAATGATGACAACAAATAGCCGTGTTATAATGAAGAATCATCAAATCTAATAGTTAATTTCGTTTTCGACTGCTCTGAAACTTATCCTTTTCCACATATTAGGGTCCCAAAGGCGAAGAAACTCTCGGGACAAGCTCGGGATCAGCAACCGATGCTTATAAACTGAGTGGCCAAACTTCGACGCCCAAATCTTCGACTGATAAATACAGAAACTATGCTGTCTTTGCTGGCGTCGCCACAGCTGCTGCTGCTATTGGATGGTATTTGCGTTCGAGTAAGACAAAATCAGAAGAAGAAGCTCACAATTGAGATCATGAGAAAAGAAACACATTACTGTAATAGCTGGCTCTTATAATGTGTTCTCCTTTGTTTCAGATCTTATATTGTCTTTGAACTGGCATGTTTCTCCGATTTTGCTATTTGGCTGTTTCTCAGTGATATGAAACTGCTATACTTATTTTACACAACACGACACACATTATAACTGTCAATTTGGTCAATTATTTTATTTGTAATTTAGTCCGTCTATTTATAATTTAATTAATTTAATAATTATCATTTTACTTCTAAAATTATTAGTTATTGTAATTAATATTTCTTTCTTAACTATTATTATAAACATCGAAATAAAGTAACGTAAATATAATTATAGGGTAACATAAATTAATTATAGGGTACTATTGAGAAAGAAGAGGAGGGTGGCCAACAACGTTACGAGGGCAAATGGGTAAACTCAACTAATACTTTAAGGTGGGGTCAACACCTGACACACCAGATAAGGTTGATGACGTCATCGAATCCTCTTCACCTAGGATTTCGGTTTGAACACAGAACACTCTTTCAAAGGAGCTCCGTAGATTAGGGTTTCCCAGATAAATCGAATCCACATATAGTTCGATAATATCCATTTGTTTGTTTTTTCCTTTCCATAAGTGCCTCGAAAAAACTATAACAATCATCGTCCTACAGATTTTAAACGCTCGTACAAGAAAGAAAAAAAAAAAGAAAGAAAAAATTTAAAAACCATGTCAGCCTGCGGTGGCTTCGAACAACAATCCCCGGCGGCGATCTTACCCTTGAAACCGATAAAGAATTCCAAGACAACCACCACAGATAACAACGATGACGACGACAATATTCACTTCCGCCCAAGTTTCTCAGAGTTGCTCAACGATCTGTGTATCAATTCTAGCCCAGAATCATCGGCCGTTTCTACCCCAAGATCGTCAATCTCATCAGAATCGTCATTCTTCTCAGATTCAAGAACCCTTTTGGACAGGAACAATAACAGTATTCCCAGGAGCCGCCGGAAATGCGAAGTAGATTGTGGGTTTTTCTCCGACAACTCATCTTCTCGCAAGGAACTATCATACGCAGGTAATGGGGAGAGATTTATTAGGGTTTCTTCCAAGAGGTCGTCGAGGAGATCATCATCAAAGGCGAGGATGAGCTTATGCGATTTTCCTCCTCCTCCTCCCATATCGTGCATAGGGATGAGCGGCAAGCCTTCGATTTGCTTGAAGTCGATCAGACAAAATGGGAGGATTGTGATTAAGAAGGAGACGGCTCATCAAAACGACGAGTATATGCACGCCTGGCGAGAAAATGGGCGTCTGAGGATGAGCTTAGTGCATTCAGACGATGAGATATTCAACGAAGGTGACGATGAGAGGTCTACTACGAGCGATGAGCCTTGCGAAGGCATCCATTAAAGACACCAAATGGTGGAGGATAAATAGCTATTGATTATTCATGCGCAAGCAATTTCTTTTTTACTTTTTTTTTCCGTTCACAGCAATTAGTATATGATCGTGGTTTTCCTGCCCTTCTTTTCAGGTATATTTACCTATTGTAAAGTATGTAAATAAGTTGGGGTATATGAAATGGGACGATGATGGATCTTTATTTCTTTGGTTTTCGGGCAGAATTATAGAGTATAGGTAAGTTATAAGAAAGTGTATATTTGTGTTCCTGAAAAAAATGGAAGCTCAAAACTTTCTGATGTTGACAGCGTATCTGCTTTTTTTTTCGATTGTGCATCACGATTAATGAATTTGGAATTCTTTTGTATTATTCTTGCAAGTAAATAGACAAGTTTAGTGCGTTCTTCCTATATTAAATCGTCCTCGAAAATCTGCAGAAATGCTTGATGATCTTCGATCTATGATGAAGGCAACAGGGAAGATATACTCTTATTATCTCCTCAAATCTTGCTCATCTACAAAAGCTTCAATAATATTTTCTCAGGTGTCAATTGTCATTATTTATTATTATGCTTTGCCATGAGATTCTGAGGTTGTTGTTGCCAATCGAAAGATCGATGATCATCAGTATCTGAAGAATGCGATTTATTTCCAAGATGAAAAACGAATGAGCTATATATGGAAATCGAAAGGCTTCAAGATTTCTGCTAATAACCCTCTCATTGATCATAAGCATTAACGAAGGTATTTTCAGATCTTCGTCTACAACATTTCCAAAAACATGAGCAAGTGGTGTTTCTTAATTAATAATAAGAATATAATGTCAAAATGGTCATTATCGGTGAGCGCCGACGCGTTTCGCTACCGCGATAAAAGTATACGAATGCGCAGATTTTGACATTAATCCGTCTGTTAATATGCGACCAAAATTAGTGAAGAGAAGAATATTGAGATATAGTGAACGAAACAGATATAGAAGCGCTAGGTTTTCTTAGACACTCAGAGAATGTTCTTGCACGGTATATATTAGTGTATATTCTCCTAATTACATGAGAAAAGATACACAATATGTATACATCATTGAAAAAAAAAACAAATATTTAGAATCAGCCTCGCGCCCTCCTTGGCCTGCCTCCACCCCTTCTTGCCACCGACTGCTAAGATAAAAAAAAAAAAAAATCACGTAAGAAATAAACCATAAATGGATTAACATACATACATTGATAAAAGAAAATAAAGGGAAAAATTAGTAATAACAATGATGATCATAATGGAGAAAGAAAGAAAACCTCAGCTGATGATGCTTGCTGCTGCTGAGCTGCTAATCTCTCTTCTTCTTCTTCCAAGAACCTCATCACGTCGTTCTTGGACCACATCCTTCTCCCACTCGGAGCTATGTAATAATACTGCAACACAGAATACATATGTATATTTAATGCGCAAAATACATACGCGTTAATTAGAAAAATGAAATAAAAACTTACGCGCTCTTCTTGGGCATTCGAAGATCGAGTCCTTTTTGGCTCCATTTCCCAGCCATTAGGAAGCCACGAGGGTCTAATTATTTGAGCCTCATTGTCATCGTCTAAGCATCGATTCCAAGCCATAGGAATCGCCTCGAATTCTTCGGGCAAGCGCATTTCTAAGGGCTCGGGATCTTCCATTGGTAAGGGCTGGGGTTCCTCAATGGGGACGACGACTCCCATTTGAGGTATTTCTTGGTTGTTATTATTAGCAGCAGCCATTTGTTTCTCTCTATATGTGAAGGAGAAGGTTGTCTTTGTATAGGGTTTTTATGCGTTGTTTTTTTAGGTGTATTGTGGGATTGAATGTATATATAGTGCATATGTATGTATGTATGTATGTATGTATGTATGTATGTATGTATGTATGTATGTGTACATCCTTGCAGTTCATTAACAAAAATCTACCCTGTAATAGAAATGTGATAATATGATTTATTAAGGGGATGAGATCATTAATGTAGATGGATTGCGGTAATAAATATGGCGTCCATGTTTCTTGATATGATATTAATTGTAGTTTCACAATAAATCTGATTAGAAATGGTAAAACTTTTAATGGGATTACTGGGTTTTATGAGAAATGACTTTGACTTGATTTTCACATTTGTCAACCTTCCTAATATTTGTTTAATAATTTGAATGAAATTGTCAAATGTTACTCATGCAAGATTTATGTGGGTCCCACTATTTGAATTTCTCTAGAAACCTGAAACATTAGGCCCTCGGCCCGCCTTACGATATAATAAGGCCCGTTTAATATTCGGGCCTCAATACAGTTGCAGAGATAAGGGCATGAATGAGTTGTTCATAATTTTTTCTGTCGTTACAAGGGATCTGTTTGCAAATATCAAATATTTATTTTTTGGGATCTTCAGAGGGTATTATTGTAAAATAAGGAAACATCTTCTCTGGAAGTATTGAAACTTTTTTCTGGCACCACAATGAATTGATGGTCAGCCCAGAACTCGCCTCTTTGCAGGGTTAGCTCAAATTTCAGAAACCCTAATTTGTAAAACGAAATCAGAACAATGACGGTCCTGAGCTCGAAGAAAATCTTGCAAGAGAAAAATACGAATGATCCCAATTCTATTACCTCCCTAACTCTCACGCACAAAGCTCTTTCTGATGTTAGTCGTCACATTTTATCAGATTCCAGCCTATATGAGCATTATGTAATATGTTGAATTTTTATGGGTTTTCTTAATCAGGTGTCGTGCTTGGGTGAGTTCAAGAACTTGGAAAGGCTTGATTTGGGCTTTAATAATCTTACTTCACTCGAGGTAGGAGCTGTCCTAGCAATTCTTTGAATGTTAACGATCCGCTTTGGATCTAGCAGTCAAAGGTATTTTGATGAAAAATCTTATGTATTTTGATAATGCTTCTCAATCAAACACTTCCAGGGTTTGAAGTCTTGTGTGAATTTGAAGTGGTTGTCAGTTGTGCAGAACAAGCTTCAGGACTTGAAAGGCATTGAAGGACTCACTAAAATCACTGTAAGTAGTAGTAACTAGTTTTCTTGAAGGTGTGGTTGGTCTTTCTTTTTGTCTTTGTATGCGGCAACAATCACATCGCAAGTTTTGAATTTTTTGAGATATCTTGTGGGAGTGATTCAAGATGCTTTATTCTAAGAAATGCCAAGCATCTCAAATAGTTTTTAAGAAGCAGTTTGGAAGAGATGTCATGTGGCCAAGATTTTCATTTGTTAACGTGGCATTACTGGTTTATGATTGATCTGATTTCGTCTTATACTCTATATCGAATCTGAGATTATGAAATTTGCACTTCTCCCTTTTTTTGGTACAGGTACTTAATGCTGGAAAAAACAAGCTCAAGTCAATTGACCAAGTGAAATCTCTTGTGAGCTTGCGTGCATTGATTTTGAATGGTAAGATTCTTTTGGCTATTAGCGACAGAAATATTCGAAGTACTCACACTGCATATCCTTTGCAGACAATGAGATCAGATCAATCTGCAAACTTGATGCCATGAAAGAATTGAATACTCTTGGTATGTGGTTCTGCTTGGTATTCGGATACGTAAAAGAGACTGAGATCACTGAATGATACTATTATACTTGTCATTTCTTTCTGTAAATTGATAAGTTCTATGCAGTTCTTTCAAGAAATCCGATCAGTTCTCTCGGCGAATCCTTGGCCAAACTCAAATCAATTACCAAAGTATGCCTATTTCTATCTGGTTTTCCTTCTGATGTCTTCTAGATTTTACCTACATGAGAATCTTATTTTATCATTCGTTTGTTCACAGCTTTCTCTCTCGAACTGCCAACTCCAAACGCTTGGATTATCTCTGAAGTCCTGTGTTGGGTTAAAAGAGCTTCGTCTAGCTCACAATGAGATCGTCGTATGTCATCAATATTACTGAAATAGTTTATTATCTGCTTCATTTTCTTGGCTCTAGACAGAAATATTTTTGTGTTGTTTTCTATAACATGCGAAACGTTCATGGTTTTCAATCTCTTAGAGTGTGCCGGCCGGGTTCTCACAGCTCGTTAAACTCCAGAATCTAGACTTGGGAAACAACTTGATCAGCAATTGGTCCAGTCTAAAGGTGATAATAGCTCATTAATCTTACATCGTATGTAACATCACTTGTGTGATAAAACGAATCGTGACTCTTTCTTTTGACAATTATGAATTATTTGGCAGGCGCTCTCTTCGTTAGTTCACATGAAGAATCTGAATCTACAAGGAAATCCAGTTGCTGAGAAAGAAAATATAGCGGAGAAGGTAAGCTAATGTGTTTTCCTCTCAAGAATATCCATGGTAGAGATATTTTCGAAAAAATAAATGAAACCCATCATTACCCAGGTCAAAAAACTGTTACCAAACCTGCAAATTTTCAATGCCAAACCAATAGAGAAATCTTCTGGGAAAGATGTTCGTGGCAAAGATGACAAGTTGAGCACGAAAGCAACTAATAAGTTGAAATTCGACGACAACGACTCTGAAACTGATCACCAAATTGCAAACAAGGCATCAGAAGAAGCTCAGAGGAGGATTAAGGGCAAACGAGATCAAGAATTGAGAAAGAAGAGAAAAGAACCCGAAGAAACAGTTACAGATCCCATGGAAAACAACGTCAAATCAGATAAGAAAGCGAAGAAAAAGCTGAAGACGCAAGATGATGAAAAAGGAACTACCCAAAGAAGTGATGAAAATCCTGAAGAATCGAAAGAAGCAAAGCGCAAGGCCAAGGAAGCAAAACTGGATAAAGCTGCTGCTATCGATAAGACAAGCAGAAAGAACAAAACAGATAACCTGATTATCATCGACAGTGCAGAGACTCCCTTCGTGGATCTTCTTGCAAACGCTACTGCTGATATTCCCCAAGAGCTCGACGGTAAGAAATTGGATCCAATAGTCGATAAGATAAACAGTGGATTGGTTACTGTTAAGTCCAAGAAGAAGAAAAGAAACCGTGCCGTCGATCCTTCCGCCCTTGGGCTTTCGCAGATGGATGAAATTGGGCTCGGCGGTGAATCTGCATGGGCATGATATAGACACGTGCATTGGAATTTCGGCGAATCTTTGGCTTACTTCTGTGGTTATTATTGGCAAATACCTAAGCAAGTTTTGTACTAGGATTCTTGTACCAATGCTTGATTTCATTGGTAAAACTCTATTTGTTTTTTTTTTTTCTGTTCCAAGAATTGTGAAACTCTATTTGACCTTATTTCAATGCTTGATATCTGTAATTTGTTTGTTATATTTGTTTTAATAAAAATCAGATCTTTGGGTGGAAAACCCATTGAATAATTAATGCAAATAATGTTTTGTTCAACCTTATAATACATGGTCTTCGTCAATGAACTAACAGCTTCTTCATGTATTGAAGTCCCTTCTTACTCCTTTGATTAGGTAAACAAACGTCAAAGAAATGAGTCAAAGATCTCTGCAACAATCCCTAGACGAAGCTTCGGCAAATCAAATCTATGGCTGTAATCTCTCTCGGGGACGTTCATTTCGTTAATTCACTCAAACGAAAATTAACGATTAGGGCTTACACAGCTCAATTATGGCCGACCCTTCCGCGAACTCGGTTTCCGACCCACCGGCCACTCCTCAAATTAAGTCCGGCGAGGTCACCCAGGCAACTCCGATCCGGCGGGGAGACGCCGGGATAAAGCCGTTTCACCTATTTAGGTGCACGGGCCCAGAGAGAGCCCGAAGAGGCCCGATTGGCTGCCGAAGGAGTGGGGAATGGAGACAAGGGAAAGAACTAGAGGCCTCACCTGCGGTTTAGTCGATCGAGTTAGTCTTTTTTGTTTTCTTGTTTTCAATTCTCATACATTTATGCATATATATCGTACATGGTATGTGGATTTGATTCCCCTGTTGATTTTGGGCATGGAGAATGTTGTTCTGGGATTGAATTGATCAATGGGTGTCTTGTGGATTTCCCCTTTCTTCCCCTGTTCTTGATTGAGCTGTGCAATGCCAGATTTTCTGTCGTGATCTAAGCATATTGTGTCCAAATCTTATGAGTGTAATGTAGTGTAGCTTGAGGTGGCAAAGACTTGAAATGATTTTCTTACCGAGTGAGAATATAGGTAGACATGTGTAAGCTGTCGTCGAGGTGTTTAACTTGACTTGAACTTACTTGGAAAGTTTAAGGTTTCAGTCAAAGACTTAAACTGGTCTTCTCTGACATTCATTTCCATTTTCGAATAGTTCTTCGTTAGTAGTAGTCGGCAAAACTAGATATCATAAGCTGCTCAATTCTTCAAAATTATTATGCGAAATATTGTTTGCTTATATGGATTTCCTCGTATTCGACTGGATGAGTACACTAAGGCTCCGTTTGGTTTACGGGTTTTGACGTGGAAAAGAAAAGGAAAAGTGGAATGGTACGACCCGCGAAGCGTAACGTCCAATGATTCAATGCGTATGGCTACACTTCTTTTCTTTTCCGCGTCGAATTTCGCGGACCAAACGCACCCTAAGATGCAAGGGGTTTGTTTGCGCGTAGAAAGAAGACTTTCTTTTTTGCTTTCCTATGCATCTTCTGCGCATACGTTCTACTATATGCGGATTTTGCCTGCACTGTAGTCTTTCGTCATCATATGCGCATATACGTACATTCATCAAATGATTTATTAAAGTCATCATCGTTCTTGGCTGATATTTCGTACTTCCTCATTTTGCAGTATTATATCGCGCCGTGGGGAAAAAGGTACTGCTCGAAAAGGGAAGTAACGGAGGCTATCGAAATCCGAAAAAGAAAATAGCCTAATTCGTATGCAGATTCATTTTCGTCACTTCTATATATCTAAATTCTCATGTTTCTTTCTTGGGCTCGTATTTTTCTGCCTCCAAGTCGTGAATATTAAACAGAAGACGAAGTGTCTTTTGATAGATATTCTCGACATTTGTTTGACTTCGTATATTTCATTTTATGATGAACTGATGTTGAGAAAATGGACTAAAGCTTCTGAGTTTTGACTTTTGAGTTATATGTTGTTTAAAACACTTCGGCATAGTTTAGTTGCTAGAGAACTCAGCGCCAAATTCTCAACGTTATTCAAATAATTAAAATACAAATAGTATTTGGAAGGTTGACGATGATGAATAAGAAAATCAAGTCAAACATATTTCTCATAATCCCAACAAAAAAATTCAAATGTTTTTAAAATTTTACTTTTCTAATCAGATTTATCGTCAATTACACTTAATATCACATCAAAGAAAAATGGGCACACCATTTATTATATTACCACACAATCCATCTACATTAATGAGGTGCTCATCCCCTTAATAAATCATATTACCACATTTCTATTACAGGGTATATTTTGTTAAATGAACTGCAAGGATGTACATACATACATATGCACTATATATACATTACCTTCCCAATACATCTAGCAAACACACACGCACAAAAACCCTATATATACAAACACAACCTTCTTCTAAAATAGAGAGAAAGAAAATGGCTGCTAATAATAATAATAACAACCAAGAAATACCTCAAATGGAAGATCCCGAGCCCTTAGAAATGCGCTTGCCCGAGGAATTCGAGGCGATTCCTAGGGCTTGGAATCGATGTTTAGACAATGAAAACGAGCCACAAATAATTAGACCCTCGTGGCTTCCTAGTGGCTGGGAAATGGAGCCAAAAAGGACTCGATCTTCGAGTGCCCAAGAAGAGCGCGTAAGTTTTTTTTTTTCATTTTCTTAATATTATTAACACGTATTGTATTTTGCGCATACATACATATTTTGTGTTGCAGTATTATTACATAGCTCCGAGTGGGAGAAGGCTGCGGTCCAAGAACGAAGTGATGAAGTTCTTGGAAGAAGAGAGATTAGCAGCTGAGGTTTTCTTTCTTTCCATCACATTTATTACTATTTTCTCGCTTCCTTTTTTTCTTTTATCATTATATGTTAATCCATTTATCGTTTATTTTCTGCGCAGACTGCGGCAACTAGAGGCCGAGGCTGATTAATTATATATATACATATATATATATATATATATATATGTGTGTGTGTGTGTGTGTGCGTGTTTGTGTGTGTGTGGTGTTAATGTATTTCTTTCTCAGCAAGACCATGGACATTCTATGATGTCCAAGTAAACCCTAGTCTCTTAATGTTTTCGTTCACTAACTTTTTCATATCTCAACGCTACGCTCGCTAATTTTCATTGTATTAAAATAATATGCGCATATTAAGTGAGGATCAGTGTTAAAAACACGCGCATTCGTATATACTTTTACCGCATATATTGGCACTCGCAGATAATGGCGCATACATGAAGGATTTTCTTCAGGTTTTCCAAGACCAATTTTCATCATAGGTAGGAAGTCTCTAACATGTCTATATTATCACTTGCAAGAATATAAATGTCAAGTATGAACATTATGCTTAATTATAAGAAACATGTAAGCTGATTGATCAGCATTTTGTCGTCCCTTCTCAATGTCGAAAATAAATCGCATTTCAGAAAGAAAAAAAATTTCATTGATATTATTCCACTCCTCCTAAAGGGGGATTTCTGCATTTCTGGTGATCGTCCTTCGATTAAAACCTTGGAAGCTCATGGCAAAAGCAATGACGACATTGAAATCATTATGTTAACTACTACTTCCGTCCCAAACGTTTTTGGACATTTGGAGTATGTCACGGTTTTTAAGAAATTGAATATTTTAATAATATAGTACCATTAAAAGGTGAAAATGTGTATATTTTGACACGTCTTTTAAGAATATTTAACAGTATTATATTGATTGTTTGTGGTAGTTTTTTGCAATAAAAGGAAATGTCCAAAACGGTGTGGGACGCCCGATATGGTAAAATGTCCAAAATGGTTTGGGACGGAGGAAGTATATTATTTCTATTTGAAAAAAAAAACTATATTATTCCTATATACTAAAAAAGGATATGTTATTCTTACTCAGTCCAACCATCCCACTGTTGGGCCTATGTAAGCCCGATTGTTGATGAAGAAGGTTTTGTGTGTAGTTAATTAAATACATATATCCACATTTTGACGTTATTATAGTAGACAGTTTCGTACTACTGTAATTATACAACGTACTATTAACTTCTCGTAAGAAAAATACTAAGTAATTTTGTGTCATAAAGATGAATTGTCAAGAAGAAAATGAACAAAAATAATAGAAAAATGATGACCGGCGAAATGAGTCCAGCTATGATTTTCGAAGTCTTGAAAATCTTTGCTTGACTGAGAGACTTCGATCATCAATCATCTCTCCCCTTAAACCTAACAGTTAGCCCCAATCACGTTTACTAGTTTTTCCTTTTTGTTTTTGTTTTGCTTTCGCTTTCGCTTGCCACGGAAGAACATTTAGGAGGACCGCTTTGCTCAACCATAAATCGACGCCGAGTGCTTAAACAGTGTAGACCAAGCAAGGGATCTATCTTTTAATTTCCGAGATTTTTGATTCTGGTAGGTAAGCAGCACTATACTTCTCTCTACTATAATTCGTGGGTTTGGTTGCTTCCTTGATTGAAAATACCTAAAACAATTGGGAGGGACTTAATTATCAGCTGCTGCGAGCTTAGTATGATCTTGGGATAGAATTTTGGTGCTTTTTGGAACCCTATTTTTTCTTGCTTTCGAAGATTTGTGCCTAATTTCCCTTGTTTATTTAAGGGGGGATAACAGTTATCATGTCAAGGCCAATCCTTCTCGTGTTCTTGTTGCTGGTATTGATTATTACATCACAATTCGAATGGAGGCAACAATTGGTCAGTGACTTTGATTCGAATCCGAGGGATTCTCAGAAGCAGCTGCAGATTTCAAAAAGAGAAGGCATCAAAGAGAAGGTTGGTTTCAGTTTTTCAATTAATACCTGTGACTGAAGCCCAAATCTTGTTATAAATTCTCTATTTCAAGAATTTGTTGTTTAAATGTCTGTCATGTGTTTGTGACTACTTATCTGAAAGTTTTATGCTGGTGACATACTTGGTCACCCTTAACACAATTTTATATGGGCTTGAAACGTAGTTGAAATTACACAATCCCACCTCCTATTTTCTCCATTTTATCGTATCTTCGATAAGTTTGATGAATGGGGTCGTTCCTGGTGGTGAAAATTGTAGTCTTTTAGGCCGTATGAATCGAATTTGTCAGTTTATTATGTCTATGTCCAAATAAGATGGTAATCTGCAACTATAGGAAGTAATGTCGTCTAAGGTTTATAGCAGTTTCGTTTTCATCAAGTACATACATTCGACTTTCCATCATTTTCTAAGATCCATCTCCTTTTATTACAGATCATCATTGCACAAGAGAGGAAAATACGTAACTTGAACGAGCTCGTGCAAAGCCTTACGGATCAGCTGCAACAGTGTCAAAGCACAAACGGGACAACAACAGACACCAACCTCACCTCTTTGGCTGAAAATGTCATTGAGCTTGAGAGGCAGCAGATCATGGAAGAGTGAAACAGAGTACTCAGAATTCGATTAACTGTTCACAAATCTTTTTTTTTCTGTGATGTGCTTTAGTAGGTTTTTCTAGTGCTTATGCTGCTGATGATTAACCTTAGTGACATTTTTCGCTGATATGGCTTCAGTTAATGAAATGCCCAGTGTATGGCTTCTAACCTTCTTTGTACAATACTTGTTTTTCACCTTATATCTGAAACACAAATAATATTGGCACAGGTCTCAAATACTCCATATAACATCAAATTGGCATCCTATATGATTACATTGTAGCCCTCATAAAGAAGAAACAGTTCAATCTAAGACAATATTAAAAGGTTTCAAATACTTAGTAGCTTCAGACATCATCACAGAGATGAAAATCATTATTACAGCAATCATATTCTCATCTTCTCCATTCATTATTAACCTCTGCATCAAGTCTTTGGGATGAAATCTGAAGCATTGGCAATCTCCTTGGTTTACTCGTAATGGTTTCACAAGGTGCTTGTATCGAGGGTCGTAGGTGAAGCAGTTTGGTCATCTTGTGTATCAGAAATTAATGAACTTGTGTTTGGTGGCTGCGAAGACTCAGTTCCTGGAGACCCGATAATATCCATTGATAAATCCTCATCTAAGCAACTCCAGTCAATCCCTCCTAAAATTAAAAAATGAATTGTTGTAAAGCTTTTTGATGATCAACTCATAGGTCACAACGTCACGTGAAACTTAAGATTTCACGCGAGAAAAAAACGGTGTTTACCGATATCTGCCCACATGTCGGTAAGGCTTCTATCTCCTTCTGCATCAGTCAGCAGCCAATAATCCTCACTGTTCTGTAATATGGAAAATCAAGCTTTGTAATGTAACCATTGGGGAAGTTATTGTGTTACTTCTTTTTTATGCAATCAACTTAGTTCCCATTACATAAAGCGCCGACGTCAAGCTTACATTGACTTCGGGTACAATCTTCACGATCCCATCCCCCACAGGCTCATGATGCAATGAACTAGCATCTGTGATCATTCTTTGAGGTTCAGTTACGGGCATATCAACTTGAATTCCTACAACATGCTCCACTTGCAACGGAAAAGCATTATCGTTAGCAGTTACTGTGTCGTGAACACTTGGTGCTGCTTCACAGGGATTAGCACTTTCAAACGCTTCCTCAAATCGACTGCATAATTAAGGTGAAAAAATTTGAAACACGATTCCGAACCATATAATTAAAAGTTGGTAATTTGATGCAACCGAAGGGCGGAAAGAACTCAAGTATGTTGAACTTTTGCATGTGGAAAGAAAGGTAAACAAGAAAAGGAGCTGAAATACCTGACAAGGTATACATCTATACATCCCATGGTGCTTCTAACTACTATTCTATATCTTCTCTGTGGATAACCTATATCCTATAGGCAGAGCACATATAAACAAAATGAATCACATTAACACGTATTTATATGTCACAGTTCATTAACTAGAACAGAGGAGGAAGAGTACCTCATCTGGATCTGGAACTTCTAATGTAGAGCCATGGGGAGCTTTTATTGCTATTAGAGTTTCATTCTTTGAGAAAATATTGCAATTTGTTAGAATCGACTAGAAATAAAATGATAAAGGATTCATTGATGTTAATGATGTACCTGGAAGCCAGACAAGCTTTTTATGTCTTCTTCAGTGACAAAGAGCCACCTAGAGAAAGAATTTAGTTGTTACAATTATGCAAGTGAAATGGCAAAGGCGAAATAATCGAGTCTATCTATTCATTACTTTTCATTGTTTTCATCTTCACTGAGGGCCCTAATCTTTTCCTGCATTTGGCTGAACCAAAAAAAGATAATAGAGGAATAAGCACGGTAGGATATTCTATGGAACAAATATCTTTTTCATAATTTGGAGCATAAAGCCACACCCAATGCGCTCATCTAAGCTGTGCCCCTCCAATTTCAGATTTTCCAGTTCTTCCTGAAAAGCAAGCAAGACGCGATGTGTAATTAGTGAACAAGCATACAGAAAAATTATGATAAAAAAAAGTTGTCTGATCTACTCAAATGTTTTTCAGGCAAAAAGCTTTAAAAAATTGCGCAAATTATGCGGGACGAGAATGAATTCTTATTGCCATATTGGGTTGATGCGCTTTAGAGTTTGAACATCCTTTAATGCTCTTACCTGCAAACCAGAAAGGCTCTCACCATCTTCCCCAGGTCTTGACACGTTTTCACCCCTGTTTTTGAATGGTATCATAAATAAAACATTTCCATTAAATATGTAGAATAAAGATTTTCTACCGAAATGAATCATATGTTTGCGCTGTTACATACTTCCACTGGATTATATTTTTCAGATTCTTTTCTATAAGACCAATGCCTTCAAGAACGTTTGTTATATCATATATACGCCTCTTCTGTACCTGCCGAAACAACAAAACCAAAATCGGTTACTCCATGCTAGAAAAATTAAAATGCTACTATTTAAGTTGCACTTGCCTTTAAAGTAGATGCAGCTTTATTCAAGTCAAGAACACCATCTTTAGCATGTTTAATCAGATTAACGAACTTCTTTGTTAAGATACCTGCATGAGGATTGAAAATTATGTCTATAAGACATGATGATGGCATGCATCCCAATGGGGAAAGATGAAAACTACTGAATATTAACATAGAGTTCTTTCTATCACCTAACGAACTATCATAACGACTTGGAGCAGTTGGAGTAAGACTTGAGCCCCCAGGAGAACCTGAAAAATATCAGTAAAACTGTTTAAAATCATCACCAAGTACTCCTTACCCCCACAAAGATGTTAAAGAAATGGAAAGAAAATGGTCACTGACATAACCGTAGTTGATGGAAACTGGAAGCAACAAAAGACAGTGTGGTAAAAGTCTTACAACAATGGAATCACATAAACCAAAATTTCAATGACTTCTTACCATCATTTTCGAACATGATTTGAGATTTAACTGCACTTGTAGCTGTAGGAGCCTTTTGTGAGTTTCCTGGTTTCCTAGGTGGTGGTGTTTGAAGAGGAACTTTGGCGACGGGACTAGGACCCGTATTGTTCCTAATAGTCTTCCTCTTTAATGGCTACACAAACAAAAAATATGATTGACGAAGACCAAACACACTAAACGAGAATAAGCCTAATTTCAGGTGGGTTCAATCAACATTTGCATAGCCAACTAGAACAGATAATAAACCAATCCCACAATGATCCTTATCATAGTAAGGTCAGGGATGTCAGCAACTTCAAGATGTAAACTGGAACCAAATCCCACCCAATTCGCAGCATTCAGTAGCATAATGCACAGAGACAGCAAACTAAGCTCGTTTTTTAACGTAAACCAGGCCCATAAAATACAGAAAAAAAATTCGCCACTGATGGAACACCTCGTTAATCCAAAACCGACCCCTTTGGCACTCATCGCAACAGGACGAAATTTTTTTAAAACAACAAAAAACTTACACGTGGTGTTCTCACCGAAACGCCCTCCTCGATTTCACTACCGGCGACGACTCCGCCGGACGAGAAACGGTGGTAGTCGCCTGAGAAAGGAGGTCTCGAAGAACCGAACGGCGATTTCCTCGGCGTCTTCTCGCGAGGTGACTGCTGCTGCTCCATTGATTTGATCAGTCAACTCTTCTCCTCCCGCCAAATTGATCTCCGATTTGGCGGGCAATCGACGCTGGCCGGCGAAACGGGCAGTTGGAGAGAGAAATGGAGGGGCAGAAACGGAAATTCGATATCTCTTTCGGCAGTTTTACACGGTGAGTGAGATAATTATTGACGATGTAGAGAAGAAGAAAAAAAGAAAAACGAAAAAATGAAAACGAGGGAAGAAAGTGAGAGAGTGAGATAAGAGCAAGCGAGGGAATTGGCTCCCGTATATATAATAGGATATGTGGAGGTCTTTTCATTTAATTTTTCCAAAACGTAATATATTACGCTAATTATTACAATATACAAATTTCCACATTTGGTTTTATGCTTGTAATTGAAATCATCATATATTATCATCTTCTCTATCCAAAGTTTGTAAAATTTATTCAGGAAAAGAAAAGAAAATGTGAAGAGATACAACGGTCGACTCGCGACGTATCACTGTTCGACGCGCTAATTATTGACGTGTAATGTATCAGTGTTTGGCGCATACTAAATAATCCCTTAATAAAACGATTAGGGGTCTATAAAGTTCGATTTCCAACGTAACTGAACGACATTATTTCGTTCGCCATTCAATTTATAATTTTTTATAACCGAAATTTATCCATGATGATCCATGTTGGTACACCGATCGAGCACTTTAAATTTTTCGACCACTTAATGAAAAATTGGACAAAGTTGAGTTGCTTCCCAAATGGGTAAAGAAAGAACAAATCACAGTAATTTTGGTTCCATTTCAGTTTTTACCGATGGAATGCCCCCCTAAATAAGATGAATAGTTAATTAAATTAATTTATAACGTTAATATTCTTGGCGCGCATTGCCTT
Source organism: Craterostigma plantagineum (assembly GCA_027422505.1). Lineage (NCBI taxonomy): Eukaryota > Viridiplantae > Streptophyta > Magnoliopsida > Lamiales > Linderniaceae > Craterostigma > Craterostigma plantagineum. The sequence goes on along the minus strand of JAPQWV010000018.1, from coordinate 21,686,869 downwards.
TTCAACTAAGCGATGTCCACCTCCTCTCATAATGGGCCTTGGCCCACTTACTATCTCATATTGGGCTAACAGCCCATTTGATTGCCAGCCATTAACAAAGCTTTATTACTCTCCACGTGTCTTTGGCTTTCACCAAATTCGACCATTTCCATCAGCAAAGTTGGGATCTTTCGATCATACTAATCATTCTCTCTCCACAGCGCGAGCAATCAGTTAATGTAAGAATCAATAATGCACCGCTTCAGACTCAAACAGTTGGTCGCCGGAGCTTCACTGCTCGGAAAATCACGGCAGCCAAACTCGCCGAGGACTCTATTTTCTCTGCTCACCCACGATTCGAGGCTTTTCAGCGCAGCTTCGGAGGGAGATGATGCGAAGGCTGCCGAGACTAAGCATCCGACGCTCGGCCCCACTAAGGGCGACGAGAAACCGAGGGTGGTGGTGCTGGGTTCGGGCTGGGCCGGTTGCAGGCTGATCAAGGACATCGACACGAAGCAGTACGACGTCGTTTGCGTCTCCCCTAGGAACCACATGGTCTTCACCCCTTTGCTGGCGTCGACGTGCGTGGGGACGCTGGAGTTTAGGTCCGTGGCCGAGCCGATCGGCAGGATTCAGCCGGCCATCTCCCGGGAACCTGGGTCGTACTTCTTCTTGGCGAATTGCGTCGGCGTGGATTTTGATAAGCACCAGGTATGTATGTGGATTAGGGTTTCGTGTAAGGGATTTAAGTAAGTTTATGGGTATGTAGCCGAAGGCCGTTTTCATGTTGTTTGATATGTTAGGATGAGATTCTTGAAATTCTTTGCGCATTTTGAGTGTTTTGTATGGGGAGTGGAAATCATAGTGCAGCTTCTTGCTATCCTAAGTGAAAATGCTCCTCATTTGTGTGTTTATGTAGGATTTCGATCGAATGTGCTATACTTGGAAAGAATTTCAATAACATAAAATTATTGCTAGGTGGAGTGCGAAACTTCGACTGAAGGGGCGAGCAGTTTAGATCCGTGGAACTTCAAAATCTCATACGACAAACTAGTGATTGCTTCTGGCGCGCAAGCTTCGACCTTTGGCATCGAAGGCGCCAAAAAGCACGCCATATTTCTTCGTGAGGTTCATCACGCTCAGGAGATTAGAAGGAAACTTCTGTTGAATTTGATGCTTTCTGATGTGCCCGGTATGTGGAGAAAGACTAACAAAATGACAATCTATGAAACTCTGAATCTTGCTTAGTATAAATTGGGGTAATTCTCTGTTTATGTAAAAATAGGAGTGAGCGACGAAGAAAAGCGAAGGCTTCTCCATTGTGTTGTAGTCGGCGGTGGTCCGACTGGAGTTGAGTTCAGTGGTGAGCTCAGCGATTTCATCCAAAGGGACGTTCACCAAAGATATGCGCACGTGAAAGATTACATAAAAGTTACCTTAGTTGAGGTTCGTTTTCTCGTCGAACTTTTGCGAATACTAACTGCATCCTTATCTCGGTCGAAACTAGAGATGATTGAATATTGAGTTGTTTCTTTTGTTCTTTATTTCCCCCTTTTTTTTCGATCTTCATTGCAGGCCAAAGATATACTATCGTCCTTCGACGAACGGCTGAGAGTCTACGCGATCAAGCAGCTAACCAAGGTAAAGAATATATACATGTTGATTTACCCTACCTTTTTTCCGTACGTATTTTAGAATATATTGAAATGCAATGTATATTCTCTCCCTCTCAAACACAGTCGGGCGTACGCCTCGTACATGGAATAGTGAAGGATGTGGGACCCGAAAAAGTTACTCTCAGCGACGACACGGAGATCCCTTATGGGCTTTTAGTGTGGTCGACGGGAGTCGGCCCGTCACCGTTTGTTAGTTCGCTAGACCTTCCTAAATCGCCCGGAGGAAGGTAATAAAAACAATACACAACATGTGTATATATGTATATACAGTTTAGATAAATAGATTTGTTATTGAAGGATCGGCGTCGATGAATGGCTAAGAGTCCCATCCCTTCAGGACGTCTTCGCCATCGGCGACTGCTGTGGCTTCCTCGAAAGCACGGGCAAGCCCGTTCTTCCCGCCCTTGCCCAGGTATGTAAGAAAATTGGATTCTTTTGGAACGTATTGCGTAAGATACGTGCACGGTATTACTATTTCACTATTAAATCCCGAAAACAATTAATAAGGTTGTGTGTGGATCATGGAAATTGGTGAGGAAAAGTTAACTAAAGAGAAAATAGCTTAACTAGCTTTTTTTTTTTTTTCCTTTTCCTCGACAGCTGAGAAATTGATTTTCCATGTTTTTAGCTCTCCATCTATGTCTCTTATCAGCCAAACATGAAAACTAATTTACCTTATCCACTTTAAATTCTGTTCTGACCGAACCGAACGTAAAAAAGGTGGCCGAGCGCGAGGGGAAGTATCTGGCGAGGCTCTTGAACCGTCTGGGCAAGGCCGGCGGCGGCCGGGCGGACGCCGCCAGGGAGTTGGGATTCGGCGAGCCGTTCGTCTACAGGCACTTGGGGAGCATGGCCACCGTGGGGAGGTACAAAGCCCTCGTGGACCTTAGGCAGAGCAAGGCGGCCAAGGGCCTCTCCTTGGCCGGGTTCACGAGTTGGTTCATTTGGCGCTCGGCTTACCTTACGCGTGTCATTAGTTGGAGGAATAGGTTCTACGTCGCCATCAATTGGCTCACCACCTTCATCTTCGGTCGTGATATAAGCCGCATATAGCGTGGGACCCGCCCGCTCGTAATCGTAATGTTGCATTTAGTTTCTGATATGTCGGAGAATTTGTATTATTGTTCTGTATGCGCGTATAAGTAACTGAAAGTAGCTCGATTTGTGAGGGAATTCAGAATACGTTATTTACATTTCGAATAAAATCTAAGGCAGAATGGTTGAAAATGATGATGGAGGAACGAGAATTTCATTTGCTAATGCTAGAAGGAGAAGAGAATTCTTAAATGAGTTTTAATTGGAATGTTTGGTTATGCAGAACCTTAAACCTTGTAAAATTAGTAACTTGATAATGATATTTAAGTGGGTGCTACTATTGAGACCCCCAGGATGAAAACTGCTATTTGTACCCCCTTCATAAATGAAATAATTTCCTTGAAGTTAGTAATCTATTTTCTCTTTAACATTTTTGGTTTTGTTCTTTTCCTTACATTGGAACACTAAAATTTAGCTTGTCACTTTCATAAGTATTAATTGATTAATTTATTGTATATTTGTACATTGATTTCAGCACCATCATTTCCTTGCTTATAGTCTATTTATCTATAGTTATACACGTAACTTACCAAAATTTAATATTTTAACTTTTCAATATTATTTTATTTGTTAATAAACGTAAATAATTAATTTAGATAATCAGACATGAAATTTTAGTAGCAATATTTTCTCAAATATTAATCTATCTATACTATTGTTGTTCAACACCACATAGTAACTATCTTTCAATCAATTGGTGTGTCAATTCAAATTTCAATTTTATTCTTCAATCTTCATAATTTAAGTTCATTACTCTTATATCATCAACTCAAATTTCTCATGTATACTTATAAATATAAAAATTAAATTAATACTTCATTTAAAATGAACTTTATAATATAAAGTAATATAGCCATATTATATTGCACATGCATAGTGCTTAAAATACTAGTATATTACGTCTTTCCTTGGCAGTCACTATTATAATCGAATAAAATCATATAAGAGTATTGATTTTTCTATAATATAGTTCACACATAATATATAAAACCACAATATCAACTTAAAATTAGGGTATTAAAGTACCATATAATATATATATATATATATATATATATATATATATGTACACTAACATACACACGTGAGTTTTATTTTTTTATTTTATATATCATAATGTGTGGGAATATAAGTAATAAATGAAGTTGAAAGAATTAGTCAAAATAATTGAAAACTTCTATACAACTTCCATAATAATTAGGGGGTCTACATAACATAGCAAGTGAGGGGGGTGGAAATTCCCTATTTAAGTACTAATTTTACTTTGTTACTCAAAATAGTAACCTCTTGAAAATATTATTATAACACTAATTACAAATTCCTTAATGGGCCTTAAAGCCCATGGCCCATTAATCTCTATCAAATCAAAACCAAGCCAAGAATGTTCCACTCTGTCGTCTACAAAAAGCTCTCAATTGAACATTTTTCCTCTGATTGCATTGTATCTGCCTACACTTTGTGTCTAGAAACAGAGAAACATACTAAATAAAAAGAAAAAGATTGAAGCGAACATGGAATCTAGCGGCGGTGCTTCGGTCCCCAACTGGTCGGAGGCGGCGGAGGATCTCGTCCACGACGGGGACGTCGACGGAGCCGTCAATCTTCTCGAAGCCGAAGTTTCTAGTCTCGAAAGCCAGCTTCGCAAAAATCAAGAGAAGGAAAGTACTAAAATCGTTGACGAGCTGTGCGCAGCTCTTCGTGACTTGTCCAATGCTTACTCAGCTGGGGGATTCTCTCTGAAAGCTGATCAGGCTCTGTCGCGGGCGCTTCAAATCAAGCACCGCAAAGGGTTTGTCTTAAAGTTTATTTATTTTGGTCCCTCGTTTGTTTTGAAGGATTTGTACCGTGCTTTGCTTCTGTTTGTGATAACCATGGGAGTTAAATGCTTGAATTTTGGATTTATCTGAAGCCTTTGTTGTTCTCTTGCTTTTTTGCTGAAGGTAGGTTGTTTGTGTGATCCTTGATGTTGTTAAATTCTCGAGTAATAAATCTTCATGCAAATCCCATTCTGTACGTGATTTCCGTGCAATTGGAGGCATCGTGTAATCGTTTTAGTTCTTTTATTTGGTAGCTTGTTTCAATGGCACACGTGCTGATCACCTTCGGGTGCATACAAGATCTCAGGCTTCTGACTTATATTTCTTCCACGTGTTCTTCGAGAAACAATCTTGATACTTTTTTGGTGGTTACAATTGCTAAATCGATGATTAAATGCCTTAACGAATTACCATGTCTATCTAGGGATTTACCTAATGCTAAGGATTCGACTCAAGAAGATGAGGCAGAAAGCCCGTCTACTAATCCAGGTGAAGCCTCATTACATGGTATGATTTTCTGAAGTTCACCTTCATTCTCCATTTCCTGTTGTAGCTGATGATCCCATTTCATACATATTATAAGATTTCTGATATCATACCGTATGTTTTAGTCTTACCTTTTCTGTACTCCCGCTACTATTATCGCCTGGTAATAGCACTTTCTGGTTAACTCAGACAATGGTGGCAATGGCAGAGAACACCAAGAGATCTCCGAAGATGATGGTATGGAAACATTTTTTTCTCAGTGCTTCCGTTGCGCAAGAATCTAGCAATAATCTTCCGTATAATTATTACCAGACTGGGAAGCTGCGGCAGATCGTGCCCCTGAGGAGTTACTATCAGTACAAACCCTTCAAAGCGTGTCTAAACTGTCTCTCGAAGACTCAGAAGAGACAAAGGCCACCACCACTAGAAGGCGAGGGAGGGGAACTTTCTCGTACAACAAACACGGCTTGTACAGTGATAATCAAGCCAACGAAGAGCCTTCATTTAACAGCTCTGAAGAAAATATTCCTTCAGGCTCTGCTCAAGAAGCTGAAAACAGAAGAAACCGTAAGTCTCTAGCTTATTTATCGCATGATGCATTAGTTCGGCTAATCGCTCGTAAGATAAGATGATATATATGACAACCTTAATGCTTGTTTGATTTTTTTTTATAGCCATATATGGTACGCGCCATGTTCTTGTCCTGGCTGACTTCCCGCCGAGCACTCGGACAACCGACCTGGAGAAAGCTTTCGGGAGGTTCAAAGATCAGTTTGTCGTTCGCTGGGTGAATGACACTACTGCACTCGCAGTTTTCAGGACGCCCTCGACTGGTATTAACCAAACAGATTCTTTACCCTTTTCTTCAATTTCTTTCGCTCTTCTCTTTTGAATGAGTTAATAATTCTAGTAGAATTCGTCTTTACCAATGTATATCACTTGAATGATACGTTTATATATTATATGTATAGCTCTCGAGGCCAGGAACTCGGTCCAGTGCCCATTTACCATGCGATTGCTCGACGAGGAGGACGGACTTCTGTGCTCTATTCCACCGAGAGGTAACCAACCCTTTTTCCAGCTATCGTTCTCTGAGCTTCGATCGCATTATTTCCACCTAAAATGTTTCGATGGAATCGAAAAACTGTAATAAACTATTACAAATTCTCATCAAGCGATATTATTATTACAGATTCTTTCTTCATTTTCAGATCTAGAGCCTCCTCGCCAAAGGCCTCCGACGTCCGTGAGAACTGCACAGAGGCTGATTGCGCAAGGGATGGGCATACGTCTGCCCTCGACGATTACTTCTTCGAGCGCCGAGTTTAGGAGGCAAGAAGAGGCGCGGAGGAACAGAATCGTATCGAGGCAGAACATGAGGGACGATGCGTGGGGCCGGGAATGATGATTCGATTCGATTTGAACTTTACTACCAAGTCGAAATTCACAACCCAGTTTTTGTCCTTTTACCAAATGGCGCGCGAGTTTACGCAACAACGTTAATATCGCGCTAAATTGCTCTTACAACGGATCGAGTCATATATTTGATATCCTTTTGAAGACAGACACGATATTCTATGCGGCTTAGCGCGTTTTTTGAGCAAAAACGTGCCAATATGTGCTGAAGTTTGCTGTTTGAGACACTGATTTTGGCTGCAGTATTGACTGAACTTTGGCACGGAAACCATTATTCTCATTTCAAAGGTGTCTTTTCCAACTAACCATGATGCTAAGGGTAACCACAATGGTGGTTCATATGTGTGTCATATGTGCTTATTTGGCACTTTATATGACAAACCACCATTGTGGATGTGTCATGAGCATGACACTATATCATATTTATGAAACTGTGTTATATGAATATTATAGTATTATGGAGGAGAGAGAATGATGGAGAAAAAAAAGAAATTATTTATTTATAGTTGTGGATCTGTGTTATAGTAGTGTTATTATTGTGAACAAAGTAGAATAAAAGTGTTATAGAATAAAATATAGAAAAATAATAGAGAAAACTGATGTGGCATGTGGACATCCTAAGGGTGGATTTTGTACGAGGAGTTCGATGCAGAAAGAAAAAATGGAACAAATCATTTTACAATTTTTCACATATATAATAAATAGAATAAAATGTGTAATATACCGGTATTAATTGCTTAAGCCTATTTAATATACTTACTTTCCATTTATTAACTGAAAAGGCTAAAATTGAAAATATGATAAATATTTGTATTGAAATCTGTAAAACGACTTCTAATTAAAAACAAAATTAGAGATATAAAACGACTTTTAAATAAAATTGTAAATTGTAGGAGCATATATAATGTTTCATCGTATTATTACACTTTTTCGTTTCTTTTCTGATTTGAATTTCGCATACCAAACTAGCCCTGAACTCTGATAAAATTGGGGAGTAGTAAAGGGATATTCACTACACCACCAAGCCTAGTGAGAAGGAGATAAGAGACAATGGGTAAGTGCCAAACAGGGAAGAATCTTCACTGATTATGACTTTATTGTTACAGTTGCAAGATTTGAAAATATTATTATATTAATAATGCAATAATGATAATAGTCCAAAGCAGCTCAATCGAAGCCCAAAAGACAATAATATGGTTATTATGGGCCAACGCTCTCAGGTTGTGTCTGCCTCTTCACCCTCTCGTCTCTCTCCTCTCCGTGGGCGATGACTCACTACTGTACGGCGGTATATTTCCTGTTATAGATTGTCAGATCTAGCTGGATTCTCTGGGTAGCCTGCGCCATTGCTCGAAAACTAGGGATTTCTCGTGATTTGAGGCGGTCTAAGAGCAGAGGTTCGCTCTTGTTCGCCCTCGTTTCGTGTAGTAGAGGGATTTGAAGTCCGTGTTCACCTGCTCTTTGGAATGTAGCTTCACTTTTGGTTGATGTTCGATTTTTGAGCTTGAATAATCTTTTTTACTGAGTTTAAGTTGGGTTTCAATGGGAGCTTGATTGGGAAGTTGGTAGTAATGTTGAAGGGCAATAGATTAGGCTGCGTAAATGTTTGTATTGGCATTAGTTTTTGTTTAGGTACGTCACGAAGAACAAGAACTTTGGGTTGGTTTTCGTTCTGAATCTGATGATATTCCTGAAGATGAATTTAGTATTGAGCATTTAACTTTGGGCAGCGCTAATAAATTCCGTGAATTTTTGGAGCAATGGCCTTCGTTGTTGTCTGTGTTGAAATCATCTCTCCGGGGTGAAATTCTACCTTTCTATGTCAATGGAATATATTTACAATCGTTTTTCAACTTCTTTGGATGCCAGGTCCAGTAGATATGGGTTCCTCCAAGAAATGGATCAGAACATTGCTTGGTTTGAAGAAAGCCGATAAATCACAAAGTTTAGAGAAGGATGAAAATGTTAGTGTTTTCTTTTGTTCTCTCTTCTCTTCTATAGTTCCATTTCTAAGATTTTGGAATGTGCTAAAAATTGCAGAGTTCTGGTGGTCGCGGCAAGATATTCCACCGAAGAAAGCACTCTGTGGAGATTGATAACAGCATAATCGAAAAAGAGCTGAATCAACAAGCAACTGCAACTGTTGATGATGCCAAAGTACGGTCTGTTTCTGAGTCAGCTGGCTCCCCTTCAACTTCTCTCCAGGTGCATAATGCAGCGCTCTCTCAACAGAGTAAGAGAGAAGAATGGGCAGCAGTACAAATACAAACAGCCTTTCGAGGATTTCTGGTATGTAATTTCATTTTCTAGGTTTTGGTGGATGGTAGTTCATCCGAGCACTGGCTTGGATATTCTTCATCTGCATGTTTTTTGTTCTAGCCCAGTTTTGAACCTAATAATGATAAATATCGAATATGAAGTGAATATAAGCCGTTGTTTCTTTGTCCATCTTGTGTCCATACTCCATCAGGCTAGAAGAGCCTTACGTGCATTGAAAGGACTGGTGAGACTTCAAGCTCTAGTTAGGGGTCATGCTGTAAGAAAACAAGCAGCCATCACACTTCGATGTATGCAAGCGTTAGTAAGGGTTCAGGCTCGTGTCCGAGCAAGGCGTGTCCGCATGGCGTTAGAGAATCAAACAGAAGAACAGAAACTTCAGCAACAACTTGACCGTGAGGCCCATGTTAAAGAAATTGAAGTAAGCCCAATAACTGTTATCATTTTTTGTTATTTAAAAGCCCAATACACAAGATATGCTAAGATAAAGAAACTCTGACTATGTTTCAGGATGGGTGGTGTGACCGTGCGGGTTCTGTCGAAGAAATCCAAGCCAAGTTGCTAAAGAGAAAAGAGGCTGCTGCTAAGCGTGAAAGAGCAATGGCTTATGCACTAGCCAACCAGGTAACAACAGCACAACTGGGAAATAGTTCATAATAAAAGTCACAATTTTAAATGCTAAAATTTCTCAAACTCTTATTATGAAACTATCGCCTTTATGGATAAATGGGAAATTAAGTTCATCTGCAGTAGGCTGGCGATTTATCTTGCCTCAATTGGAAAGTTTTCCTACACTCGTATTTTAACGTTATCTCGTTCAGTGTTTTGGTTAACAAAATTTGATGAACTTTTAGTAGACATTCACTAATTCCTTAAAGTTTCACACGGGACTTCGTGTATTTCGTGATAGTAGAAAAAATTTCTATATTTGCAGTGGCAAGCGGGATCGAGACAACAGGCTGTAAATTCGAGTTTCGAGCCCAATAAGAACAATTGGAGTTGGAACTGGTTAGAGAGATGGATGGCTGTTCGCCCATGGGAGAACAGATTCATGGATGATAGCACCAAAGAAGGTGTAAAGACCAACGACAAAGGATCGGCCAACGTAAAGAAGAACATTTCCACACCTCAGTTCAATTCCTCGGCGAAGAAACACGCCACATCAAATGGCAAGGGACCATTGAATCCTAACACGTCAAATGATAAAAAGATCGCATCTCGTTCGTACGACGACTATTCTTCTTCACCCAAAAAGTCCAAACCAGCCGAAGAGTCGAAGGAAGAAGCCACTTCTAAGCCCAACATTGGCTCGAAGTCTCATACTAATCCCAAGGAGAGGTCTAAGCCTAAGGCTGCTGCTGATAAACAAGGAGTGAAACGACAATCTCTTCCTAGTAGCGGTCAGTCTTCTCTTCATCTTCGACGCACACAGCACACGCAAATTCTCGCGACTTTGTCATTTAGCTCAAATTTGATCTGATCTTGACAGGGAATCATGGAGTTCAACCAGTTAGCAAAACGTCCCTACGAACTACTACTTCGCCGAAGCCCGTGAAGGACAAACTGAAGCCCGACAAGAAAGGCGTGAGAGCATCGATTTAAGTTGACAGCTTGTGGATCTGTACATAGAGGGGCCATAAGTTCTTCAAGGGGGAGCTAAAAATTGGTATGTTCTTATAAGTTGGAATGTTCTTTAGTGGTCAATCAGCTTTAATATGTGGAGGGAGAGCTTTCAATGTTGTCTTGTTCCTTCTCGTTTTCCCTGTCTCTGATGAGCTATAGTTTTTCTACAAGTACTGTTTCTGTCTTTGAATGTGTTTTATGACTTATCTTGGATTCTTCATGGCAAGATACATAAGCTGTCCTCTGTACGTGTAATAATAAATAATATCTGCTGTATCGTACTGTAATGAAATGATTTGTTTATTTATGATATAATTGTACTTCCCTAGGATTCCTGGGTCAAATGTTCACTGCTCAGAATCTATATTTATTGAACTTATACATGTGAGTAATATTTCTTTTTAATCACTTGGTGTGGTGTGATTTTGCAGCACATTCACGTGGCATGTTCGTTCTAGAGAGATGAAAAATAAGTTCAAGTTGCACAAGAAGAATGAAAATTTTGAAATTTTGAAAACGAGATTCTTGGTCGAATTATATTGTGTAGAATTCCGACAATAAATACAGCCTTGACTAAATACTACAAAATGTGACGGACAGGTGTTCTTATTAATAGCCTACAACAAACATGTAAACGAAATAGACAAGCATTTTTATTATACTCGACGAAAAATAATTTTAAAATTAATAATAAGAAACACAAAATGGACTTTAGGTGAAAGTGGGTGGGGGTGAGGGAGAAAGATAGATGGGCAAAATTAAATAAATCAAGAAATTTCGCAAATTTGTCCCTATTTCCCCAAATCCTTCGTATTTAGATCAGGCAACACCTCACCAGTATTTATCAGTCCCATCCCACTTTTCCCTCCTCAATCATAACCCTCGCCGCCATGGCCACCTTCTCCGGCAACCCCTCCGCCGTAATACCGACGGCGATCCTCTTGCTATCCCTTCCACCTCTCTGCTTCTTCCTCGCCCCGCACATCCTCCCCCAGCCGCGGATCAACATCACCCTCTCCGACGAAATCGACGACCTATCCCTCTTCCACAGGGCGATTCACATGGACGCCCGCGGCCTATCGCCGCCGCATTCGACGAGGGTCACCCATTTGCCTTCCCACAAATCGCATCTCTCCACGAATTCCAAGCCGATTCCGCCCAAGATCGCGTTTTTGTTCCTGACCAACTCCGCGCTCCATTTTCAACCGCTGTGGATCAGATTCTTCGACAACGCCTCGTCGACGAGCCTCTACAACATCTACATCCACGCCGATCCTTTTGCGACGGTGCCTGCCGTCGAAGGGCAGTTCAGGGATAGGATCATCCCTGGCAAGAGGACGCAGAGGTCGTCCCCGACTTTGATTTCTGCGGCTCGTAGGTTGATTGCAACGGCGATGCTCGACGATAGGGCGAATGAGTACTTTGCGTTGGTCTCCCAGCATTGCATCCCTCTCCATTCGTTCAATTTCTTGTATAATTTCTTATTTGATATGGGGAAGTTGGGGAAATACGCTGGGTTCAAGAGCTATATTGAGATACGCAACGATCAGCCCTTTTTGTGGGATAGATACAAAGCCAGGGGCGAAGATGTTATGGTCCCCGAGGTCAAATTCGAGGAGTTTAGGATTGGATCTCAGTTCTTTGTGTTGACTAGGAAGCATAGTTTGATGGTGCTTAAGGATGTGAAGCTGTGGAGAAAGTTTAAGCTCCCTTGTTTGAATGTTCATTCTTGCTACCCCGAGGAACATTATTTTCCAACTCTTTTGTCGATGAATGATCTGGACAGTTGTTCGAAGTATACACTAACGAGTGTGAATTGGACGGGCAGCGTTGATGGGCATCCGTATACCTATCGCCCAGGCGAAGTTTCGGCCGATCTGATATATAGGCTGAGGGAATCTAACTCGTCGAGTTACGAACATATGTTTGCCAGAAAGTTCTCTCCCGATTGCTTGGGCCCGTTGATGGAGATTGCTGATTCTGTTATATTTAAGGATTGATTAGGGATTGTAAAGACTGGAAATTGGCCAGTTTCTTGCCTTGAGGTGAGTAAAGATTTCTCCTTTTCTTCTTCACCTATTCTATTCATTCTTGGTTCTTGACGTTGATTGAGCTTAAGTTGGTCTTTCTTTCTCAGCGGCTGGTTCTGTATTGTTAGTGTTATTATTATTTTAACATGGTAGATGCTTAAAGGTGAATAGTTCCTCTCATCATTTGGCCTTTTGTCAATGTTCGTTGGCATAGAATTATGTCAATGATCCAAAGTGTTAATGTCCTACCTATGCGCCGATTATCAGTAATCAGTGAGCAAATTTTTTGTCTTTATAATCATACGATCGTTTCTACGGTTTTGGGAAGAACTGAGCAGAATTGAAATTATTCACTAGTTATATGTCTCCCACCACCATCTTTGATAGTCTCCGATCGTGGGAGTTTGCTGTTGGTTTCATATGATATGATTTTGGAATCAAGAATCATCGATAGCTTAGCTACCCGATCTTGTGTTAATGGGATGATAAAATGCCTTTTTATTTCTCTGTTACAGAAGATGAAGATGGGACAAGTTACAGGGCGAATTATCGCAGGCGTGTATCATATGGGATTAAGGTTGTTTTTGAGAGGCTTTCAGTGAAGAAATAAAGGCCCTCCTCAACCTAAAGTAACCCATAGTAGAAGATATACTTCCCAAGTCTATGTACTCAAGCCAAGGAAGAATCATGTAGTTGAAGAAGGTTCCAAGGGCTTGAAATATCTGATGTCTTCTTTTTATGAGTTTGATCGGCAAGGGATGGCTCTTTTTTGTTGTTAATTTGCTGTATATATTGTATTGGATGAATGGAATGTTCATGAATCGGATGAACATTTCTGAGTTTTTTTTCCAAAAAAGAATTGTAAATAAAATATTCATGTCCTTTTCCTTCAAGAAAATGATGCATTGGAGTTTTCCAATTGATTGATGAACGCTTTCATATCTTTGGACGGATTAATGTTTGCAAACCCAAATATTAAAAATGCGACAATTTCTTATAGCTCAAGTGTCCGTGTTTGAGTTGAGCTTTGATACAATATACTCGTATGATAAAATTATGTTGTGTAAAGCAAATTTCTGCACTTGATAATAAATTTGCAGGATGCTAATTTTATCATCAATGAACCACGCACACGTTAAGTTTATGGTTTTAGATATTCGTTGTTAGGCTTCAAATGATTAGGCCTAACTTTTGATAAGTTGTAGTAAATTAAATATACTTTGCTTAGTGATCTTTTTGGAATAAAAGATATTATCTGAACATTTCATATTGATTTGTCCAAGCTGCATTTCACGATATCTTATAATTGGACATGTTTTGTACTATTCATGAATAATCTGGTAATACTTTTCTAATTTGTTCCAATAACTTCGATGACGTAACAAATAAATACAATCTGATATATTATGGACACATTTTCCACGATAATACCGCAGAGAATCCAATGATGCCTGCCGAACATAATTTTGAAATGAATTTTTTATATACGTACTTACTTAGTTCTCCCAAGGTAAAAGAAGGAAAAACTATAGTTCTGTAATTCGCATGAAAGAGTTACTTTTAGTTATTAGTGCAATGCACAACATCCCAAATAAAAATAATTTACAAACATTAATCTAATATCCCACGCGCTCACTCTGCGCGTGGTTGAGGGACTAGTTATTCAATGTTTGCCTTATAAGGGAGCGGTTAACATTGCCTATGTACCACAAAAGATACAATGCTTTCTTCATTGCATATAGTCTTCTTCATTGCATATAGTTCAATAAATCTTTGTCTCAATTGTTTAATTTTTTACAATCAATGATCGATCTTTATTTGCTTGTTTTATTTTTGCAAGAAATTATCCTATTACCTTATCAGTTATCCATAAACTTCGTATATATTCAGACCGAACTGAATTTGTCATTGTTCGCTAGAGAGAATAACACAAATAGTGTTATTTTTAATAGTGCTGTTACAAAACTAGATAACTTTCTCACCCTATTACAAAACTAATCAACTTTTTCAATTTAATTATTAGGATTTTAGTTTTTCACCACAAATCTTTTTAATATTACTTTTTTCACCATAATTATCACAAATTCGCAACATAATTATCAATAATTATATTTCTAACCAAAATCTTTCTTAACACTTCCATAAACTACAAAATCTCATATTTACATCATAGTAATTCAATACTAAGATTTAATATCGAATATATTAATAAAAAAAATAAGACAAATAAAATATAAGTCAAAATCAGTAAGAATTATAATTCATTTTATATCGTAATAACTTGATATATGCAAAGAACGGAGATAGACCGCCTGAAAAAAGTAACAACACTTATGGCCTGAAAACGTCCACCTTTTATATAGTTGTTGGGATAGAAAAGCTAGAAAACATTCTGTTCATCCATACAACACAGTTACTATGATCGCGGCGATTCCAGTTAAGTCAGGTCGTCATCCTCGAGTTCACCATGTCAATCTCGAAGACCGTTCTTGTACGTGTGGCAATTGGTTAGTTTGCAAGATTCCATGTTCACATGCAATGCAAGTAAGGAAATAATAATAATAATTAATAGTAATATTATTATTATTGTTATTAATATTAATATTATTGTAGTAGCTGTTGTATAATTCCTGTTGCTATATTTTCTTTCAGGTTTGCAAGCATTTTAAAGTCGGTCCATGTGAATATATTCCAGATAATTTTAGAATTGATATTTTGGAGACAACATATTCTTATCGGTTTGAGTGTCCATTAGAGGAGTCACGTAATGCTTCTTTTCATCTAATACATAATCCTTATTTACGTTCACATAGAAAGGTCGGACGTAAGCGATCACGAAGATATCCATGTGAAATGTATGGAATGTCTCACGAGAAAAACGCAAGAAAAACTATGACGAGTTATGATATTTAGAAGTCGATTTTTGTTGAATAATAGTTATTTGAATGTTATATGGATTAGTACAAGTTTTCTTGAGTTTTTTTGTTTGTTAATGCTTTAGATAATACTTCTTAATATATATATGCCAAGTGAATAATGTTATGTATGACTGATTTCCGATGGTAAATAAAAAAATAATGAGTAAAAAACTTTTGGGGTTTAAATATAATAAAGAGGAACTGCTTTGCTTATTTGAGATTTGAGGTAAATACTGAAAATAATATTAGTATAAATTGAAAAAGTTTATTAGTTTTGTAATTGGGTGAGAAAGTTATCTAGTTTTGTAATAAAACTATAAAAATAACACTATGTTATTCCCTCTTGTTCGCTAACCACGATTTTTAGTTTGAGCAGACTAATTCTTATGCATTATATGTCTCATTCCAAGTAAATACGTTAAGGGATGTGATTTCGGACACAAAAATTTCATAGCGTTGATTTTATTATAAAAAACAAAGTGGTCATTTAACCAACAACTTCCATTCACGATTCTAGATTCTGAAGATTTTAAGCATTCATTTTTAGAATTTAAATTGAATAGGGATAGAAATTTCGCATGACTTACAAATTAATAGGAGCTATTACACCGACTAGCGGTAAAACTAAAAAAATCTGAAAAAGCACTATTAAATATTCAATTCTCTTTGTATTTTGTGTCGTTGTTGAAAGTTCAAAATTCGACTCATAATTTTAAAGTACACCATAAATTAATATTTAGTAATTATTGAGAGAGAGAGAGAGAGAGAGTCCATTTTTTGATTTGGTCGTCACGTCACGGCTTTCCTCCATCGATCGACACTAAGACTCGATTCATCCTCAAAGATTCACGAAAGATAGAAAGTTGTTAATAGCGGGATCGGAGCTAGGGGTTTCTGTATTATCCTCATGAAGATTGTGAAGACGAATTGTTGAGGACCAAAAGCTCCGATCTTTACCGTGGGAAGAAGATTGGCAGAAAATTTTAGGGTTTTGTTGGGGGCAAATTTGAATTATGGACGTGGATTCAGCTATGGCAACAGAGTCCGATCAAGATCCGTCGGTCGAGTCAAGTAACGGTGACCAAGCTGGGGAATCGCAGCCTTTGCCGCCTCAGAATCATATTGACAGCAGTGGCAATAACATTAATCACAACAACAGCAATAATAGTAATAGTAGTGATAATAGCGATAACAGTAACAGCGGCGGTGGAGCTGTTATTGGTGGGCCACGGTATGCCCCGACTTACAACGTTGTGAATGCGATATTGGAGAAGAAGGAGGATGGTCCAGGCCCGAGGTGTGGCCATACACTGACAGCTGTTCCTGCCATTGGGGAGGAGGGGACTTCAGGGTATGTCGGTCCGAGGTTGATTTTATTCGGTGGAGCGACTGCTTTAGAAGGGAACTCTGCAGCTTCTGGGACACCTACGTCAGCGGGGAGTGCTGGGATTCGTATGTTTCTTGACCTTTTTTGTTGGTGGAATTTGATTCTGGATAGTCATTGCGGTGGTTAATGTTTGTGGTTTTATGGTGGTTGTGATTTTGAAATTGATGCTGTGTGTGTGAGTTAACTTTTGTCGTAACATGAGATTTAAGAATGGTATATGTAGATATTTCGTATGCATATACATCTTGTTTGAAAAGGTATACCGAGACTATGGAAGGATGGGGTGATTTTGATGCTGTTTTGTTGTGAGTTTTGTGATGTTTTCTTTTGTGCGGAGTTGGTGTTTGTTTGGTGGCTATTCAGGGGTTGGGTTTGTGTACCGTGAGTGGGTCGATGGGTGAGAAGCGGGGTGCATATTGGTGGATGAGGACATTAATTGCCATGATGAACATTTTGTCGGATTTTGATGATATCTCGCACCCAACTTATTGCAGGATTGGCTGGCGCGACTGCGGATGTGCACTGTTATGACGTATTAACCAATAAATGGTCTCGGTGAGTCGTTTAATTGTGTCCTCCACTAATTTCATGTTCATACTCTTTTCTTGGAATGATCGTTATTTCTTTTGTTTGGTGTGCTCATCATCAAATATTGACAATTTTTATAGGATCAACCCAATTGGAGAACCACCCACACCAAGGGCCGCCCATGTGGCAACAGCTGTAGGCACCATGGTTGTCATTCAGGTTTGTTAACACACTCGAATGTTGGAGCATATGAAAATTCACAACATATTATTCTATATGTATTCTTCTGTTTGTATATCTGGTACTTAGGCATTCTCCATTATAGGGTGGAATCGGTCCTGCTGGCTTATCTGCAGAAGATCTCCATGTTCTCGACCTTACGCAACAAAGGCCAAGATGGCACAGGTTAACCTGCTAACGGTTGCTTGACTAGTCTGTTGTTTTCAGTAAAACGATTGGTTTCAAATTTATGAGTTTAGTAATTATGATTGCCGGAACCCTTTTCACACAGAGTGGTAGTTCAAGGTCCTGGACCTGGACCACGCTATGGGCATGTTATGGCATTGGTTGGTCAGAGATATCTCATGGCAATTGGTGGAAATGACGGTTGGTGATGCAATCGTTGGTTATGGTTTTTTAATGTTTCATCTGCGAGTTTCTATTGCCAATCATGCTTCTGCATTGTAGGAAAACGGCCTTTAGCCGATGTATGGGCACTGGATACAGCTGCAAAACCATACGAGTGGAGGAAACTAGAGCCAGAGGGTGAAGGTCCTCCGCCTTGCATGTGAGCAAATTTTATTTGGCCTGTTTAAGTGTATCACAACTTACTCTGTCTCTTATGACCCGTTGGCCCTTGCTAGGTATGCAACTGCAAGTGCTCGTTCTGATGGTCTTCTTCTACTCTGTGGTGGGAGGGATGCTAACAGTGTGGTTAGTCAATTTTAGAAATTTCCACCATATTAGTCAGACGACTAGACGTAGCCCTGATTTTGCATTTGTTTCCTTTCCTCAGTTCCCATCAATCTGTATGCATCTTATTATCCAGTTTCTAAAAATCGTTTTCTTAGGTCGTAGTTTTCTAATTGCATCCTGCTGTACTGGATATTTACAGCACCATCAGATTTCTTCGATCTCTTCTTTTGGAAATTCTTCAGCAAGTTAATTTTCGTTCATTTGTAAACTCGTATATGATCGTTTGTGCCTCTTTCACTACTCTGGACCAATGTATTATGAATGAAAATACATGCAGCCTCTGGCTAGTGCGTATGGGCTTGCCAAACATAGAGATGGTCGTTGGGAATGGGCCATTGCTCCTGGCGTGTCACCATCTCCAAGATATCAACATGCTGCGGTAAGTTTGCTGATTTGTGGGCCTCTTTCTATTCAAGGCTGATGTCAATGTAGGTGAGTTCCTTATCCTTTCCCTGTTAAAAATAAATGTTTTCTCTTATCACCAGGTTTTTGTGAATGCACGCCTACATGTGTCTGGAGGGGCACTTGGTGGTGGGCGCATGGTGGAGGATTCCTCAAGTATAGCTGGTATCTACTTATAACACCTGCGTAAATGTTCCTTGTGTCTTCTGAGAAACCAAAGTGTGGTTAAAGCAGATCGTCCATCATGAATAATTCCATACATTGTGTTTGGTAGTATTGGATACTGCGGCTGGGGTTTGGTGTGACACAAAGTCTGTTGTTACAAGTCCAAGAACTGGAAGATATAGTGCTGATGCTGCCGGCGGTGATGCAGCTGTTGAATTGACTAGGCGTTGTAGGCATGCTGCTGCTGCTGTTGGTGACTTGATATTTATGTATGGGGGTTTGCGTGGAGGTGAGACACAATTCTTTAACGCTTATGGAAATTGGTTTTGCTTAACTATCTTTTGCGGAGCAGAACAGTGGGAATACAGCATACGATATTTATTTTTACTTATGTTAGGCTGTTTTGCTGGACTCTCTGTTGCGTAGTAGCTAAATATGCTGCTTCTTGATTGAAGAACGTGAGATATTTTTCAATTGCGTAGTTCCTGCACCAGTAATTACTCTCTTACACTAGGAACTCCGAGAATTAGCAAAGATCTTTTAGACAGAATCAATTGTCAAGATAGATACATTGAACCAGAGATGCATTTTTAAGGTTGTAATAGTAGTCTAATAGTAGAATCGTTTGCTGAATAGGTGTACTGCTGGACGATTTGCTTGTCGCCGAAGATTTAGCAGCTGCAGAAACAACCAATGCCACTGCACCTCCTGTGCAAAGCGGTAGAGTGCAAAATAGATATGGATTTAGTAATGATGCTTCGGCTACTGCTACTGATGGTTCAGTTGTAGTAGTGAGTCCACCCGTAAATGGTGATATGTATACAGATGGCACAGAAAACTCAATGCTTCAAGGATCGCGGTAAAACTCTTCATTAGCTTAATTTGTTTGCCTCATATGCTAATTGCATGAGTAACTTCGAGGTGGGCCTGACATCATAGTATGGTGCAGAAGGCAGAGCAAAGGAGTTGAATACTTAGTTGAAGCTGCTGCTGCAGAAGCCGAGGCAATAACTGCGGCACTAGCAGCTGCTAAAGCTCGCCAAAGTAACGGGGAACTTGAGCTGCCCGATAGAGATCCTGGGGCAGAGGCAACCCCTAGTGGAAAGCTAACATTGACTAAACTTGATTCATCTGCGTTGAATAATTCTGAACCAGCTGGAGTTAGGCTTCATCACCGTGCTGTTAGTATCTTCATAATGATATTTGTTCCTTTTGGAGGTTGTTTAGTTGCTCGTTAGTGTTGATTTGTGTATATTGTACTTGCAGGTGGTTGTAGCTGCTGAAACTAGTGGTGCTTTGGGTGGTATGGTTAGACAGCTTTCAATCGATCAGTTTGAAAATGAAGGCAGGCGGGTGAGTTATGGAACTCCAGAAGCTGCAACAGCAGCTAGGAAACTCTTCGACAGGCAAATGTCTATTAACAGTGTACCAAAGAAGGTAGACATCTTCACTCATTGATTGTGTAAGCTGTGTAGAATATTTGTGCCACATCGATTGTGGAAGTAAATCCAATTTTTTTCATGAATGAAAGAGGTGTTCGGTATAATAGCAATTGTGTTTTAGATGGAATCATCCTACTTGATGCAAACCTTGGATGCTATCCTTCCAGGTGATAGCTCATCTCTTAAAACCTCGTGGTTGGAAGCCTCCAGTTCGCCGGCAATTTTTCTTGGATTGCAATGAGATTGCTGATCTTTGTGATTGTGCTGAGAGGATATTTGCTACAGAACCAACTGTGTTGCAACTGAGAGCTCCTATCAAAATTTTCGGTGATTTGCATGGACAATTTGGGGATCTTATGCGACTTTTTGATGAGTATGGATCACCTTCTACCGCTGGCGATATTGCGTAAGATTTCAATTCGCCCTCACGTGATTATAATAGCTTTTTAAGCTTGTGTATTGTAACCTACAACAGCGAATGAAATTTAATTTTACAATATAGAATAACGCATATCTGTCTTGTTTTGGGTTGATCTTTTAACAACATGCCGTTGCCCACCCACCAGGTATATTGATTACCTTTTCTTGGGAGATTATGTTGATCGTGGTCAACACAGCTTGGAGACCATCACTCTTCTCCTAGCTTTGAAGGTATGGAGCTTCTATTCAGCCTTGCCATTTTTCATCTCTCTTTTATCGTTTATTTGGATAAAAATTCATAAAATCGGACTTGTAGGTCGAGCATCCCCATCAAGTACATTTGATTCGTGGTAATCATGAAGCTGCTGATATCAATGCTCTTTTTGGCTTTCGAATTGAGTGCATTGAGCGTATGGTAAATTACTCTATTGGTCTCATCTATTATCATAGTGTTCATTTCGATGCATATAACACTATTTGCTCAACAGGGGGAAAGAGATGGAATTTGGGCTTGGCATCGAATAAACAGATTGTTTAATTGGCTTCCCCTGGCTGCACTGATTGAGAAAAAGATTATTTGTATGCATGGTGGTATTGGGAGATCAATTAATCAAGTTGAACAAATCGAAAATATTCAGCGCCCTATTGCAATGGAAGCTGGATCACTTCTTCTTATGGATTTGTTATGGTAAGTGCCTATTATTATTTGCTTATTTTCATGCCCTTCTATTTCATAAAGCAGCATCGATCTTACTTTGGATGTTTCCTTTTAGGTCTGACCCAACTGAGAACGACAGTGTTGAAGGATTAAGACCGAATGCAAGAGGTCCAGGGCTAGTAACCTTCGGGGTGAGTGGCTTCTCTTCCTTTTTTCTCCTCAATCTCGTGAACTGAGAACTAAAGGAAGCTAAAGTGTATTTTGTCCTCTCTAGATTGTGTTGCGTATTTTTTCGTGATTGTGTAGTCTTCTAATAGAGACTAAACACTTGTTCTTCTTAGGGTTGAAGTGTTCTTTCGAGGCTTTACTACCTGCTAAAAGAGATGGATGTTTGCGTTTATTACCTAACAATTAACTTTATGTCGATTACTTTCAGCCCGATAGAGTAATGGAGTTCTGCAACAACAACGATCTCCAGTTGATTGTTAGGGCGCACGAGTGCGTGATGGATGGATTTGAAAGATTTGCTCAAGGGCATCTAATTACTCTTTTTTCAGCCACCAACTACTGTGGTATATAGCCTACTATCTTGATTTTTAAGGGTTTTTTTTTTTTTTTGCTACCATCACCTTCTCTGTTATTTCCTTTAGGCACTGCAAATAACGCTGGAGCAATCCTTGTTTTGGGCCGCGATTTAGTAGTTGTACCAAAATTGATTCACCCATTGCCTCCGGCGCTCACATCCCCAGAAACATCCCCCGAGCGTCTTGTTGAGGGCACATGGATGCAGGTAATTCCCGTAATTTCCATGGAAGTAATGGTGTAAAACATCATCAGTTCTCCGAATGTGCCTTTGAAGTTTCCTGAAATGTTTTCAAATTATTTTCCAATGTTTCCTTATGCTTCTCTGATATTGAAAATTAGGAGCTCAATGCAAATAGGCCGCCAACGCCAACTAGAGGACGCCCTCAAGTTGCCAACGATCGAGGTTCTCTTGCTTGGATTTAGATTAATATATGCAACCCAAGATTGTATTCACATACCTTTTTCAAGGATCATGCTAACTTCTTGGAACATTTTTTGCTTTTTATACATAGCTTGATGCCTTTAAAAATTCGTGGAAGAGGGCTATAAAATCTTCTGGGAAAAAGGCGGGAAAGCCTTATTTTATCTTGAAAACGTCCCTGATCGTCATTCATAGAACCACAAGCCCTCTCCCCATGCGCTGAGGCTAGAGTTGAGATTTCTTCGCAAGGGTAACATATACACTGTATATTGGACTCAAGAAACAGGTTAGCAGTCGTAGCATTTGCATTTTTATCCTTTTTTTTTGTGTTCGTTCGTTCCTTTCTTTTTTTTTTTTTTCGGGGTGGGCGTTATCGTCTCGTAGGTTTGTTTGTCTCTTGCAATTTTGTTACTTAGTCGTACTGCTTAAAGTTATTGGGTCGATGTGAGCGGTTGAAAAGATGATCTTGGTTCGTGTGTAATATAATACAGAGGGCGTTGCGTTTGTCTTGTTGTAATTTTATGTATTTCGCTTGTAAGTTCTTTTCCTCTTTTCTGCTTTGTACATTTGTGTGAAGTACTTTTTTTTTTCGTGTCTTAATATTTGTAAAGCCTATTGAAAGATGAGTCTAGCCCGTGAATGCCCCTAGCTTGTCGAGTTCAGGCATCAACGCTCAAAAGCTCACGAATCGATCGTATTTCTTATTTTGTTTTTTCAACTTTTCGAGTAAAATATACTCGAAAAAGTTGAAAAAATGAAGCTTGGCGAGCCTAAAATAAGGCTAGGAGCAAAACTGAACTTAGAAAATCTTTGGGGCCAGGAATATGGAAGATGAAAAACCAAGTAAAAAAAGACCTATGCTTCAAAGGAATAACGCGACGAGACGATATTACTCAATTAGAAAACAAATATAATCATTAAATATACAGAGTCACAACCAACCAAAACTGAGTTAAAAAAGGGCAAAAAAAAAAAGGAATATGAAAGAAAATTAGAGCATAGATGAAAATTGTGAACTACAAGCGTCTTGCATAGCCAGAGCCTCCACACTTCTTACATAGTACTAAGCCTGCAAAAAGGCCATAGCATGAGAAACATTACACACACTCTTTTAAGTTCAAGAGAATCTTCCTCAATTTGCTCATAAACTGAACGTGTAAGAACAAGAAAAGTGAAAACAGTTAACTGCATTTTTACAGAACATTCTGTTTTCTGTGAGTTACCTGCACCTTTGCAAACTTTACAATCGACAAGGCCCGTCTCAACCTTCATCTTACCATCGGCACAGAAGACGCATTTTGTTCCACCTATAAAATAAAAGTCCGTAAAAAGAATGGTCGGAACAAGAAATAACAACCAAGAAATTATCCGACAAACTCCCACTGTAATAGGTTGCTCTTAATCGTTCTGTCCCATAAAATGAATCGCAAAAATTATTTTATCTGCCGTGATATTGCAACTTTCCAAGATTATAAACGAATATGTTAAGGTAATTAACAGAAGGGGAAGTTCCTTCATTGAATACGAAAAGGGCGATGAAGTTACCATTCCCACCACATCTATCACACGGCAAAGGATCTCCCTGCACCATGATGAAGAGTCGCTTAGTTTTTAAAGGCCCATAACATAAATCTATCAATGTAAGAACTGATATATTCTTTGTTTATGCATCCCTTCTGTAAGAATTTGTGCTTTAGCTTGAATACAAACATACAAGAAATGGAACTTGATATACATCAAACATACCCAACTCAGGCAATGCTGCATATGATTACATCATTAGATGTTAAGAGGAACCATCAACCATAATAGTTCATTAACAGCTGCTGCAATGCAATATCCCCAAACGAAATTCTACCACAATACATGCACGCACCACAAAGCACAGCAATCAATCTCCTCGAATGATCGTCGCCATAATCTTAAATCTGAAAGCTAGAAAAAAAAAAAGCAAATCACCTTAAGGCCCAGGACAAGCGAAAGAACAATGGCAACTAAAACGCTGACAGTGACCAAAAATGTCTGAGTATCCACCGCCGGCGATTCGATGCCCGTGAACAACAAAACGGGGACGTTTTTCGAAAGCGACGTTTGGTCGATTTTACTAAGCTGATGGTGCCGTTGAAGTGTCTGTGAAGAAGGCATACAATAAGCCGATGGCGATGAAAGGGCTGGAGTTTCCGACGTCGTTGGGGAATTCTTGAGGAATAAAATGTAATTGGAATAGATGCAGTGAGCTGAAGGGCTGAGATAAGCGGCGGTAGACGGCGGCGATGTGACGGATAGCGGTGGCGTTGAAGCCATTTGGCGTTTGTTGCTAAATATGGATGAAGAGGTTTATATTATGTGGAGCTTGGTTTTTTCAGAAATATATATATATATATATATATATATTTTTGTTTTAACAATGAAATTATGAATTGTTAATGGGCTCATCCACTAATAAAAGAATGTAAAGCCCACGTTAAAGGCCCAATATGAAGAAGTATTTGCTGATCTATCATCTGCCCTCCGAGCTGCTCTTTGAATTAGGGCTTCAACCCTAATTTTATTTTTTGGACTGAACGTAATTTTCCGTCTTTTTGCCTCTGTTCGGCGCTAAGTTATTTGGGACTATCGCTCGTGGTTACAGGTGTGTTGCTATGGGGAAGAGGGAGAAGAAGGCAAAATTTGCGAAAGTTAAAGGTTGTTCTTCGTCCGATGATGATAATAGAAAGACAAAAACGATAATTGACGAAGTGAGCGATGACGACGAGGCGAACGAAGATCTCAGCTTGAAAATCGTCCAAAAATCGATCCAGCAAGTTGCAGATATGGATCGTCAAAGCCACGGCGTTTTGGAAGTCGTTGAGGGTTCGAAAGATGAGCAACAGAAGAGGAAGAGGAAGGAGAAACCGAAGAGGAAGAAGGACACGGAAGTTGATTTAGTTGAGGGTGACGCCGTAAGTATGAATTTGATTGAAATATGAGAAGGTTTTATAGTTTCCTCTGGGCGTCGATTTCCTAAATTGGTTTCTGTCTTGCTCAGGTTCCCCATGACATAGATACTGGTTTCAAAGATTTCTGTGGAGATTTATTTATGGTAGTGTTCCATCACTGTTGGTTATGTATTCATATAAGCAAAATGCATTTCTGAATAGTGTATTGAAGCTGATGCGTCATGTCTTCATGAATGGTGCTGTTTGGTCTAATCCTTTGGTTCCCTTTGGTCTTTCCAGGTTGAGAATTTGAAGGGAAAAGAGGAAACAGAAACTGAGAAGGTCGAGGAGGTGCCTACTAATAACGTTGAATCAAATCCAGTTGAGAGTTCAGACAATGTTGTTCTCAGGAAGCTTCTTGTGAGTTTATTTATATTTTCCGCTCGCTTTGGTGTTGAGTTATTCGACATTTCCTTTCTGACAGAGTTATTGTGATATCAGCGGGGGCCTAGGTACTTCGATCCTCCTGATAAAATTTGGGGAGCCTGCTATAATTGTGGGAAAGAGGGTCATACCACTGTCAACTGTACTGCGGCTAAGCGCAAGAAGCCTTGCTTTGTCTGCGGGAGTTTTGAACATAATGCAAAGAAATGCTCCAAGGTAAGTGCTTTGACTTGGTTATATGACCAACCTCTAATTTCTTGATCAAGAGCATCTTCACATAAAAGGTCGAAACTTTTAAAGTTTGTTTGGTTCAGGCAAAGGATTGTTTTATCTGCAAACAAAATGGTCATCGAGCGAAAGATTGTCCAGATAAAACCATGAGTTCAAAGATGTGCCTAAAATGTGGAGACATTGGGCATGATATGTTTTCATGCAGGAACGACTACTGTTTGGATGATCTCAAGGTCCTTATTTTTACTAGTTATGCAAAATATTTTTCCGTTTCTTCACTGATTTGGAATGAATTCCTATACAGACATTTTTCTTTGTTGTAGGAAATTCAATGTTACACCTGTGGAAGATTTGGCCATCTCTGTTGTGCTAACTATGGCGATTCTTCTCCAATACCGCTTTCTTGTTACAGATGTGGTCTATCTGGCCATACTGGTTTGGTTAGTTCAATATGCAAACCCAAAATTGCTTGATATGTCGGTATTTGAATCTGTTGACTAAACTGTATTATACTTTGGATGAGATAAGTAGTTAGTTCCCATGGTTTGTTTTCTACTTTCCTTTCTTGTATATGAAATAGTCTTCTGAAAGGCTGTAAGAGTACTTAGCGTCTTAAATAATTTTACTATATGAAATTTCTTTTTTGGTGGCATGATGAGATTTTTACCACACCCACGAGCGTACATGTTTTTTTCCTCAGTCTCGCCTTCTGATCTTAGAAGATTATCACTGAAAGATAGCTTTCTCGTGGTTGATGCTTCCCTTTGCAGGCTTGCCCAGAGTCTAATTATGATGCTAACGGCGTAGCATCTGCGAGTTCGTGTTACAATTGTGGCCAAGAAGGCCATTTTTCTCGTGAATGTACAAATTCACGGAAGGTATGAAGTGCCTTACATTTCTTGTGGACTGGGGTGGGCTTATATGGTTAACACAATGGGGAACATGACGTTTTTATCAAACCCATGATCCTCCATGTTTTCCCTATATATGCCTTCTGGTCTTGGAGAATCATCACTTGGCAATCGTTTACGTATGGTGGGTTCTTTCCTTTTGCAGGCTTGGCCAGTGTCCTATTATGATGCTAATGACGTAGCATCTGCAAGTTCATGCTACGCATGCGGTGAAGAAGGCCATCTTGCTCGTGAATGTACAAATTCAAGGAAGGTATGAAGTGGTGCTTACATTTGAAGCCTTTATGATTCAATAAATGATTTCGAACTTCACTTCAAGACTAAAATTGCATATGTCTTACTAATACCTCCACTTCATCACTCCCATCAATGTAGCATATGTCTATTGGGCTTATATACTCTCACACTCTTTATTAACAGGCGAGTAAGAGGGCCCGCGAACCATCAACACCTAAGCAGAAATCTTTCAAGAAGGACAAATATTATTCCGGCCACAGATCTTCGCCTTACGATAATGGCAAGAAATCGAAACACAGATCTGAGTATGACTTTGATTCTTCTGCGAAGACAAAACATACACGTGGATGGACAACTGAGCACCCGTTAGATTATCACAACAGTGAAACCCAATCACATCCACGTCGCCCGAGATCCCCATCAACCCCAGTTGGTAGGAGGCTTAAGTTTTCACACTCCAATGTCGATCGTTCTTCAAATTCGCATTCTTCGAAAAGGCCTTACAAGCAAAAATTCAATGACTCGTCGACGTCTAATGGGTACAGAAATAAGTACTCGGCGTCGAGATTTCGAGATAATAGCGATGATGGGTTGGGAAGAAATTATGATTGGTGGTAGCTATTTAGGGGATCATTGCAAGGCTTGTAATATGGTCCGTGTTTTGTAATCCTTTATGGGCGTTCGAATTCAGGTGACTCCGAGACTGCATGCATGCCTTAAAAATACGGCGAGAAAAGGCGAAAACTCTCTAGAGATTTGAGTGGGGTTTTCATTTATGGCGACTCGTGGAGACTTTAAATTGAATTGTATTTTCTCTTATCTTCAAATAGAGTTATGTATTCAAATTCAATTCCATTACTGTTTGACTATCATAATATTTGTGTACTTGGGACATGAATGGATCAGATCAGTCTATGTCGTTTCGTTGACGACGATAAATTTCGAATTTGCTTCACATAGTATGACTAGTGAGAATTCCTCGAGGAGAAAAAATAAATTAAGACGGATTTTATAAGTAAATAGGAGTAATATTTAAGAGAGTATTTCTTTTCGTATATGATATATGTACCAGTAAATTTTTACTAGACGGAGATTAACCCGCCTCGGAAATATAGCTTCCTAGACAAATTGAGTCACCGCTACTTCTAATTACTGTCCATCTCTCTCTCTCTCTCTCTCTCTCTCTCTCTCTAACAACTGTTCAGTAAATAGAGTCTTAACATCGTCGTCGCAGCGCGCTGGTATGCTCTGATTCTCCGGTGAATCTCTCTCTCTCTGTACTTTAAACAATTGTTAGTTTCCATGATTTACTTAACTGGCGGTCTCAAAACCCTAGAAATTACTTTATTTTGGTTCAATGAAACCGGGCGACTGTGTTCGTTGTTTTGTTATATCATTTGAATTTTTAGCAGCTCAACCTTTCTATCTCTTGCATTTTCAGACTATTCTCTTCTTATGCTCACTGTGAGTCAGGCATAGTTTTTTCGTTTGCTTCAGTGGGTGAGAATTGAGATGGTTAAACCTAATCGGTGTTGTTACCTGTTTGCAGTTGGCTACTTTTTGACTGCTCATTAATGCGAAAGATGTTAAATATGCCATAACACACACTTAGAATGTTTTTCAATATGTATTAACTATACTGGTTCTGGTTTACTTTTTTTTTGTGTGTGTCTGTGTATGGTATGCATACATAATTTGCAAGGCTAGTACATCAGCTTTTAGTTATAGCAGAATACGATTGGGAGATAAGCATGGTTTAGAATATTATGAAATTTGGATTTCGTCCATTTTTTAATCAATCCAATTCAGTGAAGAAATTCCTGTAATATTTGGAATGGTGCAGGAGGTTTCCTGGCATTTAAATGTTAATTGCACTGTGTGTGTGTGTGTGTGTGTGTGTTTTAACACATGCATGTTTATACCGTAGTTTGCAGTTTTGCACCCAAGTTTTATTTTATTTTGTTTTTTCCGAGGATGAAAAGGACAGCTTCGTTTTTCTTGCATCTCACGGAATGCATTCTTTTCACTCTGTTCAGTTCTAATCCCTTGATTTTTAATGGTTGGTGATTTTGTGCGTAAAAATTAGCTAAATTTGGTGTGTTGCTTCAGGGCTCTAACTTATTTGGTGGTGTGTCATCATGTATATAAAACAGGTACTCTAAATTAGTTCTTTTCTCGTCGAAATGGAATTAAGTTTTTTGACAGTTTAGTTACGGTTGGGAAATTTTTGTTGTATTGTAGATCATAATAGAAGGCTTTAAGAGTTACAGAGAGCAAGTTGCAACTGAAACTTTCAGTCCAAAAGTTAATTGTGTTGGTATACTTCAGTTCTTCTTTCAGTTCTTTTTTTTATCCACGTTTCTGTGTTCTTTCTTGAGTATCTGTTTACTTGAATGCTACAGTTGGTGCTAATGGATCAGGGAAGTCGAACTTTTTCCATGGTATGCTTTATTGAAGTGATGTTATATATATATATATATATAGTTTTTTGTTTCTATTCGTTGCTAACACAGCACATGCTTGCAGCAATCCGCTTTGTGATAAGTGATTTATTTCATATTTTGCGGAATGAAGAGAAACAATCGTTGCTTCATGTATGTGCGGAATTTTAGCATTTTTTCGTGATGCTTTTTTAATACAAAACTTCATAGAAGTTACATCAAATGTACGATGCATTCCTTCTTGCCAGGAAGGTGCAGGCCATCAAGTGCTATCTGCCTTTGTCGAGATTGTGTTTGACAACTCTGACAACCGCATCCCGGTATCAATCTCTCTCACTTCAACCTCTGCTTTATTTTCCTGGCATCTGCATATGCATAAACATTACCTATTTAAAGTTATAGTTTTCATCATTTTGAGTGACGTCATGGGGTGAGACAGTGACAATTGTAACATACTGGTAAGATCTTCTTTATTAAAAATGGAAGTCACCGGATGTTTATATTTCCTTTTCTTTTACCTATATTAGCACTTTTACAATGGTAACCTCTGTTAAGATTTTCTTTTTCGTATATAATTTGTTGTTATTCCTTTTACAGGTTGATAAAGAAGAAGTACGGCTTAGGAGAACCATCGGTGTTAAGAAAGATGATTATTTCTTGGATGGGAAACATATTACGTGTGTATTTTAATAAACTATATTTATTCTGTTTTAACTTCAAATTAAATGTTCATATTACTCTCCGTGAAGCCCCAATCAGTAAATGTATGATGGTTTGGATCTCAGGAAGAACGAAGTGATGAATATTCTGGAGAGTGCAGGGTTCTCTCGTTCTAATCCTTATTATGTTGTACAACAGGGCAAGGTATTGCGATATTTTGATTGTATTTCGCATCAAAATTATTCACCTGGAGTCAAATGACACATGCTTACGTTTCTTTATTTTCAGATAGCATCATTAACTTTGATGAAGGACTCTGAGAGACTTGACCTACTAAAGGAAATTGGTGGTACCCGAGTGTATGAGGAGAGACGACGCGAAAGTTTAAAAATTATGCAGGAGACTGGTAGGCACTTTCTTAATCTTTTATTTGTTGGTGTTCAGTTATATTTCTAACAGCTGTATGCCACAGGAAACAAGAGAAAACAAATTATTCAAGTTGTTCAGTACTTGGATGATAGACTTCGAGAGCTTGATGAAGAGAAAGAGGAACTGAAAAAATATCAGCAGCTAGACCGACAGAGGAAGTCTCTACAATATACTATTTATGACAAAGAACTTCAGGATGCCAAGCAGAAACTGGTGGAGGTATGACTATTGATCTGTTCATCTGTGTAGTGTGTTCCCTCATACTGGGATACCTCCATTTCTGTTTTATTAGGATAGTACGTAACTTAGTTGTAGAAAGAGGACTTGGACATTTAATGATTTTACCTTACGAATACAGACTTTTTGATGTCGCTGAAATGATTTTTTTTTTTAATTCGGCATACATACGTCAATGATGCAAATTAAGGGAAGTTGTAATAACTACTTAAGAAGTGTATATCATCCAACATTGACTTAATGCCGTTTCTTTTTTTCCGAGACTCTTTAGTTTGTGTTCAATAGGACTGTGTGTGGAAATCTCTTTTGTGTTATCCCGGAAACTTGTGGCATGAATATGTATCTAATCCAGTATATTTACATTCCCATTCTCCTTAAATGGCAATGATTTCTTGCCTTTAGATAAAAATGATCTTGTTTCTAAGTTGTTTTTGTAGCCGTGGCTTCTTTTTTCATTTCTAAACGTATTTTTCACGAAATCTAGACTTTGTTGTGTGTTTAATGTAGTTTTATAACTTTACCGTGGTTTCCAAAATATTGAAATGATTGGCTTTCTTTCTATTCCATATTCTCACTGTTCGTTAGGCTTTCAGAGTTGCCAGCAACACATGTGGTCCGAATCTTATACTAAACTTTAACAGTTGAAACTTATTGCAGATTGAAGATCTTCGAAATGTGGTTTCTGAACGGTCTATTAATATGTATCATACCGTTTCAGAAGCTCATGAAAAGTCTAAGGATTTGGACAGGCAACTTAAAGATCTGAATAAAGAAGTTCAGATTTTATTGAGAGAAAAAGAAGCGGTAGAGAAACAGAGAACTGAAGCTATTAAGAAACGTGCAAAGGTTGAGCTTGATGAGAGGGAATTGCGCGATAAGATTAAGGGAAACATCAAAGCCAAGGTATACTACTCATCCATTCTGGATTTTATAGTGTGTATGTTTATCTAGTAGTTGGGATTTTTTCTTAACACCATTCAAGTATCTCAGGATGATGCTGCATTGCAACTTGAGCTATTGGATAGAGAAATTCAATCATCCAATACTGAGCTAAGCAGAATTAGAAACTTGTATGATGATAAGGTCAGAGAGGAAGAGAATCTGACACGGGGGTATGCACGGACTTCATCCGGATTTCCAAATGTCTAGCTTCAGTTTTTTGTTTAACAGTGTCCTTTTATATTAATGACCTTGTAGCTTCGTCAAACTTTCCAGTTACTATCATGAATTGTTAGTTTAAAGTTATTTCTGCCATCTTTGGTTTGTAGTCAACTGAATCAGTACCTAGAAAATTTTATGAAGATTCAACATGTCTATGAAACTTGTCGTTTTTATCACTTCTTTTAGGTAGATATATACTCGTTTTTTATAAACCTTTTCTTTTTCGGCCTTTCAGTACACATTCTTACCTTCCAGTGGCTTTTGATCTCATGGTCGACAACCTTTTCTGGTGTAGGAAAGAGAAATGAGTTTCTTGACATTAATTATCATGTTGATGAGACGAGCAAACTTAGTGAGGAAAGGTTGAAGCAAGCCTTGGATGCAGAATCCATGATAGTCAAGTTGAAGACCAATATGCACAAGTCAGTACTTAATTAATTCCTGTTTTTGCATAGTGTCACATAAACATTGAATTAGTATTATGTAGCTCTGCATAGGTCCAAAACCAGCTACATTTGACGTTGCTTTTCCTCTACTAGTACTCTTGTCTATTCATTTTCTTGTTATAGGCTAATCCTCAGTTGTTTCTATTCCAGGCTTCAGGAGAAAATGTCTGACATGGAAACAGAAAACAAAATTCTTCACCAATCGTTGTCAGGTGCTAAAGGAGTTTCTGCACCGTCATTTAATGTATCAACCAAGGTTTTGTTTGTTCTAAAAAATTTATTGCAGCCACCCTACTCTTTTTTCTGAATCTCAGATGGTGTATTGGTTGCATATGTGCAGGTCCTAGAAAATGGAAACCATGCTGATGAGCCAGTTGTATTAGAAGTAATATTTCTATTTCCTTTGTCAACAAATTTGAACACACCTCTCTGCTTTTTCCTCTATTTATTTATGAAATAGTGTGTATTAGTAAATTAATATATTTCTGAGTACTTCATTTGAAGTGTGGCATGGTATATTGTGGCTCGTAGGCTACATTTTGCTTTTTGAAGGTTTTTACCACTAAAGAATATGCAAAAGGAGTGGTCTCAAGTTTTTCTGAACTGAATCTCAAATGCAAGCAATGGTCTTCCAGAAGATTTTAGATTCTTGAGTTCTTTAAAACTATTGGCTATATTTGAGTTTCAGTAGCTTTCAAATGTAGCTTCTGGTTACAAGAGACCATATTACACATTCAGATTAATTCCTTCAAACACTGACTAGACTTGTTTCCTTGTCTATACCACTCCACTAATAACCGAAGATTTCATTATTGCAGGATGTGTTACAGACTCCAATCAAAGGTTATGAGACCCCCAATAATAAACCTAAGAGACCTCCAACAGATCATCACCATGTATGCGTTCTTCAGGAATTAGATCTTTGATTGCTTTTGTTTCACTTGTTGTTTCTTGATGGCTTTCCTGAAATTTATTCTAGGAGGATGTTGATGCTCTCATGGAATGTGTAAGAAAAGATGTTGGATTCAGCCAAGGCAAGCCCGTTGCAGCTTTCACGATATACAAATGTCTTCTGCACTGGAAATCTTTCGAAGCCGAAAGAACAAGTGTTTTTGATCGTCTCATTCAGACGATTGGTTCAGCTATTGAGGTAATCAAAGTAACCGTTTTCCATGACATTGATATGTGCTTTGACAGTCCATCTATTATTTATGATTTTGCATTGATATTTCCCACAAATGTCAGATCCTCCAAATCTCTATAATAAAACAGTAGTTATTTATGATCATATTGTGCGGTGTTGAATCTAGTTTCTCGCTACCGTCGGTAGTAATTTAATAATGCTTTGTTTGTTATTATCGTGTTGAATACCTAAGAAGTTAATTGAATATTAATTTTATTGCAGGAACAAGACACCAATGATCATATGGCTTATTGGCTATCAAATACCTCGTCCCTGTTATTCTTACTTCAAAAAAGCATGAAACCTGCTGGTGCAACACCAGCCCGTAAACCACCACAACCTACCTCTATTTTCGGAAGAATGGCCATGGTATAATTTCAAAATGACATTTGATAATAATCACCATAGAATATGAATATATATATTATCATGAAAGTGTATTATAGGGATTCCGATCTTCTCCTTCTGCTATGAGCCTTGCTGCTGCTGAAGCAGCACTTGAAACCGTGCGCCAAGTTGAGGCCAAGTACCCAGCTTTGCTTTTCAAGCAGCAGCTTACAGCTTATGTTGAGAAAATCTATGGCATAATTAGAGACAACTTGAAGAAGGAGATTGGTGCGCTTCTCGCTTTATGTATCCAGGTGCTTCACTTCATTATGTGCATGCATGTCTGTGGTAAATGCACGATTAAACTCTTTGTGTCATAATATACTATATTTAATTTTCAGGCTCCTAGAACCTCAAAAGGAGGTGTACTAAGATCTGGTCGATCGTTTGGTAAAGACACACAAACAAATCACTGGTTGAGCATAATTGACTGCCTCAACACACTTCTCAGTATACTGAAAGAAAATTTTGTATGTAGTTGATTGTTCTGAACCTATCATATCCTTTTTTTCATTAATTTTTGAGAATATATTTATATATGTTTTGTTCTTAAATGCTGACATTTGTTGCTTATTCAGGTTCCCTCCGTTCTCATTCAAAAGATATATACTCAAACATTCTCATACATTAATGTCCAACTATTTAATAGGTACAATGAAGATACTTTGATGAAATTCTTTTCAGCTCTCTTTAATTGGGACGTATCGTTATAATTTTAATGTTACTTTCAGTCTCCTTTTACGTCGTGAATGCTGTACCTTTAGCAACGGCGAGTATGTTAAAGCTGGATTAGCCGAGCTAGAGTTGTGGTGCTGCCAAGCAAAAGAAGAGGTAAAAGCTTAAACTCTTTCTAATTCAGTAACTGATGATTGATATGTTGCCATGTTCTTACTTCATATTCTTTTCTGTTGTTCTCTCAGTATGCAGGCTCGGCCTGGGATGAACTCAAGCACATCAGACAAGCTGTTGGGTTCTTGGTATGTCCTTTTTAATTTAAATTTGTTAATCTTTTTTTGAAATTATGTCCTTTTTGCAAAATATATTTATACATTTTCTCATTAATTCATTACTCCCTCGTGTAATTAATATTCCAGGTTATCCATCAGAAGTACAGAATATCATACGATGAGATCACGAACGATTTATGTCCGGTAAGGCTAAATGGATATATTTTTGAATGTGATAAAACTAGTTGTGTATTGGTAACAGCCAACACAATGGCTAGTCTTGTTTACTCATACTGCGTTGGATTTGAGTTGGTCAACCATTTATTATATTCCATAGTATCATATGATTTAAATTCAGATATATGAAACACAGTTGCATTTCAACTTGTAATAACACCTCGTCGATCGCTGTGACACCTATTTTATCCGATGGTAAATAATATTTGTTTGTTCAACAGATTCTTAGCGTACAGCAGCTATACAGAATCTGCACATTATACTGGGATGATAACTACAATACTCGAAGTGTGTCCCATGAAGTAAGTGCTCTAATTACACGACGAAAATGTCAACTTTCAATATTCCCCGACTTTAATGAGCCGTAACAAACTCGGTACTACTTGACAGGTCATATCAAGCATGAGAGTCTTAATGACTGAAGATTCGAACAACGCAGTCAGCAGCTCCTTTCTCTTGGACGACAACTCAAGGTAGGAGTTTATTTATATCTGAGCTCAAATTAGGTGAAGAGAAAACAATTGAACACCACAAAAGAAAAACTCCATTTGAATTCTAACTAACCATTTGTCTTTATGATGGAATCTAGCATCCCATTTTCCGTTGATGAGCTGTCTGATTCGATCTCGGCGAAGGATTTCTTAGACGTGAAGCCTGCCTCAGAGCTTCTCGAAAATCCCGCCTTCCAATTCCTACACTGACGGGCCCTACGGAATCATCAATTTGCTCGTGCACTCTGTAAATCCCTTTGTCACTTAATTTTTCGGGTTCTCTGTGCCTGCATAGATTGTAGAAATCTATTCTTTTGTTTTATTATTGTTGTAGTACTTTTGAAACGAGCTCCTCATATATTGGGGTTACGTTTACAATTGGGTGGATGAATGGTTTTTTCTGTCTTTTTTTTGTGTTAGTTTGTTTCCATTCTGTATTGCGAATGGCAGCAACATTCTTTGTAGGAGATTAGGGTACTTGGGACACTTTTTTTCTCGTGTCTTTCTTAGGGTGGTTTAGGATCACTGCACTTATTATGTAATATGAATGGTTATGCAGTCATATGCATATGATGATTGATGGTGTTCTTAAGTAAAAGATTTATTTGTATTTTATTATTTTAATTACGTCGTCTTGAATGAATATCAATCTGTCCATTGCCTGCATTGCAAGGCCCACACCACCCTATGAATTGATGCCTCAGGTATTTCGTCATATAGGCCCTTTTTTAAGATGGTAGTAAGATGGGGTATCTGTTAGGTTGGGACTATTCGACTACGTATTTCTAGCACGATTAACGTTCGGACATGTAGACGTACATGTATTGTGGTACTAGTCGTATGCCAAATATTGTAATTAAGTTTAAAGACTCATTCGGTGATCAATTAAATTTAAGGGGGTCTGTCGCAATTAAATAAGATGTGTGGGGTTAATTAATATTTGTGTAGAATTCTTGGGGGCTGGAACGTAAATATCTGATGGGCTTATTAACGGGCCAGCCCATTATGACATCTATAAATATGGGTGTGGTCCCTAAGTGATGTACAACGAAACACACAGCCGTCACTCTCGTAAACCCTAGTGACTGCGTCTAAGGATCTTTGGGGTACCCATCTTCCCCGAGTTCAAGGTTTCACGTACACGTACTTGGAAGATCCACATACCCTATTCTCGCTAAGAACGCTATGGCATTTACAGGTACGTTTTCTATTTCCGCTGTATTTAGTTTATAGCCTTAATTAATCCAATCAAGGTTAAAGTCTTTTCGGATCCATACGGTTACGGATTCCAACAAGTGGTATCAGAGCCACCTTGCTTTGGATTAATTTTTGGGTTTAAGAATTTGGGAATTTTGCACCGAGGGCTGCGTAGGCACGGTTGCAGCGCCGTGGGCGCTACTTCGGAAAACTGCAAACCAACGCCGTTGGGCGTGCGCGTGGCTGCGATAGTCTCGGCGCGACTGTGCGTTGGGGCTGCCTGGCAGCGCCTCTCTGGCGCCATGTGCGGATGCACTGCAGCGATATGGTGGCTGCTGTCAGGCTGCGTCGTTGGGCGCCACCAGACTGTGTGACCGGCTGCGCGGTGTAATACCGATTAGGGGCTGGGCTGGAGATTGTCGCGCGGCAGTCCAAGCTGTAAAGAAAGTGACTGCCTAGGATTGCGTGACAGCTGCACTATTTGGTGATTTCGTTCGGCAGCTTGGTGCTAAATTCATTCCAGGAAAAATAGGGTTTCTCTAGATGGGCCAATTTAGGCCCATTAATGATTATTTTAGTTGCAAGGATTTTTATGCATGTTAAGTTATGCTACTAGGCGTATTGCTGGAATATTAAAATCGTTAGGGCTGCTTTAGGGATTTGTTAATGGGCCAAACGTTAGTAATGGCTTATGTGTATTTGCCCTGTATGTCTCTTTAGGAATGGCTTAGGATTTACTTAATGGGCTTAAGTTTATTTTGGTCCACATTAGGATAGAAAAAAAAAATTGGGCCTTTTATGATTTTCTTTTGGGCTGTCTAGGTTTTAGTAAATGGGCCACAATGAATTTTAGGCCCACTTTAGATTTGGACTAATTTAATTTAATTAGGTCCAATAAATGTGTTATTAGTTGGCTATTTTCCGTGACTATTCGGGGTGCTTTTAAAAGTCAGAAGTATTCGGAAAAATTGCGACTTTTAACAGACAGTGATGATTAAATTTAATAACGGCATAAAGATGCTTATTTTAGCATATCGATTATTAGAGATATTTTATTGAAGCTGTATAGCCACCTTCATGACCTCTGCTGTGGAGATTTTATAAATCTAATAGTCGGGACGGTGGCGTAACATGATGCATGCGGATATTTCGACCGGCCCTTCGGAAGGCGATTATCTGGCAGTGGCTTGTGTACGTCTGTGACGGTAAGCTGAAGTACCTGAAGGTCTTTCCATTGCGAGTAGTTGATCGGCCATTCGGAAGGCGACTACTTGGCTGGAATAGGGTATGAACGCTTGATCGTTGCACCAGTTTGATCACTCGAGGATTGACTACCTGACCTTCGTTAGGCTCTTTTGCACAACGATCAAGCTGAAGATGAGTTGTTATTATTTAAATTTTTTAATCATTATTAAAGCTAAAAATTGTGAGTTAATTCAATCATCGTTCTCTTTTCAGCTGAGATGGTCGGTGTTGCGACTACGAACTCTGCCGTGAACATAATATCAACAGCTAATGGTACAATATTTGATGCTTGGAAAAATAAAGTACCTAAGGAAACTGCGGTAATACAGAGGAAGCCTAATGGCTCTCACAAAGAGCATAAAGAAAAATTAATTCGATGCTTCTTCTGCAAGAAAACTTCTCATATAAAGAAGGATTGTGCCAAATATCATGCTTGGCGCCTAAAGAAAAATTTGATTTTTGTAAGCGCTGAAATCAATTTGATTTCCGTACAGAGACATACTTGGTGGGTTGATTCTGGTGCTACAACTCATATAAGTATGTCTATGAAGGACTGCCTAAACTGCCGAAAGCCCAATGATGCAGAAAGATTCATCTATATGGGGGCTGGAGAAGCAGTTGAAGTTCAAGGCGTCGGGACATTTAGATTACTGTTGAGTTCTGGGTTCTTTTTGGATCTGAATAACACTTTTGTCATTCCGTCGTTTAGACGAAATTTGATTTCGGTTTCTGTTTTGGACAAAGAAGGTTATATTTGTTCATTTGGTAACAGAAAGTGTGTTATTCATTTTAAATCTTCGGCTATTGGAACCAGTAACTTATCTGAACATGATAATCTGTATCTACTTGATACAGTAAACTACGGAGAGTCCCATAATGTAGAAACTAGAGGAATTAAGCGCAAGTTACCATCCGAGAATTCATTTGGTTTATGGCATAAGCGTTTGGGTCATATATCCGAAAGGAGAATTGATAAGCTTGTGTCTGATGGAATTCTGGAAACACTTGATAAATCCGGAGATCATTTATGTATCGAGTGTATAAAGGGTAAAACAACAAATAAAAGAAAATTAAATGCTGAGAGAGCTAAGGAAGTCTTAGAACTGATTCATACGGATGTGTGTGGTCCATTCCCTTTGGCTTCTTGGAATGGACAACGCTATTTTATCACGTTCATCGACGATTACTCTCGTTACGGGTATTTGTACCTAATTCATGAGAAGTCTGAAGCACTTGACGTTTTTAAGGCGTTTAAAGCCGAAGTCGAAAATCGACACGGCAAAACGATTAAGGCTGTCAGATCCGACCGTGGTGGAGAATACTACGGGAGGTATGACGGATCAGGTGAACAACGTCCAGGACCGTTTGCTAAGTTTCTAGAGGAGTGTGGGATCGTCCCTCAGTACACCATGCCAGGAAGTCCAAATATGAACGGTGTTGCTGAGAGACGAAACAGAACCCTTCAGGATATGGTGAGAAGTATGATTGCTCGTACGACTTTACCTCACTCTCTCTGGGGCGACGCATTAAGAACCGCAGCCTATTTTCTTAACAGAGTCCCTACTAAAGCTACGAACAGTACCCCTTACGAGTTGTGGACGGGTAAAAGGCCCGTTCTTAGGCATTTACGAGTTTGGGGATGTCCTACTGAGGCACGGCCTTACAGGCCGGGCGAGAAGAAATTGGACTCAAGGACTGTTAGTAGCTACTTTGTTGGTTATCCAGAAAAATCACGAGGCTATATATTTTATGATCCTACATCAAGAACATTTTTCGAGACAGGAAATGCCAGATTCTTTGAGGATCTTGAGTTTGGGGAGGATAAGGATAATCGAAACGATTTTCTATTCGAAGAAGAGGGTTCAGAAATTCCTCCTCATACAGCTCAGGTCAGTCAGGACGAAGTTTTTGTCCCTATGGTTATCCGACCTCGAGATATAGACGAAGATGAAATCGTTCCTCCAATGGATCAGCATACTTCACCTGTAGCTGTTCATCACGATCAGCCTTATGAAGGTGAAGCTGAAGCTGATCATCAAGTACAAACTCATGAACCTCAGATTGAACCAGCGCCTCTACGGAGGTCAACGCGAGAAAGGAGAAATGCGATTCCGGATGATTACGTTGTATTTCTTCACGAGCATGAGGATACCATTGATTTAGTGGGAGATGATCCCTTTACGTACCAACAGGCAATGGAAAGCTCTAAGGCTCGCGAATGGACCGATGCCATAAATGAGGAAATCCAATCCATGAAGGACAACGACGTTTGGGATCTCGTCTCGTTACCTGAAAGCATGGTTGTAAAAAGCGCTAGGCGCTACCTAGGCGCCGAGGGGGGCCTAGCGCCTAGGCCGTCTAGGCGGGGCCTAGGCGGTTTCTAGGCGGAAATTATACGGTTAGCCTATTTTTCCATTAATATATCAAAATATTTCAACATTGCAAAACAATACAACATCAATGTTGCTCAAAATACTTCAATACAACAAAATCAAAACAAGATCTTGCCTTTCAAACAAAAAAAGTCAAAATATTTTAGCTTATATATATTTTTTATAACTCAAGTTAATATTTTAGCTACACTACCTGCAACAATGTTTTTATTAAATTAAAAAGATAGATATATTTTTTAACAATTTAAATTTTAAAGAATAGAAGGCAACGATGTTATCGATCATAAGAATTAATGTGAAATAGTTTAAAGAATTAATTTCTATTTATCATCTTTATTGTTGCCTAGTGGGTTCGTTTTTATTAGACCATCAATCATTACTGGCTATAATTAATTGATCCGTGTGTATTATATTTTATCAAACGGTTTGTCCCACACCGGATCGTTCATGCGAATACAGTGAAAAGAATTCCTATATAAAGGCATTCACTGCCCTTGTTCACAAATCCACCATAGTGGGTGACCAGTGGCCACACGTGGTTTAAGCCTCTTATGTTTTTGAATTTTTTTATATGGGCCGATTTTTTTATATGGGCCGATTAGTCGGCCCAATATTAGGTCTGTACGGCAATTAAACGGCCTAGGCGCCGATTAGTCGGACAGACCGATTTTCCCAGCCGATTTGCCACTATTCGCCTCGGTGGCCGGCGCCTAGCGCCTAGGCGGCGCCTAGTGCCTAGGCGGCGCTTAGGCGCCCGCCTAGGCCGCATTTTACAACACTGCCTGAAAGCGTGAAACCAATTGGTTGCAAATGAATATTTAAAACCAAACGGGATTCACTGGGTAACATTGAGAGATATAAAGCTCGTCTTGTCGCGAAAGGATTTACTCAGAGGGAAGGCATAGATTATAAAGAGACTTTCTCTCCAGTTTCATGGAAAGACTCTTTCAGAATTATCATGGCGCTTGTGGCACATTTTGACCTTGAGTTGCATCAAATGGACGTAAAGACAGCTTTCGTCAATGGAGATCTCGAGGAAACTATATATACGTTGCAGCCAGAGGGCTTAGCTTCGGACAAATCTAGCCCGCTGGTCTGTAAACTAAAGAAATCCATATACGGACTCAAGCAGGCTTCTCGTCAGTGGTACCACAAGTTTCACCAGACTATCACCTCTTTTGGTTTTGAGGCTAACTCTGTTGAGGACTGTGTGTATCACAAATTTAGTGGGAGCAGGTTTATCTTTTTGGTCTTGTACGTAGACGACATTTTACTAGCTAGCAGCGATGTGAATTTACTTCGGGACACCAAGAGCTTTCTTTCGGGTCATTTTGACATGAAAGATCTTGGGGAAGCTTCTTTTGTATTAGGGATCCAAATTCACCGTGATCGCTCACGGGGAACTCTTGGGTTATCACAAAAGAGCTACATCGAAAAGGTACTGCAAAGGTTTAGCATGGAAAATTGTCGTCCACATGACACTCCAGTCTCAAAAGGTGATAAGTTCAGCCTCAAACAATGTCCGGATAACATTTTGGAATCCAAGCACATGAAGGATATACCATATGCGTCGGCAGTGGGAAGTTTAATGTACGCACAGGTTTGCACCAGACCTGATTTGGCGTTCATCGTAGGAATGCTTGGTCGATACCAAAGCAATCCGGGTAGAGAACATTTGGTAGCAGCCAAAAGGGTCTTTCGATATCTTCAAAAGACGAAGGATTATATGCTCACATACAGAAAGTCAGAGTATTTGGAGATCATTGGGTATTGTGACTCTGATTTTGCGGGATGCCTCGACAGCCGCAAATCGACATCTAGTTACGTTTTTATGCTGGCTGGGGGAGCGATTTCTTGGAAAAGTGTCAAACAGACACTTATCGCTTCATCTACGATGGAGGCAGAATTTGTAGCTTGCTACGAGGCCTCCAACCAGGCTGTTTGGCTGCGCAATTTAGTGACAGGACTTAAAGTTGT
This sequence comes from Craterostigma plantagineum, assembly GCA_027422505.1. Classification (NCBI taxonomy): domain Eukaryota; kingdom Viridiplantae; phylum Streptophyta; class Magnoliopsida; order Lamiales; family Linderniaceae; genus Craterostigma; species Craterostigma plantagineum. The sequence goes on along the minus strand of JAPQWV010000018.1, from coordinate 21,644,397 downwards.
CAATTCTGTTGAACGACCAATAAAGCTATTCTGTGATAACAATTTGGCGGTCCTGTATTCCAATAACAACAGGAGCTATTCCAGTTCTAAGCACATAGACATTAAGTTCCTAGTTGTGAAAGAACGAGTTCAGAGTGGATATATAATCATTGAGCATATAGGAACAGATTTTATGATTGCAGATCCACTTACTGAAGCGTTAGCGCCCGCTATATTTCATGAGCATGTTGCTCGTATGGGTGTGACGAATTAAGTTTTATGTCTTATCGTGGATTCTGTTAATTCTGTGTTTGATGATTATTTAACAAAGTTTCTTTAATACATGTATGTCATGACATTTGGGTTTTTCGGATATCCATTACTTTATCTCTGAATTCTGATCTCACTAAAGTAGGACCAGTTGGAAATAGACATGCATGATCAACTGAGCATGTAATTTTCATGCTGCACGTCCACACTTGGTCTATGTCATTCGATGGAGTTGGTGTTTGTGGGTTGAGTTACGATATATGTATAACGACCACCCCTTTAGTTCTTACATCGACAATATTGATGGACGGGATTGGTTTCATATGCGACACTTCGGTTATAGCTATATTCGGTACGATATTTAGTATACGACGAAGGGTGCTTATTTGATAAATACAACGTGTTATAGTCCAGTGGGAGATTGTTAGGTTGGGACTATTCGACTACGTATTTCTAGCACGATTAACGTTCGGACATGTAGACGTACATGTATTGTGGTACTAGTCGTATGTCAAATATTGTAATTAAGTTTAAAGACCCATTCGGTGATCAATTAAATTTAAGGGGGTCTGTCGCAATTAAATAAGATGTGTGGGGTTAATTAATATTTGTGTAGAATTCTTGGGGGCTGGAACGTAAATATCTGATGGGCTTATTAACGGGCCAGCCCATTATGACATCTATAAATATGGGTGTGGTCCCTAAGTGCTGTACAACGAAACACACAGCCGTCACTCTCGTAAACCCTAGTGACTGCGCCTAAGGATCTTTGGGGTACCCATCTTCCCCGAGTTCAAGGTTTCACGTACACGTACTTGGAAGATCCACATACCCTGTTCTCGCTAAGAAAAACGCTATGGAATTTACAGGTACGTTTTCTATTTCCGCTGTATTTAGTTTATAGCCTTAATTAATCCAATCAAGGTTAAAGCCTTTTCGGATCCATATGGTTACGGATTCCAACAGTATCATTTTAAAGTATTATTGCGTCCCTGTACTAATGATATCAAGATTCTGACTACCTCACGAAATACTTGCGCATGAGGAGGACTAAGGATACATGAAAGTGAATATTATAGGATAAGCTTAAAAAGAACGTTATAATAAGCCAAAAGTTAAAAGCAAGCAGCTTTCTTTATTTCCTTTGTTAGTGAGGTTGGTAAGATGCCTCTGTCAAGATGAGGTTGGTCTGGGTGAGATATGATTTAACAAACAAGGCATAATATGATATCATTGTAAGAACTTTGCTACAATAAATGATTAGGCGAAACTGAATAAAATAATCCTTCCCTCCTCCCTTATGGTTAGACTGTTCTTATCATCTTTGCTGCCCAAAAGCTCAGTGCACATTGATAGAGACTTAAAAGAGCCACCACATTAGTTTTGTAGTGGAATGCAGCAAGTTGATACCACTTTAAGGTATATTAAATCGAAGTATATAATTAATGTTATCAGTGATTTTCTAAATAAAATTTTGTATCATGTAATCGTGATAAACTCAATCCCATGCATTTATACAATCAATTGTATCAACTTCCTACTGTTGTTTAATTTATTTGGCAGTTTCCTTGTAGTTTTACCCTGACATAAAAGAATCCTCAACTTCAAATAATATGTATTTACATATGTTATTACGCTTTGAGGTGAATAAAAATATTATTAATAATAATTCGAATTGGGCATCCAAAATAGAAATAACGTGTGCGAATTGCGATTGAAACCTCAACTTTCCCTTTCCATCTCTCTCTCTCTACTCTACTACAGATCCAAACTCTTCAGTTCGCCCTCAATTTCCCAAACTACCCCTCCGGCCATGGACGAGGCGTTGGAGCTCTCACGGGCGAAGGACACCAAGGAGAGAATGGCAGGAGTGGAGCGCCTCCACGAGCTTCTAGAATCTTCTAGGAAAACCCTCACGCCGTCGGAAGTGACGTCACTCGTCGACGTGTGCTTAGATCTCTTGAAGGACAACTTCCGCGTATCGCAGGGCGCGCTGCAGGCGCTCGCCTCAGCCGCTGTGCTCTCGGGCGATCATTTGAAGCTTCATTTCAATGCGCTCGTGCCCGCGGTCGTGGAGAGGTTGGGCGACGCGAAGCAACCGGTGAGAGATGCGGCTAGGAGATTACTGCTCACGCTTATGGAGGTTGGTTTCTGGCTCCGATTGACGCATCAATCTTTTTTTTTTTTGCTTGTATGCTTGTTAGTGGTTTGATTTTGATGTTGTGGTGCGTCTTTTGATAATTATCTCTTTGTGTATGTGTGCGGATTGGAATTTTGAAGTAGTCAATTACATACATAGTACACAACTATACATGTGATTACTGTTGATTTTCCCCTCCGATATTTTGGAATTGTCTTTTATTCATCGTTAAGCTAGTTATGTATTTTGGACATAGTGATTTATTAGCGAATCTTGGTTGCATTTATATTTCATTGTTTCCCATTTGCGACTATTAAGAATTACCATCGGTCATGTTGCACCATTTAATATTTTTCCGAATTGATTATTTGTTCATCTATTTGCCATGGGTTTGGATGTGGGTATAACATTATCACAGGTGTATATTTTAAAAATGAGTGACGTTGAGTTTACTGCAGGTGTCTTCACCAACACTTATTGTCGAAAGAGCAGGATCTTATGCTTGGATGCACAAAAGCTGGAGAGTTCGAGAAGAGTTTGCTCGTACGGTGACATCAGCCATTGGTCTGTTCGCATCGACGGAACTGCCATTGCAACGTGCCATTCTTCCACAGGTACCCTATTTCGATTTTGAAGGATTTTGTAGAGTGTAAGCTTATTGAAGATTGTTGACTTGTGTTTTTTCATTTTTCTTGAATGCTAGATTTTGCAGATGTTGAGCGATCCAAATCCAGCCGTGAGAGAAGCAGCTACGTCTTGTGTCGAGGTTTGGGGAGTTTGCAATTGATAATTTTCTGCCAATGAGGCCCTGATTATTAATTTCATAGTTCAAAATTCTATGTTATCCCCTTTTGTTTCTGCATGTTTCTCTTATTTGGTTATTATGCGTTATTTTGTTCTTTAACTGAACTGACAAGCGTTCAGGTCAAGTAGGACATTTATTGAGTGGATTAGTGTCTGAGATATTTACCTTCATTACACGTAGTTTTGTCTGATATAACTACGGGTGGTTGCAACCATATCACTGTTGGATTTAATAACTGAATTGGATTTTAACTCTTGGTTTTTGACAACAATACCACCGTTGGAACTTAACGATTAACGCTGTTGAATTTTTTTGTCTGAAACATGAAGGCACCATGAACTAATTACCTGTTGTTCGGCGAAGGTTTAAGTTTGTATGTGCCTGTCATGGATACAATTAGTTTTCTGCATGCGTCGTGCTGTAATTAAGTAATGTAGAACTTTATCATGCTTGGTTTTAGAACCTTAAAAGGTGCAAAGTTTTTATTATAGGTGTGGTGCTTTGCATTCCTTACAAATTATTTATCATACCTCCCATCTTCTTCCTCAGGAGATGTATACACAGGCTGGACCCCAGTTCCGTGAAGAACTGCAGAGGCATCATCTACCTACTACAATGGTAGCCATGTTGTTACCAATTGTTCAACTCCATGGCTTGAAGTTTGTAAAAGATTTAATGAGTCATCAACCTTTTTTTTGGTTGTTTTCGTTTTAGAGAATGCAGTTATTATGTTTTAATTGGTTTTCTTATCAGTAAATTCTTATGGTTTTTAGTAAAACTGATCGATGGGATCATTTTTCATTACTGAAGTTAGCTATATTACGATTATTCCTTGAATACCTTAATGGTTGCAGCTGAGAGACATCAACGCCAGACTAGAAACAATTGAGCCAAAGGTTCAGTCTTCAGAAGCTATTGTAAGCAATTACACATCCAACGAGACTAAGACTGCGATCCTTACCCAAAAAAAAAGTAGTCCGAAGGCTAGAAACTCAACACGAGACTCCCTCTTCGGAGGTAACTGAATATCCTGGCGATATTGTTGTCTATCTACTCTTTTTTTTTCTGATCATAGTAATTTATATTTATTAAGAATATCACTTGATGTCGTTTAAGTGACGTACATCATCTTGTAGTAGCATAAAAACTTCTGAAACTGAACTTAACGTGAACTACTATTAGTAAATACAACGCTACATTTATTTCTGAGCAGCAGATGGCGATATCACAGAAAAGCCCGTCGAACCAGTAAATGTATATTCAGAAAAAGAGCTGACAAGGGAGTTTGAGAAGATATTTTCCAACCTTGTACCTGATAAAGATTGGTCAGTTCGTATTACTGCAATGCAGAGAATTGAAGGCCTTCTCCTTGGAGGTATGTTTCGGAGCAAAAAATCAATTTATTATTCAAGTTTCTATTCATTTAGAAATGTCAAGTTGTGTGCCTTAAGGACTCCTTGTCCTATCGGACTTTTGGAAATTAAAAATTTTCAATATCTTACATTGATTTTTCAAAGATGCATTATTTTGACATTGTTTATCCTCTTTTCCGTTGCTGCTTTGGGCTTTTTTTTGCTATGTTTATCCATGTTATTCTGTTTCTCAGGGGCTACTGATTATCCCTGTTTCCGTGGACTTCTTAAGCAGCTTGTTAGCCCTTTGAGCGCACAGCTATCTGACCGGAGATCCAGCATTGTGAAGCAGGTGTTTATATTTGTTTGTTTTGTAACTGTCTAGTGGTTTCCATTTAACATTGAGATGATCATGTATTCAATTAATATAACTATCTGTCCACCTGTTGATTTGATATTTCTATTATTTGATTGATATGTCTATTTGAATACAATACCCTGTTGAGTAGTATTGCGTATTGGGTTGTATTTCATCAATCTTCTCTACTTAAGTTATACGTATCTTGAATTGCAATGCTAGGCATGCCACTTGTTATGCTTCTTGTCAAAAGATCTCTTGGGGGACTTCGAGGCTTGTGCTGAGATGTTCATTCCGGTGAGAGCTAGACAGCTATGTTCTTGCTCTTATTTGACTTGCCTTATTTCTCACTATCTACACTTCAATTTAGGTGCTTTTCAAGCTAGTCGTGATTACTGTGCTTGTAATTGCAGAATCTGCTGATAATTGCATCAAAACGGTAATGCTTTATGTCCGTTTCATGAGCTTGTTTTGTTCATTTTATGCACAACCTCTGTTGACCTGTTGTCTCTCTAGATGCTGCGAAATTGCAAGGTCTCCCGTGCGCTTCCTCGAATTGTTGACAGCGCAAAAAATGACCGCAGTGCAGTGCTCCGTGCAAGGTGTCATTTCTTTACTCTTTACTATGTCTTACTTAGTGAAGTGTTCTATGTGCTTTTGCATCTAATTGATTTGTTTGAGTCTTAGGTGTTGCGAATATGCTCTCCTGATACTTGAGAATTGGGCTGATGCACCTGAAATACAGCGATCAGCTGATGTCTATGAGGATCTTATTCGATGTTGTGTGTCAGATGCAATGAGTGAGGTACGGTTTCGGGTGGTTTCAGTGTATGTGTGTTTTCTCATAGGTGCAGAGTTACTTTGCAGCTATTCCAAGTATATCCAGTTGAGCCAGTAACAGAGCCTGGGCGTTACCTTCTTTTTATCGGGTGTTTGTTACGTTGTTTCTCTTTTAGTTGTGCCAATGCAATGAAAAATTCAAATGCAACAGGTGCGGTCTACTGCAAGAACTTGCTACAGAATGTTTGCAAAAACATGGCCTGATCGCTCTAGACGGTTGTTTTTGTCTTTTGATCCTGTTGTTCAAAGGGTATGTACATTTCCCAACCTTATCCTGCAACCTTTTTATGCAGTTATGTGAACTAAATATAAACATATATTAGGTTGTTAATGATGAAGATGGGGGAATGCACAGAAGACACGCTTCTCCTTCCCTTCGTGAAAGGGGTTCAAACATGTCATTGACTTCTCAGGCATCCGCAGCTTCAAGTTTACCTGGTTACAGCACTTCTGCGATTGTTGCTATGGATAGGACTGCTAGCTTACCTTCGGGGAAAACGTCTGTTGACGCTGGGCTTCTACTTTCACAAGCGAAGCCTATTGGCAAAAGCTCCGAGCGTACCATCGAGAGCGTGTTACAATCTAGCAAACAGAAGGTCTCTGCGATCGAAAGCATGCTTAGAGGTCTTGACATGTCCGAAAAAGGCCGGTCATCGAGCTTGGATCTAGGTATGTACATGTATATCGTTATCATCAGACACATCTCTTCACAAACTGTTGATTCTCTTGCTTGAGTGGAACATCTTGTCAGTTACGAGTCTATTATTATAATTACTATTATTATTTAATTAAGTATTTCACTAAGCAGTAGTTGAAATTCAAATTTAAACTACTCCTTAATGAAATACTTAATTAAATGATAATAATAATTATAGTAATACATTCCCATTGTCACACGCTCATAAATATATTTGCTACTTGTGTATTTTATAATGGCTATATTTTTATGCTCTCAACCCTAGTGCAGGAGTTGACCCGCCATCATCTCGTGATCCCCCTTTTCCTCTGGCTGTACCAGCTTCAAATAGCCTTACAAATGCTTTAGTAGATTCAATGCCCAAAGGAAATAACCGCAATGGGGGCTTGGCGCTGTCTGATATTATCTCACAGATTCAGGCTTCTAAAGAGTCAAATAAACTGGCAAATCATAATAGTTTGGGAAGTGCAGTTCGTTCTTCTTACTCAACAAAGAGGGCATTTGAAAAAGTAAACGGTAACAACAGGTCCATGGAAGATAGTAATGATTTGAGAGAGATTATTCGATATACAAACTCCCATGCGGAACGGCAGCACTTGGAAACATCTTATAGAGATGCTAATAATCTGGAATCACAGAGTAGTCACATACCCCACTTTCAGCGTCCTCTAAGAAAGAATGCAGCTGTACGCACTGCTCCTGGCCGTAGGAGGAGTTTTGATGAGAGTCAGTTTGTGCTCGGAGATGTATCAACTTATTCGGAAGGTCCAACTTCGCTCAATGATGCTCTTGGTCAAGGACTCAATCACAGTTCGGACTGGAATGCTCGTGTTGCTGCGTTCAATTATATTCATTCTCTGCTGCAGCAAGGTCCACGAGGTCTTCAAGAGATAATGCAGAGTTTTGAGAAGGTTATGAAATTATTTTTTCAGCATTTGGATGATCCTCATCACAAAGTTGCGCAAGCTGTTCTCTCAACCTTAGCTGAACTTATTCCATCTTGCAAAAAGCCATTTGAAAGTTACATGGAGAGGATTCTTCCTCATGTTTTCTCACGCTTGATAGATCCCAAGGAGATGGTGAGGCAACCTTCTTCTACAACATTAGATATTGTTGGGAAGACATATGGGACCGATTCTCTTCTACCTGCCTTGCTGCGTTCATTAGACGAGCAACGTTCGCCTAAGGCAAAATTGGCTGTTATTGAGTTTGCAGTCGGTTCATTCAACAAACACTTGTGCAATTCTGAAGGTTCTGCCAATAGCGCCATTCTTAAGTTATGGCTTGGAAAATTGGCTCCACTGGTCCATGGAAAGAATACAAAGCTCAGAGATGCATCTATAACATGCATTATATCTGTTTACAATCATTTTGATGCTGTTGGGGTATTAAATTATATAATCAGCTTGTCTGTGGAAGAGCAGAATTCCTTGAGGCGAGCACTTAAACAATATACTCCTCGCATAGAAGTAGACTTGATCAACTATCTGCAAAGTAAGAAAGAAAGACGTGGGAAATCTTCGTATGATTCATCTGATGTGGCTGGAACATCATCAGAAGAGGGGTATTTTGGAACATTAAAAAATAACCAGTTATTTACAAGGCATTCGCCTGGGTCTGTAGATAATGAAGGAGGTAGAAATTGGAACTCTCTTCGGGATACGTCCCCCATTACAGGACCTATTGGTAACTTGAAATTGGACGTTATCTCGGGGAATTTGCATAAGTCAGTGGATGCCAAATCAGATAATGACGTTCATACTTATAATGGAAACAGTTTGAAATACGAGTCTCACTCCCCCGGTGATAACTCTGGATCATGGGCTAATGATAGCCGCATAAACACAAATGTTTCTACTACACCGCGAATGGACATCAATGGATTGCTTGGGTACGATCGGCTTCAAAAGTCTGCAGACTTTGGGGTTGACAAAGAACTTTGTGCAAAACTTTCTCTAGATCATCCTACACTTCCTGCTTTGAAATTGAATTCAGCTGTAAATACAGGACCAAGCATTCCTCAGATTCTGCATTACGTAAGTGAATGTTCACATGTTCCTGTTACTAACCGCCTTTGAGATAAAACTGTTCGTTTTCGTTGCCGTCTTTTTTGTTATTTTCTTTTTCCCCGCATCATTCTCAACTTTTCATTTGCTTTTATGAGGGGATAAATGACCTCAGTTTTTCCTTGAACATTCACCTTTTGTGTCCTTATGTTCACAGATCTGTAATGGTTCTGATGAGTCTCCGTCAACAAGCAAGCGAAACGCACTTCAGCAATTGATTGAAGTGTCCATAAAAAATGATTCGTCACTTTGGAGCAAGGTATCAGCCAAATCATGTTTATTCTATCCACATATTAAGACTCACACTTCTCTTTGTCACCTTCTCCATCTCTCTCGGATAATATATATATGTATACACACACACACACACACACATACATATCGAACTCTTATAAGTGAAATATGTGCTGTCTGCCATCTTTATTCAATGCTTATATTTGGCATTTATTGTCAGTACTTCAATCAAATATTGGCTGCTGTCCTTGAAGTGTTGGATGACTCTGATCCCTTAATTCGGGAACTGGGTCTTGCACTGGTTATTGAAATCCTGAAGAATCAGGTTATTTTTCTTTATACCTGACCTGTAATTCATGCCATGGATCTCTTTTTTTTTAACTATTTCGCCTTTATCTTCCGCAGAAAGATATGATAGTGGATTCTGTTGAGATTGTTATTGAAAAGCTGCTTCACGTGACAAAGGATGGTGTTGGCAAAGTAAATTTTTCTCCTATTTAGTCTCCCTATTCTTGTTTGCGCAAAAATGTTATGTGCTGTCTATATCTTTTTACAGGTGTCTAGTGAGTCAGAGCACTGCTTAACTATAGTGTTGTCTCAGTACGACCCATTAAGATCTTTAAGTGTGAGTAGAACTGATGCTTTATGTGTCCTGCGACATGCATTTTTCGTCGTTAAGGTTTCATTCAATAACTATCTTGTAGTTGTACCTTATATTTTAATCATCTGAAACTGCAGGTTATTGTCCCAATGCTAGTTAGTGAGGATGACAGAACTCTTGTCACTTCTATAAATTGTCTGACAAAGGTTAGAAATCAAGAATAATATATTTCGCCGTTGTCCATTAAGCCGATCTCAGTTAATTTTCTGCATTTATTTGTTGCATGTGTGCAGCTAGTTGGGAGACTTTCACAAGAGGAACTAACTATGCAACTGCCCACGTTTTTGCCTGCTCTATTCGACGCATTTGGGAGCCAGAATGCCGATGTACGAAAGGTATATCTTGTTTTTTAGTTTCCCTTGATGCATGTGTTGTCATAAATTATAAGAGAAACTTATATCTGAAAATTGTCCATAAGCCTCTCACCACGAATTTTATCAAGATTATGATGAATTTAGCTCGGGGAATAGATTTTCCTCGAGAAATGCACACATAGATATACAACATTAGTTTCACACTTGCAGGGCAGCAGCAGCAGCAGCTTTTTGATTGTGTTTTAATATTTTTGTGTCAATTGGTGCAGACTGTTGTTTTCTGTCTGGTTGACATTTACATCATGCTGGGGAAAGCGTTCTTGCCCCATTTAGAGGGGCTCAACAGCACACAGTTGAGATTGGTGACGATATATGCTAACCGTATATCTCAAGCTAGAAACGGCACACCTATTGATGAATGATATATTGTGGATGATTTGGTCATCGATCGTTTCTATTGTTATTTTCTTTGGCTTGGCTTCTGTAATGTCTATTGGTCGTGTAAAATCTGCTTCTGTAATGGTGGTGGTTTTGATTGATTGCTTTTTGTGGAACGTTTTCGTTCTTTATGTTTCTATTCTAACGTTGAGATGTTTTTCTGTCCATTCGTCTTTTATTTTGTGCATATGCTTTTCTTATTCAAAATATTAGGATATGGGTCTAGAGGTACGAGGCCTTTGCCGGCCAGGACCATCCAGCCTGGGCCTGTATAAACAGGTCCTTAACTGACTTGGGATAATATGGACTGGGCCGATATCGGCAAATCAGGTGGGCTGGGTCTATAAAGGTTGTGCCGATATGGGCTCGACCGTCTAGGTCTAGGTATGGGCCGCGGGCTGATCCAATATGTGCTGGGCCGCCGTTGTTTGGGCCGACTTCTGGTCCAATATACGCTTGGCCCATATGTGCTGGGCGGATATGGGCTAGTTCATCGTAGGTTGGTCCAACGTCTGGTCCAACATGGGCTGGGCCGACATATGGTCCAATATGCGAGGGCCTATATGTGCTGGGCCTATACGGGCTGGTCCAATATGGTCGTGGCCTATTTGGTCTGGGCTATGGGCTGGGCCGATTTGGCTTTGCCGGTATGGACTGAACCGTCATGGGCTGCGCCGTTATGGGCTTTGCCGTCATGGTTCGGGCCGACGTGCTCCTATATGGCCCGACATGGGCTTGGCCTACATGGCTGAGTCGACATGGGATGCGCCGATATGGACCATAGAGTAGGAAAAAGAAGTCAACTATATTCATCTTCAACATCTTCATTACTTTGAAAAGTAAACAGCTCTTGTTTCACAACGCCAACAAAACCATATAATATATCTCATCATATATGCGTAAATAAAGAAGATTTCACGATATAAAGAGTGCAGAGCAAAGGAATAACATTTATATTTTATATATATATATATATATATCAACATAAAAAGTAATCTCCCCTCCCTTTTCTTCTAAGCACAACCAAAGCATCTTCGAATAGAGTAGAGCTTAGACGGCATAGGTTCCGAGTCTGAATCAACTTTTTTACGCGGAAGATGTTTGAAGAATGCCTTCACGGCACCTGTCACCCCATCTTCGTTCTCCATGGCCTTAGAAAGCTCCACTGCACGCTCTTTCACCTTTCAATGTGAATCAAAATATCCATTACAATCGAAAGATATGCGCAGAAACATACACGTTTAATTACACATGCATATATATGCGTGTAGAGTAGGTTTTCGAGTAAAAGAAAAAGTTGTGTGATGATATATACCTTTGGGTCTAGCATGAAGTTGATTGCATCAACTAGCTTTTTAAGAGAAAATTCTTCAACTGGAATTGGAGAAGGACCGACGCCTCGAGCATGGACTCTCTCTCCCCAGAATGGTTGGTCACCGAAGAAGGGAACAATAGTAGTTGGGCACTGATAAAAGACAAAAAAAGAATGAAAAAATGTAGCAAGTCAAAAAAAAGAAGAAAAACTAAAGTTAACGAGAAACATGTCTTTATGTGATGATAGTTACCGCAGCTTTGAGACCAGCAGCAGTTGTACCTGCACCACCATGGTGCACCTGAAAACAGAATTGGAGAATATGAAAAACTTACCAAAATCGAAAATGAAGTGTGCAGCTCATTGCAAAAAACAATATGCAGTTAGAGAAATAGTATCACAATCCAGATGTTACTGGAAGATAAAAGATGGCGGCTTACGACGGCAGCACATTGCAAGAAAAGCCAGTCATGAGGAATATTGTCCAGAAGATATACGAAGTCCTTCTCGTCAGCCACTGTGACGAAGTACAAAATATCATTATGAGAGGGATTTGAAATGAAGATAGGAATGGAAAGTTCGAGGGAAATTTCAATGAACTCACACTCGCCCAGACCACCCCAGCCTTTGTTGATGATGCCCCTTTGCTTGGTTATTTCCAGAGCTTCAACAATTATTTTTGTCATTTTCTCCGGTTCTTCTACAGGCTGAGGTAGTGAAAGAGTTTCAAAATTCAATGCAGACAAGAACTAATGTATGCTATAAATGCTTAGCATATGAAATCCGAGTGTTTATTGTTAATGTACGTCTGGTAACTACAACCAGATTAACTGTATAATATAAATTGCATGACGAGGATAAAGATAAAACAATAAATTTTGAAACTCACAAGACTGCCAAAGCCAATATAAATAGGTTTTGGACCAGCTTTTAGCCAGTTTGCAAGTGATTCTGGTGGTTCAAAATTTGATGCAAGATCAAGGAAGCAAAATCCAACCACATCAACCTTTGGTCCCCAATCTGCCAAAAATGTGGTTTATTGTAATTGCCAACTATCAATTTCGATGTACTTCATAAGTTGCATTAGTATATATTTCTAACCCAAAGTACGAAGCAAATGAAAAATAACACCTTTTGGTTTAGGAACAAGGTGAGGGCTCCAAATGTATCCATGTGGTATATCTGCCTCAGATCCGTGGGAACCACTCAAGTACGTGACAGGTCGTAACTTGAGCTTTTTTTTCCTCATATCATTTATCATGTCTCTTATTCCAAGCCAAATCAAGGAGTCGACAATCTGATACGATAACTGCAAAAACCATTCATGAAAAGGTATTACAAAGGGCAACGATGAAGCAGAGTCAAATTTAGCTGTAACAACAAAGATGCAAAAAACTGAAAAAAGGATATTCGAACACACTCTATATCCAGCTGATTGCTTAACACGAGACAGTGGATGAGGGAATTCACTAGTTGGCCTGGAACAAGGAAAAGAAAGCGTGACTCTTCTTTTATTTGCTTAATTAACAAAGAACACCTCCGAGAAAAAGCTCAATGGCATGGTGAATCTAAAATACTTACGTCCATGGCATGGTGAAGAATATATGAATCGGTACTTTCAACGCCTCAGCCACGTGTGTATGCCCTACAAGTTTACATGTCAGTAGACATATTTCTTACTTTAGGTATTTACCAGATTTACAATTCAGAGAGAAATGCATAAAAGAAAAGTAGACGTCAAATAATAACCAGCCAATCAGATCTCACCAGAGCTAAGTTTATAAGAACAAACTATACTGCCACAAGTGAAGTAGCAGAAAGTTCAATTAAAGAGGAGACATCACAGCATATGAATTTCCCCACACTATGAATCATACTTATAGCGGCTAAAGGGATGACAAGAAATAGTCAGCACAGGGACATCAATAGCCAACAACCATTCATAATGCACTAGTATAACCATTTACCATAGCAGGGAGGATTAGCAATAATTGCTTCAGCCTTGAAAGGAATTCCAGTATCCATGTCAGGCTCTTTGCATGCTGGAAGCAGAGAATATATTATTTCTTTTATTTGGTTTCTTTGAACTGGTATTTCTGAAGGCCCAGACGGTAAGAAGCCTTTGTTCTTAACCATGTCTACAGCAAAAGGTAAACACAAAACAATCAACATTAGACTACCGCGGAATCACTATAGAACGAAAAAAACAGTGCATTAAAAGATCACAAACTCAGTTCCTTAACGTTATAAAAATAACTGAAGGGCTGAAGGTCGGCAACATACATTCAGCAAGAACTTTTGGATCACCACCAAGAGGATAAAATTCCAGCCCAGATGTCATGACAAATTCTTTAAAATTTGAATGAGTAGCCAACCTGACTCGGTGTCCATATTCCTACACCAAAGATTCCATGTCAATTATTGCACATGTAATGGATCACTTTCAATTCTTCATTATGTCACTAGGATGTCATTATATCAATCCTAGCTTAATACATAAATCAAAGAGGCTACACTGTCTACCACCAATTGTTTTTAGGTTGGAACACTCAACTTTTAACACCTCTTGCCTGTCAAACTTTATCATTGACCAATACCTGCAGCTTCTTGCCAATAGCAACAAATGGCTGTACATCTCCACGAGTACCAACTATAAGCATCACAATTTGCAATGGTTGAATATGCTGAAGTTCTATTGCCTCAAGTACGTCATCATCAACTTCATTATCAACTCTTTCAGAACCAACAACGCGAGATTGAGGTTCAACATCTCCGGGAAGTTCAAATTCTACTGTTCCATCATCTTTGACAGTAGCTATTCTGTTCAACAATTTGAGCTGCAGTGTTGTAAATATTTAATAAAATATACCATACGTGCCTTATATGGAGGAAAAGAAAGACATAGCACACGATAACACACGACTACATTCGCTCCTAAAACAAAGCATTCAGAAAGCGGAGATGCTTATAAGGAAACTAATTCTAAGTATCTAGTGTAATCATAGGCCTTGAAAAGAGAATTGCACTGTCTACTGAGTACTGATACTCATAATGGCCTTATTAAATGAAACGTAAATATGTCGGAAGAGAAGACATCTTTTCTGCAATTGTAAACGTATAAACAGTTGTATGCAGAATTACGAGACATTCGTGGAGTATCTACTGGATCTTAAAATCTTCAAGTTACAGCGATGTAATTATGAAAATTCTGATATTCAAATAGACTAAGTTGCAAGTTATTTAGTTTTAGAAAATTAAGAGCACTCAACTTGGAATAATCCAACACGGCTTGATAAAAGGAATTCACTCAAAATAAAAGGATGAGCACACAGCAATAGCATCCATTCATGATGGCGTAAAGTTACTGAGACGAAATTAACCAAAAAATAGAAACATATCAACAAAACATATTTACCTTCTGTTTTACAGGAACTCGATCATCAAAAATCTTTGCAGCCTCTTCCGGACGTATATTATGTTTTCGTCTCTCCATCTTCGATCCTTCAAGTCGTGAGGGAGCCCCTGAGTTCTCAGAGCTCGATATCTCCGGAGGCATAGTATTCGTTCTTGGAAACAAATCAGTACCCCCTGTAGGGGAAGAGAAAATCAGTCAACTAAATCAACGAAAGTTCATGCAAAAAGATCACAATATAATCTGCAGTCTGTACAAGCGATAGATGGATCCATAACGCTTGATGACAATCAAGACCTTTTCTCAACACATGTTACAGAAACTTTGGTTGAATTTCATAATCAATAGCAACCATAATCAGGAATTGAAATCCTGCTCCACAGTTCCTTTTATTCAAGGTTTACATAGTCATTCATTTTTTTGGAACTGTTTTCGCTAGATCATCATTGCACGAGCTGTAACTGAAAATCATAACCATACTATTTTCCATTCGCCAAATTATTCCAGAATCCCACCAATAAGTCTACAGTTCCCTAAATAGAAATCCTCACAATTCAGAACACAAACAGTACAAACATCGAGAATATGCAAGCACGCGCAAATGCTAATTCACAGTCATAAAGTTCAGTTTTCTGAAAACTGAAACATCTAAATTTAATTGAAGCACAGTGTACCATTGTAGCAATGCTAAACACGCTCTTGACAAACAATCGGACCAGCCATTTCCATAATCCAACCACGCATAAAAAATTTCCTCAAAACAGAGGTTAGAATTTGAACATAGCTTAAACTCCCCACACTTCGAATTAAAAATCCTACCGACTTAAACCAACCCTCAGCAATCGAAAAACCTTAACTCACCAGAAGTTCCGTCTCCTCTATTAGCCGACGCCGGGGCAGAACTCTCTCCATCGACGGCTCCGACCCTACTAATGACATCCGATATAACTTCCTCCAAGTTAATGGGCACATCGACGGAACTCGACGATGAACTAACGTCGCCGTTCTTATCCATCGCCGGCAACGAAACGCATTCAATTAAGATCTATATATGCTCCAAAAAGAAAGAATTCGTATCGAATGAGTTAAAGTGCGGGTTTCGTCCACGTTCTAGAATATTGAGCGGTGAAGTGTTGCCATGTTTATGTATGTATGCCGTGTTTTTTTTTTATTTATTTATTTTATTCAATGCTTTCTTTCCCTGGTAGATGGGCCATCAACCACTTTTTTATCTTTTCTTTTCTCCTAGACTCGGGACTTTTGAAACGTGTCTTTCAAAGGAAGACTCGCGGCTTTACAGCCTAGTTGCTTGGATATTTTCAACAGAATAAATTATTAGCATGTAATTAATATATTAGTGGAACCTCAATTTGATAATACAAAAGATGATTTAGAATAACAAGCCGAGCTATACACACATAAAGGCTAAAGCCAAGCACGCAGTATCTCACAAAAATACCAAGTTGCAACCATCACCAAAAAAAATAAATCTCCAAACCCACAAAACAAAAGCACAGCACTGTGTCCCACCCAAAGAATACTAATCATACTAATGGCATTTGAATCCATTGCAGACTGATAAAACGATGATGAGTATTAAGGCAATGATGATGCCAAGAACAATCAGCTTAATCTTCATGTTCTGCAACCACATCTTTCTCCTCATCTGTGTCCCTTGTGTCTTAAAATCTTGGGCCTGTGATAACACAAACATTAGCATGAATAAACATTAAGACTACTACTTCAACAGCCGAAATAAGTGGATGCTAGAAAGAAGGTGGCAAGCCTGAGAACGGAGATTCTCAGTTTTATCGACAAGGAGCTCGATTTTCTCTCCACGATCAAGAACCTGCAATAAATGCATTGAGAAAATAAACTCGAATCCCAAATAAGAACTACTTGGCAAGATGTTGCATGCGAGAGTTAGCAAGGCAAACTATAAATAATTATAGAATCCAATCTACCTTCTCTATGTTTTCCATCATAACGCCTTTGACTTCAGAGACCTGAGCTTTGACCTGCGAGAGCTTGCTTATCTCCTCTGGGTGGTCCACACAGTACTGCATTTGCTCCTTGAGTTTGGGGCTAAGATGGGAAACAATTGAGGCAACAATGGTTTATTGAAGTCAAGTGAAAGTGAAGGAATCATAGTGTAGGGGAAATGGTATGAAGATCAAGGTTATATTACCCAAACTCTCGAGTCAAGCTATTAGCAACAGCAGTTGCAGCTTTTCCTCCTCTATATTTCTTCGTGAAATCGTCCTTGATCCTATCCAGAAATGCAAGTGGGAGCTGCCTTCCAACAGATTCAACAGCCACAACACAGTATGCTAGAGTTCAAAGGCACCCATTAGTTAGCGACATGAAAGCAGAAAGACTCATTGCAAAGATAATCAAGGGGAGAATTGCGGTCTAGACAAGAGCAAGCAATCGCACGTAATGTTCGACAAAATCATAAAAATGGCCAAAGAAACAGCATCAAACAACACATTAGGAAAAAAAGAACATCTCAATACGTTAACACGCAAGCTCGCTCTCAAACTCAATGTACAACTAGATTTTCGCATATCTGACTCTGGATCAATTGAAGTCAACTGAGATCTGACCGATTCCATCGACATGACATCAGATAAAACGTAGATCTGAAATAACATTGCCGATTTACTATGAAACAAAACCAAAGAGCAACATAAAACATCATCAAAGGATGCGAAAAAGCGGGAAAGCTTACTAAATCCGTCGTGAACGAGGTAGTTAAACGTGTGGCCATCGCAGTTGTAAGTGAACTTATTGTTCGTTGCTGGAAGCTTCTGAAGGCACTGTGCGGCTATTCCAGTGAAATTACCGGTGAACTCGGTGTACTCCGCCAACACCACCGTTCCACGCGCCACGAAGCTGTAGATCAACGACTGCTGTTTCATTTTACGGCAGCGTCTGTCTCTAAAACCTAGAATGAGGCGCTTCGATGAGCGCTTTGGATTTCAGATGAAAGTAGATGAAGGCAGGCGTTGTTTGTTGCGCTTGTTGAATTGAAATGTGTGTGTGTGTGCGTGTGAGAGAGAGCTAGCTGGTGAAGCGAGCGGGACACGAGACAATATGGGAAATAATGGGGACTTATCAATTTATTATTTTTTTTATTTTGAATTCATTCAATAAAACGCGGTTATTTCATTAGTAGAAGGAAGACTTATTTTAATGTCAATGTTTGACAAAAATACTACTAGAAGATGATCAAGAGATCAAATTCGAAGGTATTATCTAATTTCGAATAAAGCTGTGTAACACCAGCGGATATCGAAAAATGGTATCCGTATCCGCTCCGGTTTTAATCGGATATCCGAAAATCGGATATCGGGTTTATTCGGATATTTACACCGGATATCCGCATCCGATTTTTAAATTTATTTTTCATATATTTTTTATTATTTTCTTTTGAAAATCATATTTTTATTTCTTATCTCAATAAAAAAATTTGTTTTTTAATATAAGAATTTCTACACATAACACATAATATGTGAATTTATGATTCAAAGTTACATAAAAAAATAATAAACACAATACCACAAATTCACATTAATTTTTTAACTTGCATCTCGATGTTTTTATATTTTTTTATCTCAATTCTCTAACAAAGTTTTTTGCAATAATAAAATAATATAAATTTAAATATTCTACTTGATGATTTTTTTTTCATTTTGAACCTTTATTTTTCTTTCTGGACTATTTTTTTATTATTTTATTTTTTCAAATATAAAATTGAATACCAGATATCCGGATTTTAGACAAACCACTATCCGTATCCGATCCGGATTAGCTTAAAATAAATCGGATCGGATATCCGATCCGGTTTTTAAAACAGGATATCCTTTTTCGGGTTTTGAAAATCGGATACCGGATCCGAATCCGGTTTTCGGATATTTTTGCTCAGCCCTAGTAACACCTATGCTTAAATGTACAATTTTCTTGATATTTATTTTAGCAGAAAGCCAATGTCCATGTCGGTAAACATGAGAAAATGACGGGCAATTACTGAATATTTTCCTTTTAAAAAGAGCATAAAGGCAAATGTTTGCCTATGTCACAAGATATTCTTTGCCCCCCTACAATCTTTATATGAATATTGCATTTTATTTAATTGGTCAAAAAATCCCTATATATATTCGCTCGACATGCATGTTAAGCTACAAAACATTAATAGTTATGGAATTTCAAAGCCTCCTTTTCCCTACAAATCTTTAGCTTCATATCTGTTTATCTCTCCCTCTAAACCTTTTGGAGAATTTATCCCAAAACGTCCATTATACATTTGGTTCATGGACATTGATCTCTTTTGTAATAATTCTGGGGTCTATTACGGGGTTTCTGCTTCAAATTTGCATGGCAAGAAAACTGAAACATCCAAAATCTTTACAGCCAAGAATTCTAGGATCTTCATTCTATATTCTCTTTCTTTTTTCTCTAGCTTTTCTGTTCTTGTTTCTTGCTCTTTTTGGAGAATCAAAACCCTTAAAGAACAACATGGGCTCGATATTTAGTACAAATCTTCCCACCCAAAAAGTCCTTATTTACTCCTCGGATCATCGTGCAAGAAAGATGAGAAATGATCATTGGTCTAAAACAAAAGCAAGAGATCAGTTTGAAGCAGATGCTCACGAAGTTCCTAGTGGACCAAACCCTATTTCTAATTAGGTAATGAAACAATGTTATAGATATATGTATTTATATATATATGGAGGATATCATAGTTTATGCTGCCTCATACGTATTATGTCGTTTTTGCTTCTTTTTTTCAAGTTGTAGGGTCTATATATCAGGAGAGACACCTTTTATTCGTACATATTCTTCTGTTCTGTTTGTATAATTCGGATGAATTATACAAAACAAAGGTATATTATACTTGTTGTGAAGATGGGTTCTCTTAAGAACAACTTTGCTGTTTTATTTTCTACACAATAGAGTTTATTAAACCGTTATCATGTTCTTAGCTTTCTCCACGAAACTGATGGGGCTTACTTACCTGCTAGCTATAGCTACTATAATACCGTTACACACACATATATATTTATATTTTTCATATATGTGCGGTCTCATGTGTTTCTGTGCAAGATATATTTGTTTCATAAGCATATACTAAGATAGAAGGCACTAGTTTTCTGATGAAAAAAAGAAAAAGCAATAATAATAGAAAAATCTTTTGCTTTGCCTCATTTATAAATTTTGAATGGATTTTTGGGCCCTTTGCTTTTGTCCTCTCCTCAGACATCGAGCAACAGCAACCAGTATCATTTATTAGATTGTAGATAATGTGACGGTGAATGGCATGTTAAAAGAAATATACTACTATACGTATGTGGATGGCATGGCTTTATGCTATTGGGACATCATCACATATTCACGCAATTCACCAATATATACATTATTATATGTTTGTATGTTATTCAGAACCTGGAGCGTAGCGTTAACAGAAGCAAATTCAAATCGACAAGTACCAAAAACAAAGTTATTACTGCAGAAAAAAAACAAGGGGATTGCATTTTAATTTTGAATTTCGCGGGTCACTTTTTGAATTGTGTTAATCTAAGGGGCTAATAAGCAATTTACAGCAAACATTAGGAATCCGAGGTGCTGCTACAACGCTATCGTCTGCTACACCTACATTGATCACCATCCCTCGACAAACGTCAGTCAACAGTTCTAATTATATTCAATTTATCAAAATAATAATATAATAACACGAAGAGGCAAAATGTGACGGAATTCCCATTCTACCCCGATTTTTGAAAAAATTGCTGCTGCCTTTATAACACTCCAAGTCCAAAGCAGCACAGTATCTTCGCTCAAAACTCGCCATTTTCCCCCACACAGCTAAACACACTCGCGAGAGAGAGGGAGAGAGAGAGCTACTCCGGCGAAATGGGGAAGTTGACGGCGAGAAGGGCGGCCAAATCGACGGCTGACGAGGAGAAGACGGCGGACGCGTCGCAGCCGCCTTCGGTTCGCGGTGGTTCGAAAACCCTAGCCGAGGCGTGTAGTAATTACCTGGAGCTGCGCTCGAGGCGCCTCGTGAAAACATTTGTGCAGCAGCACAGAAGTAGGAAATCGAGGACGACATTTATTAGGAGTGGAAACGGGTCGGGTCACAACGAGGCTGATTCCGAAGCTAAGACAAGGTATACTTTTTTGAGCTTATGTCAGCGATGGTGGTTTTTGTTATTGCTCCTTTTTTCGTAATACGTTTTGAAGGGTAAAAGAAATCGCTACTGTTATTGCTTCACCGAGCTAGTGAAGTGTTGATGACTTATGACTATGAGTCATCTTTGACGTCTTATAATAAGCCCATTTTCCTGTAAAGCTGAGCATCTGTTGTTTAATTCAACCTTTGGATTACTTATAAGCGCCTTAAATGTGATGCCATGGGCTATTTACTACGATTTGTTACTACCATTGTTGCGTGTCAGAACTAGAATATGGCGTTAGAATAGTTTTCAAAAAAGGGCTGAGAAGATGTTGTGATACAGTGCTTACCTTTTGGTGAAAACAAAACCATTCTTGGCGTCTGCATCGCATTTTTTGCCCCACTGACCTTTCAGTGTATATAAAAAAGCACATGCGTAATTATACAAACATGAACATTAGCCCCACAAAACAGTTGTTTCCTATGGCAGTGATATGTTTTTAGTGTCCTTTAGCAGTTACTTGTAATGCAGTTGCCATATTGTAATAGTTTGAAAACTATCAATTTATTATACCATCAAAATTTGTATCCATTGATCTGTCTCTTTTTTCTTTTAACCTTTTCAAGCAGGAAAAACCGAGAAACAGCGCCTTCAATTTCGATCAAGGACTCAATCCCAACCCGCCCAAGTCCTCGGGATCAAAATGACGTTTGTCTAAATGCTGGTGATTTGGAGGAGTTTTTCTCCCGTGAGGAACAATCGCAGCAGAAGGTTTTCGCAGAGAAGTATGTCATTTCAATTTTCTTTTTTCTAATCCTTCGGTGAATATGCACATATTACACACACTTACAGCACATAGAGACCACGCACGAACACAGTTAAAAGGTACAACGGTTGAAACTGTGTGAGTTTGCAGGTACAATTTTGACTTTGCGAATGAGTTACCTCTTGCGGGTCGTTATGAATGGGTGAAAGTTTAAGGCTTTTTAGCAGATAGCACCATATATTAATTATTACATATATAGAGTAGTTCTTTCAAGAATTTGAAGCTAATGCATGTTTGCAAAGAAGGTTCGATATAATGTAATGTGTTTAGATCTGATGAGTAATGAACTAATGATAGCTCTAGTTAAAAACCTTGTTACGAGCAAGAATGTATGTTAAAATTATCTATATATTTTTTCTTCCCTAGCACCGTCGAGTAACCATATATAAAAAAAAACCTTGCTATCGTTTTCCTGCTAGAATCTCACTATTTAGATTCAGGTTTCTGACACTTTTGTGTAAGATAGATGACTGTTCATTATTTATTTCTTTTGGAACTATATTTAGTGCATTCTGTCTCATCTATCCACATCCTATGGTGAAAGTGAAAAAAACGGAGGAAAAAGGTGAGAAAAAGAAAAGTGTCAGCTGATTGCATTTATTTCAGGTTGCAGAAAATTAATGTAGGCCACGAGTAAATATATTTTTGCCTCTCATTCACAAGAGGGGACTCATCATTCAAGAAAGGGTGACAATCAACTTTCTTCTCCGTCATAGAATGTGCCCACGCACATTCATTGAAATTCTTTGAAATGATATGTGCCCACGCACATTCATTGAAATTCTTTGAAATGATATATTTCTCCATGAACAAGTACTTGAGAGCTTAAATTGAATAAGAAAACCATTGGAACAGTCAAACTGATAACCTAATGTGTCTTTTCTCCTCCATGCATGGGCTTTTACCATATTCTATGAAAAACTGATCAACTATAGAATCAGAACACAATCAATATTTCATTACAAAAAGCAAAAATCAATCATCTGCTAATACGCACCGCCGCCATAAAAAGGAAAAGGCGGTGGTGGTCGTAACCTTCTTGGGCGCGGCGGTGGCGGATAATAATTAAAATTATTATTATTATTAAATCCAAGCTGATTCCCATGGATCATAGGGTAACCATACTGAAACCTAGGATTCATTACATTGTCGTGATCATAAGGAAGATTCTGATGAATAACTTGAACAGCTTCGTCTTCCTTCTTAGGCTGAGGCATGAACAGATTCTGACAACACTGCCCAAACTGAAACCTGTGAAGCTCAACCCTCCTCGACCGTCCGAGCCTCTTCAATAGCTTGTTAGGGTCGGCTATGGCAGATACTTCGATGACTCCACTTTGATCCATCTTAAACCTCGAGCCTAATTATTTACACACACATATTATTGTTATTAATATCGATCAACTTTGATATTCGTTTTTTTTTTCGAGGAGAATATCGACGAATATCTCCTTATACCTTCGCAGGTATGCAACACTCGAACTACCTCATTTTGCCAGCCTGCCCTTGCAGGGTTAACTTTTATTACAATACTCTGCGAAATAAAAAGCCCAACAAAAACCCTAGCTGCTCAGATTGAGGCAATATTTTGATAGCAAGAAGAAACAGTTTGTAATAAGGAATACATCACCATGAAAGCTTGCTTGTCCCATCGCTGATGCTGCTTGAGCGAATTAGGTGCTCGAAGTCGAACGGTAGGGCGAAACAGTGAGGTGAGTACTTGTCTGACTACTTTGAAGATATTTCCCAGTCCTACGTTGTTATTGTCGCGCTTTACGAGCTTAACCTTCTTTTGAATCTTCACTGGCTTCCATGGCTTTTTGCAACAATCCATTCGTCACTATGATGAAGATGATAACAGTGATGTAATGGACGACTATGTTATGCGTATATAATCTTTACCTTATGCGTACGTATCTCTATATGGACAAAGATTCGAGGAAATATATATATGAAAATGTAATAGCTTATTGCAAGTTTAGATATATTTTTTACGAGGGATTCTCTGATTCTGTTGCCAAATACCACAATTGATTTTAGCGAACTTTTGATTGGCAGAACCATATTTGTCCCTTGGCTTACATCGAAGATCTTAAACACAAAAATATATGCAATGTCTAGAACATCCAACCATATCCAAAATCCCTTTTCATTTCCCTTAATAATATAATCAAACTCGAAAAAAAATAACATTACATGCAATAAATCAAAAGCTACATCTCAGGCCTTCGTAATTCCTCTGCACCATGAGCAAAGTGGCAGCTACCTCCAAAAGTACAAGACCCTTTCGCAAAATTAGCACAAACCTTTGTCTTATAGCTACTCGAAGCGGGCCCATACCTAGCGTGGCGGCCCGAAGGCGGCTGACCACCCATCGACGAGCCCGAGCCCGATCCCACGCTCAATATGAGCTCGTGGACCATTTCGCTGGCCCGTTTGACCTGGTCAAGGGTTCCCTCGAGCTCTATGTTCCTCGAATTGGGATCAGACTCGTGGTCCCTTACCTTGAGCTTGGCTCCCGTCAGTTGATATATACGCTTCGAGTGGGCCCCGCCTTTCCCTATGACTAAGCCCGCCAAGGCAGCGTCGATTCTTATCTTTGCTGAGGCCGAGGCGCCAAATCCCGCCGCCGAGCCCATGCTTGGTTGGGTCGGTGGGTCCATGTATGAGCCACCGAACCGAGCGGGCCCATGGCCGGGTTGGGCTGCTTTGGGGACGGTTGGTAGGGCTGGGTTTTTCCCGAGCATTAGGGTTACGGCGTGGAGCCCACCTTGGACGTAGTGTAAGAAGTGGCAGTTTTCTCCGAAGGGGCAGCCCGAGGGACTGCATATGCAAGAAAGTTGGGGATGTTTTTAAAACATTGGGATGAAGAGAAACTGTAATATTGATATGATTTTACCAAGACAAAAAGATTCATGGTCTCAGTTTCATCAACCAAGACCAACGAGCGTGAAAACATATAGAGATGAAATATAGTATCTTGGTGACAAGGCAGCTTACAAGGTCCAAGTGAAAAAATAAAAGATGAAGATTAATGGCTAATAAAAAGTTAGCCCACACAGGCAAATCAATAAAGGCAGTTCACAAGTATATGCAGCTTCATATATCAAGTGCAACCAGGCAGATAAATTGCCTAGTTATGGTATCATATATCACTGCTGCTTTGGAGATATGAGTAAACATTGTCGCATTAACTAAGCCATGCCTAGTTATAGTATTATACTATAATGACAGACAACCGTGCAAGGTAAACTGATAAAGTGAGATTGAATCCACAGAGAAGGCAAACACTGAAAAATCACAAAAAGGTTACAGCCATCTATTTATGTGACTTGAATAATTCCAAAAATATCAAGTTGTCGATAAGGAATCACGAGATAGATATCTGAGCCTGTTTTTACTTAACCAAGTGAGTGAATATTTCGACAATAGAGATCAATAAGCCTTTCCGTTCAGCAGATATTGCATCTTTTGGAAGCAAGAAGAGGTTCATTCGGGGCAATATCAATCTTCCATCACTACTATTAGACATTCACCGATTTCCAATCAATTGCCGTCATTATCAATTTAGTGTTCAACCTGCTTCACAGCTTCAAAATGACTGATACATTAGTGGGGCGATATGCTTTTCACCAATGCAAAGATAAACAAATCATGGATTGTTTCTATATCCTCATCTCAAACATATTAAAGGCCAGACTTACAGCGTTAATTTTAGTCAAGATTATAACCTGAAAAACTTTGTGCATGGCTTCAATTTGCTACCGGAATCCATTTCTGTTACAGAAAATTCAAATAATGGTTCCCCTTAGTTCAACATTTACTTAAGTTATCCATCCTCAATATGCTTATAGATCATCTTCATGCCATATTCTTACCACTACATACAGGTAAATACTTCAAAGAGAACGCATAAGCACAATGCTAAGTTAAAAACACAATCCACTGCCAAATTTATAGATAAAAAAAGTAATGCTTCTTTGGACTACGCAGGACGAAGAGGACCCGACGAATGTGAAAACGAATTATAAAAATCGAATAAAAATGTCACCTTGCTTCGATTTCTTGAACCCAGAATCGCCATATTCTTCATCCCAGGGTCCGCTTCTCTTTCTCTCCATCTCAAATAATCTCTACTATGTAAAATGATGACAATTTCCCACACAGTAACACCCAATCACCTAACAATTGCAGTAAAAGATACGGAAATGTGCAAGAAAAGGAACAGAATCAAAAGCCCTAGTTAGTCTAGGTAAGTGGAAAGAGGGATAACGAGCTCTTCTCATCGTTTTTCTGTGTCTCTGTTTCCTTGATGGGCCATTATTGGGCCGACCAATATTTAATATCTAGCCCAATTAAGTTTCGGCCTCCCCAGCCCCAGTTAAGCAACTTAGAACTCGTTACCAGTATATAATTCAGCTCAGCCGCGAGTATCCATCTTGGAAAAATATGGCGGGAAATTCCACAAATTTGGTCGATCTTTGGCTCAGAATTCCCGAAGTTGGTGCTTGATTACTGGGAGTTTATCATCTCGTCCTTAATGGATAAGTATTTGGTGCCGATTAGTTCATCTGCTTCGCAATCCGCCGCGAAATCGAGGTCGGTTGAACGGTAATGATCGATAGAACTTTAATTTGAAGTAATTTCGTTGGGTTTTTTGGTCGTCTGTCTTTTACTTGACGTAGTTGCATAAAGTTCGATGTATTCTTTTGTAGACATAGATGGCGGAGAAATGTGGTTGAATTAACTGGGAGGTTTCGTGCAAGTTGTCGGCATAGTTTTTCAGGTCTGATAGTTCAATCTTATTCCGAGGTTAGTGTTGGTACATATAAATGTTTGCTGATCGGAAAGCTACATAGTGGTCAAATATGCAGTTATAAGAATCTCAATTGACTGTTTGACATTTCGAATCATTGCTTTTTGTGACTGTCTAATTGGGATTTGTTTGTTTTTTGAATGTTGATTTGTGGACCAACTTTAGGTAAATTTTAATTAGTGAATGGTATATTTTACATGAAAGGGAGAGAAATAGTCCATGAGTTATCATACTTTAAATGGGGTTGCGAGTTACCATACCTTTTATTATTCTCGTTCAATGATGTATTTTTATGACCTTCATAGTTCATCATCTCCAAGGAGAAAAATGCAATTTCATTGGATTTATTTTCTATCCCAGCGGTGCATCTCTTCATAGTTTGCTAATCAATCAATGTTTAATATATATTCTCTGGAGTCCCGAAATACTATCGTATTTAAGATGGTGACACGTACTTTATTTGTGATTTGGTAGTATAAATGTAGTAGTGTTACTTTGCTGCAATACCTGTACGGGAAGTGTAGTTGTTAGACTTTAGTCATTATCTTGTTTTTTGCCTATGTAGATTGGAGAACTTCCGCACTCATATCATGTTGATGGAGAACCATGCCGGACCCATGTATGAAGTCCTTTGACCTAACTTAAATTTGTGTTCGTGCTCATAAATTACACTTCGTGCTGATTTCTTTTTCTTGTGTGGTATGTAGGTTGATATGTTTGCTGTTGGTGCATTATATGATAATACAAGTGCAACCATAAGGTATTTCTTCATCTTGTGTTATATGCCTAGAGTGATTGTAATCGTTTTAATATCTCATCTCTGGATGAAATTTTTTTCTCATTCTGGGATTTTTGGTCTTTCTCCAGGCAGGGTGTCACAGCACTTGAATTTGATTCCAAGGTAACTCATGAATGTTTTAACACTATCGAACATTCACCAAGTAAGTATAGTTCCAAATGATAGGGTGTGTACCTGGCATCGGTCACAAAGTCAGGATGCTTGACTGTGCATGACTTTGATAACATTCAAAGACCAGGTATTAAATTTTATGAAATAACTAAAGCAATCATTAATTGTTAACGGGTATGTATTTATTGGTGTACGTTTATTTTAGAGCATAAAGAAGACGAATCAAAACAGCTGATGCACATATCGACTAGCAGACAACTTGACGTTATTCGATGGAATCTTGCGAACCAAGATGAGGTCCGAATCTTCTTTGATTTTCAAGTGAATCAATAAATACAAAGTTGCTCTGTCTCTTTATGAAGTTTTTTCATGTTTAATTGTACATCGATGGGAGCTCCATCAGCCATCATTTCAGTCATGTGTGTTTAGAGAGGTGGTTTTGAGTCCCCTATATTGTGCATTTTTTCCCTTGTCGAATTTTATTTGCTCTATAGACGGATAGCTTGCTCTATATTGCTTTAACGTAGTCACAATTGCACATAAGAATAATGTTTAGGCTCATTTCATAAATATATGTGGTTCATTGTCCTTTGGGATTTGACATATATGGTCTCATATCTGTTGCTTGAAATTTTATCGTTCTTTGTACTTCGCAGATTGCTTGTACGTCAACAAAAAGCAGTGAAATTCTAATTTTTGATATTGGATATGTCTCAACTGATCCAGTTGAAGTGAGTACTTCCATCCTCTCAAGTCTCAATATTCATTGCATCGTTAGTGTTTGATTAGCCATGCTATACTTAAATGCAGGTACTGAGAAAGAAACCTAATATCACAGTTCATGGGTTCAATGTTCATAAGGGTTTCTCTGATATTGCTTTTGAGTCTGTTGACAAGTCAAGGTATGGGTTGATTTTTTTCTTTCTTTTTTTTTTCCTCTTTTGTGTATCAAGGGGTCATCTTCGAGCTACATTATACATGGTATATTATTTAGTTCAAAAAGTTCCAGATCTCAGATTACTTAGACGAGAAAATCTCGATTACTTCATATATTTCATTCAAGGTCTACTCATAGTTATCTGCATTAGCAGGTTGATGGCTTCTGATTGTAATGGTTCAATCAATGTGTGGGATAGAAGAATTAGTAATCTTCCGTGTTTGGAATTCAGAACTACTGCTGCTGGCTCACTTAATAGCATCAAATTGATCAATGAGGTCAAATTTCTGAAATTTATTAGAGTTATAAAATTGTAATCTATCATCCATCTCCTTATATCTTATTGAACTGGTATTCATGAGTTACCTACTTACCTCTTGAGTTTTTGTTGAATTAGTAGATCGTTTATGGAGCTAGCAAGCAGGGAACCATATCTATGTGGGACCTGCGTGGGGGAAGAGCAAGTAGCTCTTTTAGAAACCATAAAGAGGTAAGAAATGGGGTTCTCTCCCTGTTTTTTGCGGCAGTTATGCTGAGTTAACCAAGATCGTACAGTCAGCATGTATTTGTTCATCAGTTTGCCTCCTCTGCGGCTGAGCTTTTCTCCATTCATGTTTTTACTTTGTTTTCTTTTTTCATTTAGGAATATTATTATCCTCTAATGACATTGAAGTTGGCACGAGAGTTGGAGAAAATATCAACGCTAAAGGTATCCAAAGCAACATGTAATGTGTCTGTACTAAATGTATCGAGATCTCCACTATTACATGTTAGCAATTCAAGGTGTTACCCTTGCCCTTTTCGATCTTTGATAGCATAAGCCTCGCTAGTGAATGTTTTATCCTAAATGTGGCTCTGTGCTTCTTCCAAACAAATGTACATGACGACATGGTTGACTCTTGTTGTTAGTAGTGTAAGTTGCTCTACGTAACTTGAAAATTCTTCCACTGTCCAGTGTGATGCTTACTTCATATCTGTTACTGTAATCAGCAGTTAAGTGTGTGTAAAACTATACTGGTAGAGAAATTGAACTTAGATCAATGTCCCTCTAATATATTGCACCAGCACTGGATTTCATGCTACCATTCTCCAAGGGATGCTAAAGCACTTGAAATCTGGATGCATAAGTCTCTCTGCTCAGGGGTTTACTAGTTGACAGATTGGGTGCTTCCTGACTTATTGGCTGCATTTTTTTTGAGTTCACATGTTCAGTTTTTCTTTTTTACGCAGGCCCAGTCGAACATAGTTCCAAAAGAAATACATTCGATTGATATTGACCCCTCTTGCCCCTTCCAGTTGGCATTTCATATCGATGATGGATGGTAGGTTCTAAAAGTTCACGAGTAACCAAAAGCTTTTAATAACCTAATTATATGCTCTTTGATCTGTGTTTCATCAACCAAATTTTTCGTGTATCATACCATATCTGTTAGTAGATTGTCTCTTAAATCAAGCTTACTGTTTTGTCAGGTCAGGCGTGTTGGACACTAACAAGTTTGAAGTCACGCATATTCATTGCCCACCTCCTCCATGGCTGTAAGTGCATTTTTATCTTCACTGAACTTGTCAATTTCTTCTCGAGTGAATAATAATTTTAGAAATAAAGACTTGTGTTCTCATTTAATGTCTTGTACTTCCCAACTTGATTGAGTAGGGATGAGCAATTCGACATTGGTAGTCTCTCATATTTGAAAAGGCCATGCTGGCTTCCGATTAACTCAGTAAGTCACTTTAGCGTTAACTGGTCTAATCTAATAATATCATAAACATGGACAGACAATATTGCATCAGGAAAAACATGTCGTTTCGATAATCACATATTGTTAGACCATTTTATTCACGATCAGTTTATCGCCGTCTTTCGACATCATTTATTTGGCTTCCTTGTGTTTTGATGTTAATCTCGCAGATATACGCTGTTGGATCATCTTCCAGTAATGGCCTTTATCTTTTGGATTTCTTTCCAGATCGAACCTCGCCCTGTCACGTGGATTACGTGTAATTAACTATGTCTTTTACTTCATCATTCGCATTGACTTCTCTTAACATATCTGTCTCCCTTGATGCTTGGGAGACGAAGCCTAATCGAAACTTGTGAACGTATTATATCTCTAGAATTGTCACCATCAGTTTATACTTAGCTCTACATAGTATGCTAACTTGGCTGAGTTCATGGCCCTAAGTTTCTGCTCTTAATGTTGTTTTTGTGCTTACCTACAGTGAGGACAAAGAGAACACTGGTGATGCAAGCAAGGGATATACGCGAAACAAATACATAGCGCTATCTGCTGGCGTTACTTCGTGTGCAGCTCATCCCCTTAGTGGCACCATTGTCGCCGGAACTAAGGTATATACCAATAATACATGCCTTTTATTTTGTTCTAAATCCATAGTCCCACGTGATCCTTGCCTTACTATCTAATTCCAAATTAAATTAAGCATATTTTTTTCTTTTTTGCATTAGAACATCTTCCCCACTTTATTATACCAACTGTTGGTGACTGCTGCAAGCCTTTAATTATTTAATTTTTCAGCTATCATCGTTACTAGTGATATCCCAAGAAAAGGTGGCCTCTTGAATGGATTATTGTCCATAATTTACCAGAAGTTCGAAGGCAGAACAGAACAACTCGGCATTCACTTCACATGAGGTTGTCACTGACGCATTGCCCTCCTCTGATTTAATGATCTTGTATTCTTATCAAATTGGCGGTGCCCCTAAATATGAAATTAAAAAGAGAATATGTGGGCTCCATATATTTCATATCATGCATTTGTTTCAAAAAAAAAAATGCGAGCTGAATGGTCAAATGATCTTATCAAAGTATCATTATTAATATTTAGAGAGTCAATTGTAGAAAAAAAAAAGGAGGAAGATTAGACAGCGTGAGTAGACAATAGACATGCCTAATTGCATTCTTTGTCGAGGAGGACTTTTACGTTCGTATTCTACTACAACATACATAAATGGCGGTAATAGTAAACTGCAGACAAGATTATATGCATAAGTGGAAACAATGTTATTGAAGGTGACCTTTTTCAATTTAGTTCAGTGTATTGATCCTCTCATAGGACATGCAATGAGAATAAAATACAAAATATTCACAAAGGTGCTATCATTTTGCACATTGCATTTTAACGAAGTGTCAATAACTACCGTACCGCTAAAGTGATTGTATCAGACCGAGTTAGTTGGGCGGCATCATTAAATTAACTCTAATCGATTCTCCTAATGAAGACAGGTCATTTCTTCGCTGATCCCAAAAAAGAAGCAAAATGAAATAAATTAAAATTATCAGAAATAGAAAGTTAGTTGAACATTTGTAATATCTAATCTGCTTGTCTCAATCCACCGAAAGCTTTGATAAAGCCCGCGCCCACTCTCTTATTATTCATATCCCCATTGGAGCTCTTAATATCCATATATTATTATGATAATTAATAATAAACATTTAGCAGTTTCTTGATGTTGAGAACACAATAAATAAAAGGGAATGTTTAGTGCGTGGTGTCAGCTTCTCATAAAAGCTAGATTTTTCTTTTTTTTTTTATGGATTGAATATGAAGTAATACATACGTGTAAGCTGTCCTGATATGTATTTTGACCTTTTAGACGCGATTGGTTGGTTATTCCAACCATTTTTGGAAGTGTGCTATAGAATTGAAGCATGGGGGTGATTTATTATTGCAAAAACGAAATAATTGCTTGTCCTAAAAGCTCGCCACTACAAGGCTTGGGCCTTGGAATTTCAACATTTCCTAAAAAGATGAGAAAGCTCATATATCCAACAATAAAATAAAATAAAATAAAAAAGGTGAAACTTCACTTAAATCCCTGTTTGGCAAGCTATCTATCACATAACTCTCATGTCAGAGAAAAATATCACTTAACTCCCCGTTTCACTATTTATACCAGTTTCTTCAGTCACACTGTACCTTTCTATGTTTGTATTGTGTACCACAATATGTTGATCTAGTATACCTAAATGTGTTGTATGGTGTACCTGCGGCGGATCAGGTACGAAACTGTGAAAAAAGTAGGTACACTGTAAAAACACATTTAGGTATACTATATCGTGGTACACAATACAAACATAGAAAGGTACATCGTGACTTCAAAATGTAGTACGAACAGTGAAACGGGGAGTTTAAGTGATATTTTTCTCTGACTGGGGAGTTATTTGATAGAAAGTTTGCAAATTGGGATTTAAGTGAAAGTTTCCCATAAAAAAAATGTGCCCCGATAAAGAAATGTTTGTTGAGGGAGGAAAATGTAATACTAATCATTTCACCACTTGTTTCTTATTACGTACGCAAGGGGAATATTGGAAAAAGTAGGAAAAGAAAATGTAAATTTAGACGATCATCACATAAAGTTTGATAGTCATTTTGCTTCCCAATTTAGGTTTCCCCATTTCTTGTAATTGTGATTTAGCCAGGAAAAACCTTCGCGTTTTTTGCATGAAGATCCTTCGTACGATTTACATCGATCTGAATATTCCCACGTCCCATAATGATGTAACTAAAATGATGGGTGAGGACCATTAATTTAATTTAATTAGGTGTACCTTCTCTTCCCAAAGATTCATGCCTAATAATGAAATAAACCTTCCAAAAAACCTGATATATTAAGACTTAAATTAGTACATACGAATCGATATAACTTCTGTTGGATATTATAATAATATAACCCAAATTTGAAGTCCCATCCATTGACCAGCCATATAAATTTGAATAAAACCATCATTTTGATCGCCTCTCGATAATACGTGGTTCATCACATTAAATTAGTACGCACGCATGATAGACAAATTAAATTTTATTTTCCACGAACCTATTAATTACTTGTGCCCATGTCCTGATGGTCAAAGCCAATCAATTTAGTTATATATATATACTCTCTCTCTCTCTCTCTCTCTCTCTCTCTATATATATATATAAACAGCTTTAACTGTCACAACTACCATGAGGAAAAGGGTCGTTTGACCAAAAGCCACTCTCATGGTCATATTATGTAATCAAGACATAGGTTTAATTTAAATATTTATTTTCGGACAATCCTAATTCTATTGTTTGTCTACGTAAAACAATTCTTGGCGATATCCTATTATTTTCTGCGACTATAAAATGAATAATATAATTCGTTGGTTCATCACATTTTTTATTTCTTCTAGCTAATGGAACCGACGACTATGCATTTAATCTCTAATTTTTGCCACAGTGATAGAAATTTAAATATCGAGCTAAAATAATAAACATCGTCGATTCGATGTCTAGCAGCCGACATGGATAATCATTTTAATTTTCTTTTACCACTTTTCAAAATTTAAATTTTTCCTTCTCACGACATAATGCCTAACTAAAGACGAAAAAGTAAAAAAAAAATCTTAAATTTCCTTCTATGGTAGGTCCTAAGAAAGATTTTCCTACACTTCCAAGTTCCAACTTCTATAAATACCACTTCGTCTTCCTCCCCCACTTCATCTCTCCCATCAATATAATAAATTGAAAAATCCTACATATTTTCAACTGATCACATGATTATAAAGATATATATAGAAACTCGATAAGTATATACATACACACATAAAAGACTTGGCTATGGATCATATTGCTTGCTGAAGCACCTTTCATCACACACACAGATATATATATATATATATATATATATATATATATAGAGAGAGAGAGAGAGAGAGAGAGAGAGAGAGAGAGAGTTTTACTAACAATAATAATAATGAAGGATTATTGTAGTAGGAAATTACAAGGAGGAGCAATGGCTCCATGCGCAGCTTGCAAGCTATTGAGGAGAAGATGCGCACAAGACTGTGTTTTTGCACCTTTTTTTCCGGCGGATGAGCCACAAAAATTTGCGAGTGTTCATAAAGTATTTGGTGCAAGCAATGTCAACAAAATGCTTCAGGTAATTAAATTCGTTCCTTCCACATACGTAAGAGAATAAATTGAATGAAATAGAAAGCATGCTTCATATTAAAAAAAAAAAAAAGGAAAAAAAAGTCAGCAATTCAGAAATAAATTACAATTCATGTTGCTATCGCTGTCTAGTGTCTACACTTGTCTTGAACCCAACATTTTTATCTTAATGTATATATACTTTATAGTGACTTTTGACACTTGACGGTTTCTCCATCGACTATTTTACAGTGTAGGAAATATTTATAATTGTAAATAAAATATGGGACGGTGCGAAAATTAAACCACCTAACGAGAATATTCAACAGACCATACTGCAAATCAACCCTATCGTAAAACCACAACATTACTACTTAATTTTTAGGATTATGGGACCCAAAAAGATATTTAGTGATCCGTCAACCCCTTTTGATTTATTTATTCACACCACAATCTTTCCGTTACATATATTTAAAATTGACTATCAAATTCAACAAAAAATTTTGATTCAAATTTTTAATTATTTATAGGAATTGCCCGAGCACCAAAGGGGCGACGCGGTGAGCTCCATGGTTTACGAAGCCAACGCCCGCGTGAGAGATCCCGTCTATGGGTGCGTAGGGGCAATTTCGTCACTTCAACAACAGATCGATTCATTGCAACATCAATTGGCTTTAGCACAAGCCGAGGTTGTTCA
This sequence comes from Craterostigma plantagineum, assembly GCA_027422505.1. Lineage (NCBI taxonomy): Eukaryota > Viridiplantae > Streptophyta > Magnoliopsida > Lamiales > Linderniaceae > Craterostigma > Craterostigma plantagineum. The sequence goes on along the minus strand of JAPQWV010000018.1, from coordinate 21,609,244 downwards.
TATGCGCATGCACTGCTACTCCTCGGCCTCCAATGATTCGCCAAATAATAACAATAATAATAATAATAATTCATCGCCTTCTAATCGCTCTAAATCGTATTACAACGTGGATTTGATGGTAGATCAAGAAAACAACGTGGACGACGATTCGTTTTGGCCTTGATTAAGAAAACAATTATTGATGTTGGAAAGTTTTTTAACCTTTATTACCACCACATACTAGCTAATATATATGGACTGGTATGACTTTTTTTTTTACTTGAGACTTTTTTTGTGGGTTTCTTTTTGGCTGATATCTTATATATATACATAATACATGTGCCGAGATGCATGGGTTGATTGAGGATCATGATTATGACTGTGTTTAGCTATATTGAAATGCTCAAACGAGATATGATATATATGCTTTGAGGTGTAATTATTGATTTAGTGGTGGTTATTATATACCATGCATGGTGAGAGAGTTGACTTTCAGTTTATTACGTCCTCCTCTATTGCACAACTTGTCGAGCTTTCGCAAACTTGTACATGTGAGGTAAATTGTATTAGTTAAAAACATAATTTAGTCGAATAGAGTTTCCAGTAAGACGATAAAATGCCTGAAATGATTTGAAATGTTGACGCCAGACATAAGTGTTCTTCTCTTTAAATGGTCGTTAGAACACATGGAAATCTTTTTTTTTTCTTTCTTTATTTAATGTTTTCTTGTCGTCAAAGTGGGATATTAATAAGGGTATACCACGTTTCAGGCGCTTTAGATTTTTAAATCGGATTCAAACCCCGTCAGTATAAAATTTAGTTTTAATGACCCAATTTCTGCAGTACCCTTCATTCTTATGCAGTTGCAGTGGTATTGCAGAAATTGTGTCCTTAACTCTAATTTTTTTCTTACAGGACCAGAACTCTAAATTGAGGCCATGATCGGGGGAAAGTTGACCCTGTTAATAAAGTTGCCTAGGACTTTCTTTTTAGGGGAAATTTTATGTCAGGCCCTAGCGAATTTTAAAATTAGGGATCAGATCCTTTCAGACTTTTTTTTAGTTTTAAGGACCTACTTTTTTGAAAAATTAAGTGAAAAGGACCCAAAACTGTGATTTGACGAAACTACCCTTAATAAAAGTGATTTCTGACTGGTATTTGACGTCAGTTTTATGTTACACAGTTATACTGATTTGTTACCGTAAAAACCGCAAGTGTTACTTTAACGTCATAAGACGTTACTTATCGACAGTAAATTGTTATTAACAGACATATTTATTACATCGGACTATCGAACCCCATTTTTTCACACTGATCAAGCACAGTCGATTTTCCATCATGCGGTATTACACCATAAACTCTAAACCGTAAACCCTAAACTCCACGCGACGACCATTAGCGTTCTCCTATAAAAAATTGAATCATTAGCGTTTCGATCTTATTACACGTTTTGAGATTAAAAATTGGTAACCTATTATAGGAACATTGCTCCCTATAATGATGAATTTTCTGTCTAGGAAAACAGGGGGGATGGTCGGGTGGAGGGTTCAAGAACAATTATAACTGTTACACAATTATACTGATTTGTTACCGTAAAAACCGTAACTGTTATTTTAACGTCATAAGTCGTTACTTATCGACAGTAAAATGTTATTAACAGACATATTTATTACATCGTACTATCGAACACCATTTTTCCCACTGATCGAGCATTGCTCCCTATAATGATGAATTTTATGTCTAGAAAAACATGGGGATGGTCGGGTGGAGGGTTCAAGAATAATTATAACATTTTTGCGTTGAAAAAAACACTTCTTTTCATTCGGATAACAACAGTCTTGTATTGAGTACCATATGACGTCTATTTAGTAACAAACGAAGTCGCAGAAGTAACACATCATTAAAAAATAATACCGATTCCTGCAGTAACACATTAACAAATGATGTTGCAGGAAGCGGTATTATTTTTGAATGATTTGTTACATCTGCAACGTCATTTGTTACTAAACAGACACCATGTGGTACTCAGTACAAGACTGTTTGTTATCCAGATAAAAGGAAGTGTTTTTTTTCAGCGCATAATTGTTATAATTGTCTGGAAACTTGTTATCGGATCTTTTAGGTATCCAACGTAATTTTGACATATGTCAGGGTTAAATATGTCTTTTCGCGTCATTTTAGGGCCTGACCACTGAATTTTTCGAAAAGCTGGTCCTTAATACTAAAGTCCATTGAAGATGGACCTGAACCCAAAAACATGTTAATGGGGACGTAATTTGAATTAAACCTTCTTTTTAGTCTTTCGTATGTGTTGATTGATGCTAGACAACGAAAATCATTTCTAGCCTCTAACTAGATTCTAGACTATTAATTATCTATTTTCAGGGGCTCAATTTATGCTTATGAAAGTTTAAAGCCCATTTTATAGTACAAGGCCTAGTAGAGCTAACATTTTTTTTTTATGAAATCTAAATTCCAAAAATAAAGAAGAGTTTTGTGTTAATTATAAAGAAGCTTCTCCTCGTGATTTGGCCTTTAATTTAAAGATTACTAAGTCAACAGTATTTGCCCAATACCCACCTAAATCGATTGTGATTGTGAGTAGTGAAGGTCGAAAATAACCCCAATCGACTATGTCTTCCCGCCTCCTCTACTCCGCCGCCAGCCGCCTCCTCACCCGCCGCCACCTCCCGCCGACGCCACTAGCACCTAACCGAACCTCCTCCATCCTCAGTCGCTACCTCTCCTCCACCGCGCGCCGCGCCACCGCAAAACCCTCGATCTCCGCCCGCGCGCGGCAGCTACAGACACGCCGCCTATGGGCGTACGCCGCCTCCTTCAGCTGCATCGCCGGCTTCATCACCATCGTCCTCTACCAATTCCAGGACCAGCTCGTCTTCTACGTAACGCCCACCGACGCCCTAGAGAAATACCGATCAAACCCTAGCAAATCGAAGTACCGCCTCGGAGGGTTAGTCCTCGAAAACAGCGTCGTTCAGACGCCGAATTCCCCCGAGATTCAGTTCGTGATCACCGATCTTATCACGGACATCCTCGTACGGTATCAGGGCAGCTTGCCCGATCTCTTCAGGGAGGGTCACTCCGTCGTCGTCGAGGGTTTCATCAGGCCCACCGAGGAGAATACGGAGGAAGAGAAGAACAGCGTAATTGTCGAGCAGAAGATGGGTATTATGGAGAAAGCTCGAGCCTTGGAGTGCTACTTTAAGGCGTCCGAGGTTTTGGCTAAGCATGATGAGAAGTATATGCCTGCAGAGGTTGCAGCGGCTTTGGAGAAGAACAAGAAATTGTTGAGTGATGAGGAAAATAAGGTTGCTGCTGCCAACGCCAGCAATTGATTGTTTTGCCGTTGATTGATGTGGGATTCTTTCTTATACGACTTTCGCGTTCAAGGTTTTGTTTTTTTTTTCGCGGTTCTGCTATGTTACAAACTTCTGAGGGATTTTACACCTGAGCACTTGGAGAAAGAAGATGTGGGAAGGTGAGTTTTGCAAAACTTCACGTAGTTAATGATGTTACTATGTTGTCCTCTTTGAGGATTTGTGACTGTTTGTAGTGGCAATGTTCTTACGGATGATTCTTGTATCAGTATTCCAAGCATTGCAGAGCATAATAATCGAGATTGATATGATGTGTTTGAGCCTATGTGGTTGTAATCGAATTCAGAGTTATAGAATGAGATTCGATCCATTCTAACACGTTTCGAGTTTGGACGACGTGATCTGCAAAACTCAGAATAAGATTGATCTATGTTTTCATATTGCTGATGAGCAGAATTTGGAACTACGGTAAGGACATAAACCAACTGTGTGGTGGCTCATATGAATGATATCAGTTCTAACGTACTATTGCCGAATGTTAGCCTTTAAAGAGTTGTTATAATTATTACATTATATGGTATGAAACCAATCTCTTTACACCTGATGACCCTTGCCAGAGTCCCTGAAAAGGAAAATGAAGCCGACCAGAAATATAGCTGTGAACATGGTGTAGTTGCCTAATCATGTTTGTCATATTGCAAGTATCTATTGAATGTTTATCACACACCATATGTGATAATACTATATAAAGCTGCAACAATCACCTTATGTGTACACAGATACCTTGGAACATTATAACAGAACATAAAGTCCACGACATGTCGATGACTGTAGTAAGCAGCATTCACAAGGCCCCTATGGTCATGTGTGTTTCGTTATTTTCTTCGATCAATCGTGGTATGATAATTAGTAGGACTTTGGGAAACTGTGAATTTCGCAAATATGTCGGTAATTCACCATCTGCAGTATCGTGCATGGCATTTTCTCTTGATGCCAATGTGACGGAAAAGGCGATGGAGGAGCTACCGAGGCCACAGCCCACGACTAGGAGTCCTAAGAGAAGCCCATGGTCTGAAAATGCATTCTCTTCGGAACATAATGTTCAGGTTTGATGAATTTATTATTCTATGCTGAATTCGTGTTCTTTTCCCATTTATTTTCGACAAGTGTTGAGTTTGCAGTGATGGTGATTGGATATTCTCTTCTTACAAGCAGGTTCAGGAGAAATGTGCCCAAGACGTTGAACAGATCAAGGAAAAAGTAAGGAGTATGGTAGTAGACACGAAAAACTACACTCACAGAGAAAATGGTGCTGATCGACACGCTTGAGCGTTTGGACATAGCGTACCATTTCGAGCGAGAGATCGAAGAGCAAATCAGAGGTATCTTCGAGGACGAGGTATCTCAAGATAGAATGAACTGTACCGCTGATCTCTCCACAACTGCTCTTTACTTTCGTGTGTTTAGCCAACGTGGATTCGACATCCCTAACAGTATGTTCTTTAAACAGCTCCGTTTAGACTTCAATCATCTGAAATAATCCACGGCAGAATGTTATATGTGTGCAAACATATGTAGGTGTTTTCGACGAGTTTAAGGATGCAGAAAACAAATTCAAGAACAACCTGAGTAACGACGTCGAGGGCATGCTGAGCTTGTACGAAGCGAGTTTTCTCAGATTCCACGAAAAAGTCGAGTTAAAGGAAGCTCGAGACTTTGCCACTCATCACCTACAAAAGGCCAAACTTCGCTTGAAAGGCTCTTCGTATCTTAAGGAAAAAGTAAACAGATCGTTCAGCCCCTTCACTGGGCCCTCCCAAAACTCGAGGCTCGTTATTATATCTCAATCTACGAGAAAAACAAATCGAAGGACGAGATTATTCTCCTATTGGCCAAATCAGACTTCAATGAGTCGCAGAAGCTGTACAAGAAAGAGATGGATGAACTACAAAAGTAAATTATCAACCGATTTCACTTTTCCACATACACATACCCAATTGGTTACTTCCATGTATAATCTTGTCTGAATTGTGCTGCATATACAGGTGGTGGTATGGCTTTCACCTTATGTCAAGACTTCCATATGCAAGAGATTGTATTGTCCTGAGCTATTTCTGGGCTTCTGCGCTAAGCCACGAGCCAAAGTATTCGCGTTCACGAATCGCTGCGGCGAAGATGTTTGTGACTGGGACGCTTTTTAACGATACGTACGACAACTATGCCACCCTCGAAGAATTAGAAGCCCTAACAGATGTGATGCAGAGGTAATAATGAACATCAAACCAATACAACAATTATTGCTAATACATCATCGTCGACATTGAAAAACGAAAGAGGAAGAAAAAAGAATGCAAGTCTCTAACGCATGCAGATGCCCTTGCACAGATTGGACCGTGCGGGCGTTAACAAGCTCCCCGAGTACATGAAGATTGTTTACGATGCTCTATTACATGCATTCGACGAATTCGAGGGCGAAACATCTCAGCGGCGAAGATCACATGCACTTGCTTGCTGCAAAGAAACTGTAAGAATACGATAAAAAAAGGCGAAGCGTTCCTATTTATTTATTTTTTGCAAGACGACGGTAATCTTTCCGCTATATTATTAACTTCTCAGTTCAGACAAGTGGCATCGGCCTTCCATAAGAAGGCGGAGTGGTACAAGCTGGGCAATAATGAGAGGCCAAGCTTTCAAGACCACCAAATGCTTGCTGCGTTTTACATGCACGACGAATCTTCTTCCAAGGAAACGTTCGATGCGACTGAGCCCTCGGCCGTGGAACGAGCCGCCCTCTATTGCAGAACTTGAACGACATATGCAGTTACGAGGTAATTATTTCATGATGTCTACAATAATATTTTGAGATTTTGGGGACTTTAGTAAATCCATTTTATTTCTTAGTGCGAGCGTGAATCGGGACAATATCCCACCTCTGTGGACTGTTACATGGAAGAGAACGGCGTTACGTTGGAAGAAACTAAGGAGAAGTTTGCTGAGTTTGCTGAGGAATGTTGGATGGATTTGAACAAGGAAATGGTCGGAGCCACTTTTGTCGGTAATAAGAATTACTATTATGCTCTGAAGCACACCATTAATTTCTGTAGAGTTATCTTTGCTCTTTACGGCTATGGCTTGGATTCGTTCACAAGGCCGGAAGATAGCTTAGTTACTAGCATTGATGCACTGTTGCTTGATCCTATTTTCATGTGATTGGAGATAACGGGTACAATCATCTCTTTTGCATCATTGTAAATTTTATAATTTCTGTAGATTTCTATGGTTGTGATTTGTTCTCATATCGTGCTTTTCTTGGTTGGCTTGTAACTTGTAAGATTGGACTGTAATCACAATATTTGTTCTCTCCTCTTTTTGTGACAATGTTCGGCATTTCTCTCTGTTTGACATACTTTATACTAGCTAGGATATAACTTAATTAATAGACAAAAGGTAAAATAATAATTTTGAATACCTAGCTCAGTGTGGTAAAAATATATAAGAGAAGAGACGAATCGATCGTTCGGGCTATAGCATATGATTTCGAGCGTGAGATTGAATATCAAATCGAAAAAATCTCAAAGTATTACTTCGAACCCAATAACGAATTCGTCGTCGACCTCTTCACCACTGCGCTTTGGTTTCGTATGTGCAGACAAGGCTATAGTGTCAGTAAGTTCCTTCGAATAAACCCCATTTTCTATCTTATCGTAAGAGCTATTTAACTGCGAAAAAAGTTTTGAAACTTTATCATTTTTCAGGCGTATTCGATAAGTTTAGAGATCATGAAAACAAATTCAAGGAAGGCCTTTGCGGTAACGACGTCGAAGGGTTGCTGAGCTTATACGAAGCGAGTTTTCTCAGATTTCACGAAGAAGTCGAGTTAAAGGAAGCTCGAGAATTTGCCACTCATCACCTTAATAAAATGGCTAACCTTCGTTTGAAAAACTCGTCGTATCTTAGGGAAAAAGTGAATAGAGCTCTTTTGCAGCCTCTTCACTGGGCCCTCCCAAAAGTCGAGGCTCGTTATTACATCTTAATCTACGAGAAAAAGGAGTCGAAGGATGATATGCTCCTAAAGTTGGCCAAACTAGACTTCCATGTCATGCAGAACATGTACAAGAAAGAGATGCATGAACTCCAAAAGTAAGAAAGAACAACGAAAAAAATCGATTTTCCTATACGCATATATATAATATTGTCTGAATTTGTGTGTTACATGTATGTACAGGTGGTGGTATAGCTTTGACCTTATGTCAAGACTTCCATATGCAAGAGATTGTGATGTCCCGAGCTATTTCTGGGCTTCTGCGCTAAGCCACGAGCCAAAGTATTCGCGTTCACGAATCGCTGCCACTAAGGTATTTGTTATTGGGACGCTTTTTAACGATACGTACGACAACTATGCCACCCTCGAAGAATTAGAAGCCCTAACGGATACCATGCATAGGTAATAACGATCCCTGATACACATCATCATGGAGATTGAAAAATATTGTTTCTGATAGGCGTTGGAAAGATTCCAAAGTACTTGAAGATCTCTTACGATGTGTTCGTGCAAATGTTGAATGAGTTCGAACACGAAGCAACTGAACTAGGAAGAACGTATGGGGCCGCTTACTTCACGGAAACGGTAAAGCCCATGGAATTTATTTTTATTTTTTCTGAAAATGACACTTCGATATATGATTTATTTCTTCTTACATAAATTCGACTCAGTGCAAACGAGCCACATCAGCTTCTTATAAGAAGGCGGAGTGGTACAAAAAGCTGGGCAATAATGAGAGGGCAAGCTTTCAAGACCACGTCGACTCTATGGGGATCACAAGTGGGCTCCACCAAATGCTTGCTGCGTTTTACATTCACGACGAATCTTCTTCAAAGGAAACTTTCGATTGGCTGGCGAGTAAACCCTCGGCCGTGGAACGAGCCGCCCTCTATTGCAGATACTTGAACGACATATGCAGTTACGAGGTAATTATTTCCCAATATGCATGCATGCATGTCTACAAATACTGAGATTTTTGGGGACTTTGTAAATCTTCTCTTTTTAGCGTGAGCGTGAATCGGGACAATATCCTACGTCGTTGGATTGTTACATGGAAGAGAACGGTGTTTCGTTGCAAGAAACTAAGGAGAAGTTGCTGAGTTTGCCGAGGAATGTTGGATGGCTTTGAACAAGGAAATGGTCGAAGCCGCTTTTGTCCCAAATAAGGATTATCTGAAGCACGCCATTAATTTCTGTAGAGTTATCTTTGCTCTCTATGGCTATGGTTTGGCTTCGTTCTCAAGGCCGGAAGATGGTTTAGTTACTAGCATTAATGCACTGTTGCTTGATCCTATTTTCATGTAATAAGTTTTTGAGATGGGACGTCCATTGTGCATGATTTCGGTGTGGATATTTTCATATTGTTCTCATTCCAATGTAATGTATGCATACTTATGTTGGCACAGCGGAAGAGAAAGGGCTGCTGCTCTTTTTATTTTATTGATGAATAATATTTCTCTTCAAGAGTATACAGAAGTTAACTTATAATAATCTAATATGACCTTCAAACTTGCTAATATAAATACTGCTTAAGAAAATAGAAGTAGACTTGACCAAGTAATTTGACCATTAGACCATGACTCTTCAATTACAAATTATTGTCAACACCCTTGCTTAATTTGTAATCTTTAGCAGAGCCTTGTGCTTCTCCAATTTCTCCATAGTTACGGCCTTTGTTAGAATATTAGCTGGTTGCTCATTTGCGCTGATGTAGTCGAGGCCGATCTCTTGCTTTCCAACCAAGTCTCTCACGAAGTGATAACGAAGCTCAATATGTTTTGATCGCGCATGAAACACGAGATTTTTCGTCATTAAGATAGCAGATTTATTATCGCAGAGAATGGTAGTTGCTCCTTCTTGCTTTAGCTGCAAATCCTCCAGCAGTCGTCGTAGCCAAACAGCTTGACATACGGCATCTGTTACGGCAGTGTATTCTGCTTCAGAGGAAGATAAAGCCACGGTCTTCTGTTGCTTCGAACTCCATGAGATCACGTTTGACCCAAGGCAGAAAATATAGCCTAAAGTGCTTTTTCGATCGTCAATCGACCCAGCCCAATCGCTATCCGAATAACCTATCAGCTTGCATTCTTCTTCCTTCTGGTAATACGATACCTTGCTTCTTGGTTCCTTGAAGGTAGCGCAGTATGCGCTTTGCAGCAACAAGGTGAGTTTTATTCGGACTGGCCATGTATCGTGAGACAACACTTACCGCGTAAACAAGATCAGGCCTTGTATGTGTGACATAGATGAGTGATCCCACCAAGCTTCGAAAGAGCGAAGCATCAGCCTGCTCGCTGCCATCATCGTCTTGTAGTTTCTCATTGAGCATCATAGGGGTTGCAACAGGTTTACACTTGCCCATGAAAAACCTTTCCAACAGATTCTCAATATCTTGTGACAGAAAGATTTTTCCTCCACTTTGCTTGACCTGCATTCCCAAAAAATATCTCATTAATCCCAGATCGGTCATCTCGAACTTCATCATCATCTGCTTTTTAAAATCCTCAACTTGGTCGGCATTGTCCCAAAGTAAATGAGACCGTCAACGTACAAACACAACACTAGAAAGTCAGAAACATTTTTCTTGACGTAGAGGGATGGTTCATTTGGACTCCTACGAAAACCACTCTGTCGGAAGAATTCATCGATTTTATTATTCCATGCACGGGGGGCTTGTTTTAGCCCGTAAAGCCCCTTTTTGAGCCGATGCACTTTATCCTCGCTGCCTTTCACCTTGAATCCCTGTGGCTGGTCGACGTAAATTTCTTCATCAAGCTCTCAGAAATGTCGACTTTACATCTAGTTGGAAGACTTTCAGCCCGAAATAAGCTGCAGTAGCAAGTGCAGTCCTGATTGTTTCGACCCTTGCGACCGGCAACGTCTCGTTGAAATCAATCCCGGGCTGTTGCGAGTATCCCTTCGCAACTAGGCGTGCCTTGTATTTTTTCACAGAGCCGTCTTCATTAAGCTTGCCCTTAGATCCATTTCAAGCCAATGCCATCTCTTTTGCCTGATGACGCAACGAACTCCCACGTTTTATTTTTCTTAATCATATCGATTTCTTCTTTCATGGCATTGATCCAGACTTCTTCCCTTGCAGCTTCGTGAAAATCCCGGGGTTCACAGAAAAATGCGACATGGCAGGAATCGTCGGAGGAATCATCGGAGCTGTAAAGGTCTGATACTGATTTAAATTTTCTCACGGGGCTTTCCTCATCGCTCTCATCACTTGATAGGGTTTGGCCTGAATTATCTTGAGGAGATGGTAGAGATTTTTCAGCTCTATCTCGATGAGATGGTAGAGTATCTTCAGCTCTATGGAATACTCCTCAAATTGATAATGGCTCGGTGAAATCAGTATCCATGGGAGATGCTTAATTCGTTTCAGACCACTCCCATGAAGCATTCTCATCGAAGGTAACATCCCTTGAAATGATAAGCTTCTGCGTTCGGGGATTGAGCAGCATGTATCCCTTTGATTCATTACTGTAGCCGATTTTAAATTTCTCTCCCTTCTTGTCGAACTTTTCTCGTCGTTCTGCAGGGATATGAGCGTAAGCAATACAACCAAAATTCTTAAATTATCAATTGCCGGCTTTCGCTTGTTCCATGCTTCAAATGGAGTCCGGTCTCGAACAACTTTCATTGGAGATCTGTTTAATAAATAAACAGCAGTATTTATTGCCTCTGCCCATAGATTATTTGGCAAATTTTTACCTTTCAGCATACCTCTTGCCATCTCGACGACGGTCCTATTTTTCCGTTTTGCGACTCCGTTTTGTTGCGGACTTCTGCTAACGGTAATCTGCCTCTGAATCCATTTTCTTCACAATATTTTAGAAATGGAGAGCTTATGAACTCTCCTCTGCGATCTGTCCGGAGCGTCTTCATTTTCAGTCTACTTTGAGTTTCTGACATAGTTTTAAATTGAATAAATACTGAAAAAGCCTCAGACTTTTGGTGAAGAAAGAATACCCACATCATTCTAGTGAAGTCGTCAATGAACAGAATGAAATATTACCATTCAAAGAGGGCGCTTGCACGGGACCACAAATGTCCGAATGCACCAGCTCCAATGGCTCCTTCGCCTGCCAAGCTGTTTTTGGAAACGACAAACGATGAATTTTTCCGTACACACAGCCTTCGCAAACATGGCCTTCGTATTTGATATCTGGGAGATCCACCACCATTTTCTTCTGTTTAAGAATCTTCAGCCCTTGAGTGTTCAAATGTCCATACCTCAAATGCCATATCGATGACTCATTCATTGATTCGGTGCTAAAAGCGAGTTGATTTCTAGATGGCATGACAAAAGGAAAATCCTTTTTAGCGCTCATCGAGACTTCAGCTACGATTGTACTATTTTCCTTATCAATATATAGTGCCTTTTTCATCGTCAAACGTGACAGAATAACCATTTTGCATTAACTGTCCAACACTTAAAAGATTTTGAGCAAGTTTAGGCACGTAGAGAACGTTGTGAATAAGTTTCTTGTTACCTCCCTTGGTATAGACGCTACTGCTTTATGGGTGTTTCCATCTCCAAGCTTTACTTGAGAGCCAAAATCAGTGTCCAGCTGCTCAAAGAAGTCGCGGTTACCAGTCATATGGTTGCCGCAACTAGGGGTGAGCAAAACCGGATATGCGATTTTTCGGATATCCGAAATTTGGATATCCGGATTTTCGGATATCGAAAAATGGTATCCGTATCCGCTCCGGTTTTATTTGGATATCCTAAAATCGGATATCCGGTTTATTCAGATATATTGGATATCCGCATCCGGTTTTTAAATTTATTTTTATTATTTTCTTTTCAAAATCATATTTTTTATTTCTTATCACAATAAAAAAATATATTTTTTAATATAAGAATTTTTAGACATAGTAATTCACACAATACGTGAATTTATGATTCAAAAGTACATAATAATAACACAATACCACAAATTCACATTAATTTTTTAACTTGCATCTCGATGTTTTTATGTTTTTTTTATCTCAATTCTCTAACAAGGTTTTTTGCAACAATAAAATATTATAAATTTGATATTCTCCTTGATGATATTTTTTCCTTTTCGGACCTTCATTTTATTTTTGGACTATTTTTTTTTTCATTTTTTTATTTTTTTATTTATATAAAACGATACCGGATATCAAGATTTAGACAAACCACTATCCGTATCCGATCCGGTTTATCTTAAAATAAATCGGATCGGATATCCGATCCGGTTTTTCAAACCGGATATTCGTTTTTCCGGGTTTTGAAAACCGGATACTGGATCGAAATCCAGTTTTCGGATATTTTTGCTCACCCCTAGCCGCAACCACTATCCAAATACCAGACATCCGTGGACTCAGGTTCGACATTAACGTTGGTGTAGAATAATTTTTCGCCTTCTTCGTCCTTGGTAAAGTACGCTTCTGTAGAGCTGTTCTTCTGATGCCAGCAATCTCTTTTTGAATGATTAGGAATTCGATACCTTTTGCATTTGAACCGGAATATTGAAACAAGGAGAAGAAAATGCAGAACAGAGCAAACAAAATGGCTCAAGAATGAAGTCTGAAGGAGTTTATGCTGACAGAAAAACGAACTCTAAGAAAAGCGGGTTTATGGGTAATAGAAGCGAGAACGATTTAGACTTCTACACTTATAGAAACGCGGATGCTTTGAGCGTTTCTACATACAGTTCAACGCGGGAGTTTTAAAAATAGAAGCTCTTACATAGCAGGTTGGGGCATCCTTCAGATAGAGTGTTAGATATACTTAGTGACTTGGTTAAACAGAATGATAAACATGTTACCAAATTCTGTAAGATCTGCCCTGTAGCGAAACAGAAAAGAAGTATTTTTCCTTGCAATAATAAAACAGCTTGTTCTGCCTTCGACTTGATCCACTGCGATGTCTGGGGACCATTTAGTATATGTTCTCGGGACACCAGTACTTCCTCACTATAGTGGATGACTTTTCGAGGTTTACATGGGTGTTCATGCTCAAGCAAAAATCAGAGGTAAAAACAGTAATGAAATTCTACTTGGAACTGATTGAGACTCAATTTAAATGCCGAGTTAAGACATTGAGATCAGACAATGGAGGGGAATTCAACCTTTCAGACTTGCTGTCAAGCAAAGGGATAGTTCATCACTTAGCTTGTGTACAAACTCCGCAACAGAACTCAATCGTGGAAAGAAAACATCAACATCTGTTAAATGTTGCTCGATCATTACTCTTCTAGTCTGGCTTACCAATCGAATACTGGTCCGAATGCATCCTCACGGCAACATATCTCATCAATAGGACACCTTCAAGGAAGCTGAACAACAAAACACCTTACCAGCTGCTGTTTCAAAGACCAGTGGACTACAACTACTTGAGGGTGTTTGGGTCATTATGTTTCTGTTCTACTCTTGCAGCAGGGAGAAGAAAATTTGATGCCAGGGCAAGAGAGTGTGTGTTTCTTGGGTATCCAAATGGAGTGAAGGGATACAAGGTGATGGACGTAAAGACAAGAGAGGTCTTTGTGACTAGAGATGCAACCTTTAGAGAGAATGAATTTCCCTTCAAGGATCAGCATGAGTTGATAACAGATGATCCTTTTTCCAGTCTTGTGCTACCTAGAAGTCCTGAGGGAGCTGCAGCATTAGAAGGAGAAGAACAACAACAGAACCAGTCATTACAGGAACAAGATCAGTCAATGCAACAACAGAGCCAACTGCTGCAAGAAGAAAACAGCCCAGCTTGGAATGGGCAAGTACCCGCAGCAGATTCACCAACTGGGAATGAAGACCAACAACAGACTCAACCAATGCAGAGAAGGCCAACCAGAGAGATAAGGAAGCCGACATATTTGAGAGACTATCACTACAATCAGTTGACAAAGAAGGAAATTAGGTATCCAATCTCGGATTTTCTATCATATCAGAGGTTTTCAGCACAGCATAAGACACTGATTGGCAGCATGTCGTTGGCCCAAGAACCTAAAACATATGCTCAGGCCTCAACATCCTTAAGATGGCAGAGAGCTATGGAGGAGGAATTTAAGGCAATGGAAGAAAACAGAACATGGTCTGTTGTCACACTGCCCCCAGGAAAGAAGTCTATAGGGTGTAGATGGGTATATAAGATCAAAGTTAACTCAGAAGGAAAGGTAGAAAAGTACAAGGCGCGTTTGGTAGCTAAGGGGTATGGTCAAAGGGAGGGGGTAGATTACATTGATACCTTTGCTCCCGTAGCTAAACCAAACACTTTGAAAATCATCATGACACTGGCAGCAAAGTGCGGGTGGAGCTTAATGCAAATGGACGTTAATAATGCGTTCTTGAATGGAAATCTAGAGGAGGAAGTATACATGGAGTTACCCTTGGTATTCTACAAGGATCATGAGAGAACTGGTTTGAACAGGAAGGTTTGTAAGCTACACAAATCTCTGTACGGACTAAAGCAAGCTTCTAGAGAGTGGAATAGAAAGTTCACTGAGGCTGTGGAGTCATTTGGATTTAAGCAGACACACTCGGATCACACACTTTTCTTGAAAGGTGAAGGAGACAATTTGGTGGTTCTCCTCGTGTATGTAGATGATATCATACTAGCGGGACCTACCATCGAGCAGATACAGCAGGTGAAGGATCTCTTAAGTGCTCAGTTTAAAATCAAAGACCTCGGGCAGCTGAAATATTTCCTAGGCATTGAGGTGGCAAGAGGTGAATCCGGCATCTATCTCACGCAAAGACAGTATGTACTGCAGTTATTGAAGGACACCGGCTATTTAGGATGCAAGCCGCTGACTACACCAATGAACCCAAGCTGTGGAATCACCAAAGATGATGGTGAATTGCTTACTGACCCATTTAAATACAGACGACTAGTAGGGCGTCTGCTTTACCTGACTTTTACAAGGCCGGACATAGCTTACACGGTCCACAAGCTAAGTCAATTCATTTCAGCCCCACGTACAACACATCTGATGGCGGCACATCACTTGCTAAGATACCTGAAAGGAACCCCGGGGCAAGGGATTTTAATGACCTCAGACCATAATCTGCAGCTGCGAGCATTCTCTGACGCTGATTGGGCAGCGTGTAGAGACACGAGGAAGTCAGTCACGGGATATTGTACTTTCCTAGGTGATACTTTGGTGACTTGGAAGGCGAAGAAACAGGCAACAGTTTCAAGATCGTCAACGGAAGCGGAGTATAGAGCTTTAGGATCAGTAGTCTCTGAAGTTCTATGGATGAGGCAATTGCTGGCAGAGTTGGGACAGCCCATTACTCTAACACCAGTCGTATATTGTGACAACTCATCAGCGTTAAAGCTAGCTGCGAATCCTAAGTTCCATGAACGCTCCAAGCACATAGAAATTGATTGTCATTTCATTAGACATCAAGTCTCACAAGGATTGATCAAGTTACTGCCTATACGCTCAGAAAGCCAGCTAGCAGACCTCTTTACTAAAGCTCTTACGGGGCCTGTGCTGAGACAGATGTTAGTCAAGATGTCAGTTGTGAATTTGCATCTGCCATCTTGTGGGGGGCTATTGAAACAAGGAGAAGAAAATGCAGAACAGAGCAAACAAAATGGCTCAAGAATGAAGTCTGAAGGAGTTTATGCTGACAGAAAAACGAACTCTAAGAAAAGCGGGTTTATGGGTAATAGAAGCGAGAACGATTTAGACTTCTACACTTATAGAAACGCGGATGCTTTGAGCGTTTCTACATACAGTTCAACGCGGGAGTTTTAAAAATAGAAGTTCTATACTGTGCATATGTGTGTGAAAAATACACGTTAAGTGTGTGCGATCTGTGATAGAGTGATCGTAGTGTTCTTCTGTAAAGATTTCGCCAAGAACATCAATAAAAATTCCCAATTCTTGGCCGTGGATGTAGGATTATTTACAATCCGAACCACGTAAAATTGTTGTGCACTCAAACAATCAATCATCTCGATTCGATTCTTTACGGAAGTCTTCTGAATTGTGATTGGTCTTCCGCAAGATAGTGTAAGACCAGCAGATGATTTTTGTGGAATATCCTTACTATTTTCAGAGTATTTCCCACGATTATCGCTCTTATTCTGGTGATTTTAGCCTGAACGGTTTTTCTGAAACTTTCCTTTCTTTTGCTGCAAATATTCCCGTGATTTGTCAGAAATGGTGACGCTTGATTGGAATGCTTGCTCCACAGATTGAGGCGAAGAACGATTAATCCTCTTCTCATGAGCTTGTAAAGAACTCAATAATTCATGCATTGACATTTTCGAAAGATCCTTCGCTTCTTCAATGGCTGCAACAGTGGTCATATTTCGGTGGCATACTTCTGAGAATTTTCTCAATTACCCGCTTGTCTGGAATGTCGTCTCCTAGGCTTTCGATGCGGTTTACAATGTTAGCGGCCCTTGTAAAGAACTCAATTACATTTTCAGCCTCTTTCATCAACAGGGTATCAAAATCCCTCCATAGCGATTGCAACTTTATGGTGACTACCCTGTCATTTCCTTGGAATTCTTTTTGAGAACATCCCAAGCCTCTTTTGTTCTTCTTCTTGAAAATATGAGGGTATATAGATTTGCTTACCCCTTGCTTAATGTAGCGAAGGGCGGTGCAATCTCTCTGCGATTATCTTTGTATTCCTTCATTTGAGATGCACTCCAGTCCTCCTCCGCAGTACTCGCTTCTTCAGGCGGCTCGTCGTGGGTTCTGCGACCACGTCCCATAGATCCTGGGAGACGAAGAAATCTTGCATTTCACTGCTCCAGAAATCATAATGCTCTCCTTCAAATATAGGTACTTCACTTGGAGAGTATTTGAACATGGTGAGGTTTGAACTTCCAGCCATTTATTCTCGGCCAGATTAAGAAGTGTGGGACGTTGGATTTTTTAGGGCTCGGATACCAAATTTGTTGGCATAGCAGAAGAGAAAGAGCTGCTGCTCTTTTTATTTTATTGATGACAATAATATTTCTCTTGATAATTCAAGAGTATACAGACGTTAACTTATAATAATCTAACATGACCTTCATGTTGGTCCAGCCACTTGTAGCCAGCCAAAGAAGAACGCCCGCCAAGGTTGAAAAAAAAAATAAATAATAAAATATTATTTTAATATTTTATTATTTTAATGAACGGCTGATATTGAATGGCGACGCGGCGCATTCCTGGCCACCCATTTCGAGCGGTCCAGAAGAGCTGAAGACATCTATAAATAGGCCGAGGATTCTTCAGTTATTATCATCACAAGCTCATTCGAGTTTTACTAAATAGAGAGAAGTAGTTCGAGTGAATTGTGAGGATATCAGTTCAAGTAGAAACTGATAGGGTTCCACATCCACAGAGAGGTGTGAGGTAAACACGAGTGGTAAAAGTGAGATAGTAAAAATTCGAGGGTTGTAATTTTTACTATAGTGAAGATTTTGCCGACTCGGCCGTGGTTTTTTCCCTCTTCGTTAACAGAGGTTTTCCACGTTAAAGTTCTGGTGTTCTTTCTTACCTTACGGTAATTTTATTTTTACCGTGGTAGTTACTGTGCGGGTCCCACCAAATTTACCCTGTGGGTCCCACTTCTCCCGATCGTCGTACCGAGTCAAACCGAGACCCGTTCCGCTGCGGGGCCCACTCACCACCGCGGGGCCCACCACCATTCCCAACAAGTGGTATCAGAGCCTGATAGTATTCTGAGTATGCTCTGTGGTTGCAGCTTTGACTGATCTTCCACATCAGAAAAGATACTAGTAGGTTGCTGGTAGATTTTGACGGCCATGGAGAACGACGGAGGAATGATCAAGCTGACAGTAACAAATTACTCCATATGGAAATCAAGGATGGAGGATTACCTTTATTGTAAAGACCTCCATGAACCAATCGAAAATGAAGGCAAGATGCCTGAAGACGGGAAGGCTGACCAATGGAAGAAATTGCAACGAAAGACGCTAGCTGTGATCCGCCAATGGGTGGACATTAGCCTCTACAACCACGTCCGAAATGAGACAGACCCCTACAAACTCTGGACGAAATTGGAGGGTATGTACGAGGTGACAAATGCGCTGAGCAAGGTATTCATGATGCGAAAGCTCATGAATGTGAAGCTGAACGAGGGACGATCAGTTGCTGAACATCTGAACGACTTCGAAGGACTGGTAACTCAACTCACAAGTGCCGGTCTAGTCCTTGATGATGAGCTACAAGCATGTCTACTTTTGGGATCTCTACCTGATAGCTGGGATACGTTGGTGGTATCGCTCACTAACTCCGCACCAAGTGGTAAAGTTACGATGGAGATGGTGAAAAATAGACTCTACAATGAAGAGTTGCGACGGAAGGATGCTGCCAGTACCAGTACGGGAAATCAGGCCCTTGTCATGGAGAATAGGAGTCGGAGCAAGAGTAGAGGACCAAAAGGATATGACAAGTCCAAAAATAGATCCAAGTCCAGGGAGATGAGGAAGTGCTACCATTGTGGAAAAGTTGGCCACTTACAAAGAAACTGTAGACTTCTCAACGGAAAACAAAAACAAGACGATAACAAGAACACGTCTGCAATCGCCTCAAACGATGGAGGAGAGGTTACTCTGGTGAATGAAGCAGACTGTTGTCATGTTGCGGATGCAAGCACCGAATGGGTAGTGGACTCTGGTGCTTCCTACCATTGTGTTCCAAGGCGTGAATACTTCTCCACGTATAAGGCGGGAAACTTTGGCACTACCAAGATGGGTAACCAAAGTGTTTCTCAAATAGTGGGAATCGGTGATATCTGTATCCAGACGAGCGTAGGGTGCACATTGCGGCTGAAAGATGTGCGACACATTCCAGACCTGCGTCTCAACCTAGTTTCTGTGAAGGTGCTGGACAACGAAGGATACTATAATGAGATGGCGAATAGCAACTGGAAACTGACCAAGGGATCATTGGTGGTAGCGAGAGGAAAGCTATGCTGCTCGCTGTACAAGATGCACGCGACGATATGTGCTAACCAACTGAACGCAGTTGAAGATGATGCTTCTCCAAATTTGTGGCACAGACGGCTGGCACACGTAGGAGAGAAGGGGTTGAATGTCTTGGCTAGAAAGTCCCTCATACCAGTAGCCAAGGAGAAAGCGCTAAACCCCTGCGATTATTGTTTATTTGGAAAGCAACATAGAGTTTCATTTGCGAAGAACTTAACCAGGCGAATGAAGAAGTTGGAGTTGGTACACTCTGACGTATGCGGACCCATGGAAGTCGAATCTCTGGGAGGCAGTAAATATTTTCTGACCTTCATTGATGATGCGTCTCGCAAGACCTGGGTATATCTGTTGCGGACGAAAGACCAGGTGTTCTACTATTTTAAGAAGTTCCATGCGATGGTGGAAAGAGAAACGGGAATGCCGCTAAAGTGTCTACGCACAGATAATGGTGGTGAATACATCTCTCGGGAGTTCAGAGATTATTCCACGAAGCAGGGCATTAGGCATGAGAAGACAGTTCCTGGCACTCCTCAGCAGAACGGTGTCGCGGAGAGAATGAACCGAACGATTATGGAGAGAGTCCGAGCGATGCTCAAGATGGCTAATCTATCTAAGTCATTTTGGGGGGAAGCTGTCAACACTGCAGTCTATCTTATCAACCGACTACCTTCATCGGCGTTGGATTTCGATATACCAGAGAAGGTGTGGACTGGTAGAGACATCTCATATTCGCATTTGAGAGTGTTTGGCTGCAAGGCGTTCATGCATGTGCCGAAGGAACAAAGATCGAAGCTCGATGATAAATCGAATCCTTGCATCTTTGTTGGGTACGGAGACGAGGAGTTTGGCTACAGGCTTTGGGATCCAAAGAAGAAGAAGACTGTTCGAAGTCGCGACGTAATATTCCATGAGCATGAGACCATGGGCGACTCAGAGGTGGATGCGGCGAAATCCACAGGAGGTGTAGACGATTATACACCAGTTAGCATTCCATATGACAGTGCCACGGAGGAAGGAATGCAACAATCAGAACCTGAACCAGAAGAGCCAGCTATTGGAGATGATGAACCTGTCGTAGATGAACACACTGAAGATACTGAGCAGGGGGAGCCTTCAGATGTGCAAGAAGCAGTTGAACCTCAGCTGAGAAGGTCAACTAGGGAACGCCAACCATCGACGAGGTATCCGAGTTCTGATTATATTTTGATTACTGACGAGGGGGAGCCAGAGAGCTTCCAAGAAGTACAATCTTGTAGGGACAAAGATTGTTGGATAAAGGCTATGCAAGAGGAGATGGATTCTCTGAAAAAGAATGATACATACGAGTTAGTTCGATTGCCGAAAGGGAAGAAGACACTCAAGAACAAATGGGTGTACAAATTGAAGAAGGATGACGGCAAGCTGGTCAGATACGAGGCTCGATTAGTGGTCAAAGGTTTCACTCAGAGGAAGGGGATCGACTTTGACGAGATATTTTCACCGGTCGTGAAGATGAGTTCAATCAGAGTCATATTGGGACTAGCTGCTACCATAGATCTTCACTTGGAGCAACTCGACGTGAAGACCGCATTCTTGCATGGTGATCTTGATGAAGAGATATATATGGAACAACCAGAAGGGTTCGAGGTTAGAGGTAAAGAGGACATGGTCTGCCGGTTGAAGAAAAGCTTGTACGGTCTGAAACAAGCTCCACGGCAATGGTACAAGAAATTTGATTCTTTCATGGTGCATCAGGGGTTCAAGAGAACAGATGCAGATCCATGTGTTTACGTCCGGAGATACTCTAACGGTAAATTTATCGTTCTTCTCCTGTATGTTGATGATATGCTAATTGTCGGACAAGATTCAGAGATGATTAGTAGGTTGAAGAAAGATTTGTCAAAGACGTTTGACATGAAGGATTTGGGTTCGGCAAAGCGGATTCTCGGAATGGAGATTACCCGAGATCGGAAAGCTGGGAAATTGTGGTTATCCCAGGAGCGCTATATTGAACGAGTTCTGGAGAGGTTCAATATGAAGGATGCTAAGCCAGTTAGCACGCCACTTGCCGCGCATTTTCAGTTGCGAAAGAAATCCGGTCCATCAACAACAGAAGACGGAGGAGATGTCCCAGATGTTCCATATTCATCGGCGGTCGGAAGTTTGATGTACGCCATGGTGTGTACAAGGCCAGATATCGCTCACGCAGTTGGCGTTGTGAGTCGATTTCTATCAAATCCCCGGAAGTCACATTGGGAAGCAGTGAAGTGGATCATGAGGTACCTGAGAGGAACTTCCAAATTATGCCTAACATTTGGAAGTGGTAAATGTTTTCTTACAGGTTATACGGATGCTGATATGGCCGGTGATCTCGACAGCAGAAAGTCGACGTCGGGATACATATTTACATTCTCAGGGGGAGCTATCTCATGGCAGTCGAGGTTACAGAAATGTGTTTCTTTATCAACTACTGAAGCGGAGTATGTTGCAGCAACGGAAGCTGGCAAGGAGATGCTCTGGTTGAAAAGATTCCTTCAGGAGTTGGGAATTCAGCAGGAGGAGTACATAATATTTTGCGATAGTCAAAGTGCGTTGGACTTGAGCAAGAATACTATGTATCACTCGAGGACGAAACACGTCGACGTTCGTTATCATTGGCTCAGACTAGCTATTGAGGAGAAAGCGTTCAAGCTGCAGAAGATCCACACGGACAAGAATGTTGCGGACATTCTGACGAAGGTGATTCCCAAGGAGAAGACTGAGTTCTGCGCCGGGCAAGCCGGCATGGGCTATCGCTGAGGCGGTAGGAGATCTCTCCCACAAATAATGAATGAGGCTGGAGGGGGAGAATTGTTGGTCCAGCCACTTGTAGCCAGCCAAAGAAGAACGCCCGCCAAGGTTGAAAAAAAAAATAAATAATAAAATATTATTTTAATATTTTATTATTTTAATGAACGGCTGATATTGAATGGCGACGCGGCGCATTCCTGGCCACCCATTTCGAGCGGTCCAGAAGAGCTGAAGACATCTATAAATAGGCCGAGGATTCTTCAGTTATTATCATCACAAGCTCATTCGAGTTTTACTAAATAGAGAGAAGTAGTTCGAGTGAATTGTGAGGATATCAGTTCAAGTAGAAACTGATAGGGTTTCACATCCACAGAGAGGTGTGAGGTAAACACGAGTGGTAAAAGTGAGATAGTAAAAATTCGAGGGTTGTAATTTTTACTATAGTGAAGATTTTGCCGACTCGGCCGTGGTTTTTCCCTCTTCGTTAACAGAGGGTTTTCCACGTTAAAGTTCTGGTGTTCTTTCTTACCTTACGGTAATTTTATTTTTACCGTGGTAGTTACTGTGCGGGTCCCACCAAATTTACCCTGTGGGTCCCACTTCTCCCGATCGTCGTACCGAGTCAAACCGAGACCCGTTCCGCTGCGGGGCCCACTCACCACCGCGGGGCCCACCACCATTCCCAACACTTCAAACTTGCTAATATAAATACTGCTTAAGAAAACTAGAAGTAGACTTGACCAAAAGCATATATATAGTCAAAAGCAAGCAGTGATTCACAAAGAGTATCTCAAACTAACTCCAAAGACAAAGAAGCAAAGCCAAATACATAAGAATCTCCTCCTTGGGCTCCTCGAACGATGGCCTCGAGGCGACCTGTGGAAAATTTCAGAATATGTATTAGCTAGAGTTGCCAAATGACACTTGTGAATCTTGCAATTGGATTGTGCTATGGATCTATATTCAACGTGTGCAATCGCACGTAGTTCTGAAATGTTTTGGAAAAACTAAGAACATATATGCCTAAAGTGGTTATGAACAGATCACCTACGCGTATGAGAAAAAACTCAATACCTCCTTTTCGCATTCCTCCTCCTAAATGGACCTTTGCTGAATGCCCAATCCACGTTAATGGTCTGCGTGAGCAGTTCATTTCCATCCATTTCGTTTATAGCTCTTTGCGCTTCCTCAAACCGTCGTTAAGGTTCTACGCCTTTCTTTTTCCTGGTCTTATCTCAAGAATGCTAGTTTATTACAAAAACTTGTGCTCATTGTCTTGAATTTTCTTTTTTTCGTTTGCTGGTATGTAGTTTGTGGGCGGGTTAGGTCTTTCTTGGCAGCTGTCCTTTGGAGTATTGGTCCTTCTCTACTTTTACTCGCATCACTTCTTTGCGAGCGGGCCGGCCCACATCGGCGCGCTGGTCACAGCATTCTTATCAGTGGCGAGCGCTTTGGGCACGCCTCCTTATCTCGGCGCTTTTGTTATTTCGTTCTTATCCAATATCATGGGCGGGATTACCCATTATGGTATTGGGTCGAGCCCGTTTTTTATGGGGCGGGTTACGTGCCTCTGGCGAAATGGTGGGGTTATGGGTTTTGATTTCGGTCGTTAATCTTGCGATTTGGCTTGGAATTGGTGGGGTTTGGTGGAAAGCGACCGGTCTTTGGTAATATTTCTTTTTTTTTTTTCCGAGTTTTCGACTTCGTTTTTTTTCTTTTCGGTTTTGGGAGATGAATCGTATCGTTCGGGCGATGAAAGGGGTTCGACTTTTTTCTTTTGTTTCTGGGTTTTGAATGGATTATTGGGGTTTGTTTTGATCTTTCGGCGAATGATGAAGTTCATAGGATTGTATTTCACGACACATTTTGGCATTGAAACTTCACCCTATCGATATTACTATCGTCGTTTCTAATCACTGTCTAATTTTCGAACCCACGACAAGGCTATGGTGACTGAATTATTAAAAAAATATCCGATGGACTGAAACTATAATAATATCAAGTCCTTTTTATCATTTCTCGACGCTACACATGTGCGATTCATCACCACTGTTTTTTCCTCGTCGCTTTTACGATATATCATCAATCATCTCAAAAGAAGAAAGAGTAATTTGTCCATTTGTATTCGTTGGCCGAAGCTAAACAATAGTCCCCGCTTTTAAAACGACATTTTGACAACAAGTACCAAAAAATCCAATGAATTCATACGTACGCCAACTAGCCACGTTGCATGTGCATATGTGTAAATCGTCGATCCACACAAAGAACCTTAAAAAAGATATCAAGTTTCTACGAGTATATGACGTCATGCTACATGTGTAAATCGGTAATTGCTTAACTGTTTGTCTCGAACTAAAACAACCTTTCTAGCCCAAAAAAAACACGTGCATGTTATTATCAATATAGGTGATCAGTATTGATCGAAAGCCACACATTTGATTAGATCTTATTTGAACATCGTACACGAGGATTGGTCTACCATTTCTTCTTTGCCTCTCTCCCTCTCTCTGCATACATAAATATAAACCAAGAGCACTTGCTCCTCGACACTTACAATAAAAAACAATATTGTATCTAATATACACACAATAATATCTATCCTCAATGTCCGTTTCTCCAAGCAACGTTCAGCTAACTGCTACGACTAAAGTGTTATTAACATATCTTAATCATTTCCCTAAACAGAAAATTAGCTACAACAATGTGTTGAAGCCGCGCCCACGATCGACGATTACGTGCATATGCATGTCTTCTTCTTCACGTTCGGGCACTAATATCATTCCACGACCTGTGAATAAGAGTGCTTCTAGAAGCCCATGGGCTGAAGATATCTTCGATTCAAAACATGATCACAAGGTATATATATATGTATATATATATACATATATAGATATATGTGTGTGTACCTAAGTATGTATTTCATATTAAGATTTAGTTTATCTTGTCGCGTATTGCAGCTTAGAGAAGAATATACTGAAGCAGTCGTCAAGTTATTGAAGGAAACAGTTAGAAGAAAGCTAACAGATGACGAAGAACATCACACTCCAAGAGATAAATTGGTGTTCATAGACACACTTGAGAGGTTGGGCATAGCTTATGATTTCGAGCGTGAGATTGAATATCAAATCGAAAAAATTTCGAAGTATTGCTTCGAACCGAATAACGAAGTCGTCGTCGACCTCGTCACCGCTGCGCTTTGCTTTCGTATGTGTAGACAACATGGCTATAGCGTTTCTTGCAGTAAGTTCTTCGAAAAAAACCTATTTTTCTCTCTTATCGTATAAGAGCTATTTAACTGCCAAAAAAGCTTGAAACTTTATCAATTTTCAGGCGTATTCGAAATGTTTAAAGATCATGAAAACAAATTCAAGGAAGACCTTTGTGGTAAAGACGTCGAAGGGTTGCTCAGCCTATACGAAGCGAGTTTTCTCAGATTTCGCGAAGAAGTAGAGTTAAAGGAAGCTCGAGAATTTGCCACTTATCACCTTAAAAAGGCTAACCTTCGTTTGAAAAACTCGTCCTATCTTAGGGAAAAAGTGAATAGAGCTCTTTTGCAGCCTCTTCACTGGGCCCTCCCAAAAGTCGAGGCTCGTTATTACATCTCAATCTACGAGAAAAAGGAATCGAAGGATGATATGCTCCTAAAGTTGGCCAAAGTAGACTTCCATGTCATGCAGAACATGTACAAGAAAGAGATGCATGAACTCCAAAAGTAAGAAAGAACAACGGAAAAACTCGATTTTCCTATACGCATATATATAATCTTGTCTGAATTGTGCTGCATATACAGGTGGTGGTATGGCTTTGATCTTATGTCAAGACTTCCATATGCAAGAGATTGTATTGTCCCGAGCTATTTCTGGGCTTCTGCGCTGAGCCACAAGCCAAAGTACTCAAGATCTCGAATCGCCGCGACGAAGGTATTTGTGATTGGGACGCTTCTTAACGATACTTACGACAACTATGCTACCCTCGAAGAATTAGAAGCTCTAACAGATGCCATGCAGAGGTAATAATAAACATTGAAGGGAAAGACAAAAAAAAAGTTGTTAACGTGTGCAGTCTCGCCTTATGTAGATTGGATGATACGGACGTCGATAATCTCGCCGACTACATGAAGATAATTTACGATGTGCTCTTACATGCATTCGACGAATTTGAAGAGGAGACGTCCGAGGAACGAAGATCATATGGACTTGCTTACTGCAAGGAAACTGTAAGAAGATGCGACGTTGATAAATGTGTAAAGGTTATTTGCGAAACTATGCCATTTATGTTTCCGCTATATTATTGCATTCTCAGTTCAGACAAGTGGCATCAGCCTTCCATAAGAAGGCGGAGTGGTACAAGAAGCTGGGCAATAAGGAGAGGCCTACCTTCCAAGACTACGTCGGCTCTATGGGGATCACAAGTGGTCTCCAGGTAATACTGGCCGCATTTTACATGCACGACGAATCTTCTTCCAAGGGCACTTTTGATTGGCTGGCGAGTAAGCCCTCGGCCATGGAACGAGCCTCCCTCTATGGCAGATACTTGAACGATATATGCAGTTACGAGGTTAATTATTTTCCCAATATGCATGCATGTCTACAAGGATTGAGAGTTTGGGCTTTGTAAATCTTTTTTCTTTTCTTTTTTTAGCGTGAGCGTGAATCGGGACAATATCCTACGTCGCTGGACTGTTACATGGAAGAGAACGGTGTTTCGTTGCAAGAAACTAAGGAGAAGTTTGCTGAGTTCGCTGAGGAGTGTTGGATGGATTTGAACAAGGAAATGGTCGAAGCCACTTTTGTCCCAAATAAGGATTACTATTATGCTCTGAAGCCCGCCGTTAATTTCTGTAGAGTTATTTTTGCTCTTTACGGCTACGGTTTGGATCTTTTCTCAAGTCCTGAAGATGGTTTAGTTACTAGCATTGATGTGCTGTTGCTTGATCCTATTTTCATGTAGTAAGTGTTTGGAGATAATGCGTACAATCATTTCTTTTCCATCGTTGTATTGTAAGTATGATAATTTCTGTAGTTCGTATGGTTGGAATTTGTTCTCATATCGTACTTTTCTTGGTTGGCTTGTAGGATTGGACTGTAGTCACAAGGTTTGTTCTCTTTCTGAGCAATGCTCGGCATTTCTCTCTATTTGACACACTATATACTACTCCTAAGTTATCTACATTTGGATGTGACGCGGTTATTAAGAAACTTAATATTTTAATAATATAGTACAATTAAAAGGTAAAAAAATATATTATTTGACACGTCTTTTAAGTATTTAATATTAGGGTAATTCTATTGGCACCCACCTTTTTTCTATTCGCACCGCCCTAATTAATATGTAGAGTAAACATTAATTATTTACCAATTACATACCCTATATAAAAAGGAAAAAAAGGTGTTCAATGTTAATAATTTAAGTAATATGTAAAACAATATTATATAAATACTTGCCGATTAAAAAAGGTAATTTTTTCCAACTAACGGGCATGGTAAATGAAGGCCCGCCCCGCCCTACTAGCGGGTAACGGACCTGGTGGGCCCAGCCCGTCCTACAAAATAAAAACAAAAAAATTATATATATAAAAAAAGAATAAAATATTAAATTAAACTAATGAAGTTGAATTACGCCTAATCAAATTTAAATTCTTTAATAATAATAAGTTTTTATTAAATTTGATAAAATTAAAAGTTGGATCTCAAAACTATAAAAACTCATATAATTCATTTACATGTCGATTTTTTAAGAATATTCTATGATATTTGGTGGGCCTGCCTGCGGCCCGCGCGGGCTTCCCGGATAGGCCCGCCCTCTGGTGGGCCTGAGAAATGGCAGTCCGCTCCGCCCTACTGGCGGATAGCGGCCTAGTGGGCCCGCCTTGTCCTAAAAAATAAAAATAAAAAAAATTATATAAAAAATTTAAAAAAAATTAGAATAAACTAATGAAGTTGAATTACTCCTAATCAAATTTAATTTTTTAATAAAAATTTATTTATGTTATTAGATTTGATTAAATTAAAAATTGGATCTCAAAAATATAAAAAACCTATATAATTTATTTACATATTAATTTTTTTAAAAAAATATTTTATATTTGGCGGGCCTGCCGGTGGCCCGCGCGGGCTTACCTGCATAGCCCGTCCTCTGGTGGGCCTGAGAAATGGCAGCCCGCCCGTTACATTGGCGGGCCCACGGCTTGCAGGCCCATTTGACAGTACCAGGGTGGGGCGGGCGGGCCCGCGGGCTACGAGCATTTTTGCTAGTTCTAAATGTGTCATTGGTTAAAATGACTTAATTAATCATTTTTTAATAGTCCATGTAATTAATATTATTGATTTAATGGAAAATAAATTAATAAAATTTTTTTGTTGAATCATGTGATTATTTAAAATTATTATTACAAAAATCAAGTGTTAAGGGGGGTGTAAAGAGTGGTATAGGGGGTGTAGGGGGTGTGAATAGTAGGACCCTTAATATTATTATATTGATTGTTTGTGATGGTTTTTTACTAAATAAGGAAATGTACAAAAGATTGTGGAACGTCCGATTTAGTAAAATGTACAAAAATTACTAGGAAGGAGGTAGTACTAGCTAGGATATAACTTAATTAATAGATAAAGGGTAAAATAATAAGTTTAATACCTAGCTAGCTCAGTGTAGTAATAGTAAATAAATATATAAGAGAATAGTGTATCAATGGTACAAACACTTGTTAGACTTTGGCGTGGCGGAGTTCGTCAGATCTGAGACGGAGAACTTTAAGCTCTGTTTTCGGTATACATACTCTTAGAAATCAAATTTGAAATTACGCACAATAATAATATTTTATCATATCATTCGAAAAAACTTTGAATAGTGTTGTAAAATTATTGCAAGAGATTAGAGAGCATAATAGAGATTTTCATACACTTATCCATTCACTTCACCATCACCTCTATTTATAGGCTTGAGATAACCTTCACATTTGATGTTACATAATGTAAATAAATACACTTAAGAGGCCATAAACATGAGGAGGTTATGGGTTAAGTATGGAGATTGTTAATGTCGAAGATTTCGAGAAGATTTTGTCTTCCTTCCCCTAAATAAGTAGAGCACATACATGTCAAAAATAAAAGATTGCAACTACCAAATATGGAAGATATGAGATCAAACAATAAGGAGAGAAGATCGAATCAAATATTTACTATATTTGGAGAGATCTTCAAGGAGATATTTTAGAAGATATTCAAGGGATCTTTTACCAATTCAAGGAGGAGCCAATGCCTATAAAAGAAGGATTTTCGAGCTGCCATAGGTGTGCTTTCGTACGAGAAATTTGAGAGTTTTCATGGAGTCTCTTTGGAGCGACATATTGAGCGAAAATCATGAGCGAAGCACATATCGAGTTTGAGTTTTACTTGTCACGAGAGCGTCTTTTTAGCCTATTATTCTATTTTGCAAAAGTCTTCTTAGGACTTTCTAGTTTGGTGGATCGTTAGATTCCATTCTTTTCTAGGCTTGAATTTTACTATCGCTTGATAGTTGTTTTTATAATCCATCGTAATAGTGGAATTTTGCAATGAGGCACACATCAAGTTTCTAACTTGCTGCACAAAATTTATATCTCGTGTCTTTATGTTTTCATCGCTGAGTATTTTGTTTATTCCGCTGTGCGTTCATTGTTGAGAGTAGTGTGGAGTCAACATTAGGTTCAACATATCAGTCACCAGTTTACTACTTAGCGTTTACATCCATATCGTACCGGAACCACGTCAAAGTAGTATCAGAGCCTCCACTTGACGTGACTAAGCGTTGATCCATTATAATGGATGTTACAAGCTCAAACCATCTCGGCAAAGTCCCTGTGTTAGACGGTTCCAATTATGCCTATTGGAGGTTCATGTGCGCCAATGCATCAAGTCCATAGATGTGTGAACGTGGAAAGCTGTTCTCAACGGTTACACTCCACCTCGAACTCCTCCAGATGCTGATGGCGAAGTCATTGACAAACCAATCGAAGAATGGACGATTGCTGAAAAGAATGCGGTCGAGTACGACGACAAAGCTCTTAATGCCATCTCCTCGATGGACATCTTCATGTTCAAAATCATTCAGAATTGTTCGACGGCAAAGAACGCTTGGGATCTACTTCAGAGGTACTGCGAAGGCGATGCAAGCGTGAGGGAAACCAAACTGCGATATCTCCTCAATCAGTTGAAAACCTCATAATGAAGGAAGACGAGGATATCACTACATACTTTGGGAAGATTCTGACGATTTCAAGCGAGTGTGATAGCCTCGGAGATCCGATCGCAAATAAGGTACTTGTTTCTAAAGCTTTACGTACTTTAACTGAAAAGTTTAATGTGAAGGTAGCGGCGATCGAGGAAGCACACAACCTGTCCACTATGGAGTTCAACACGTTGATGAACATCATGAAGAATTACGAGACCAACCTTGACGTTCAAAAGAGGGCATCACGCGGCAAAAGCCTTTCGTTAGTCAGTCAACCATCCAAGGTTCAAACCGAGGATGACTCTAACAATGATGATGATACTGCTATGCTGGTGAAGAACTTTGCGAAGTTTCTCAGAAAGAACAAGATTGTTGAGAAGAATGTTGGCCAGAATGCTGGACCAACATTCAGGAAGGGGCAGAATGTCAAAGCTGAACCCTCGTCGGCTCCTCCCTTCTTCAAACGCAAACCAGATGGAAAGAAGAAGAACATCAACTACGAATCTATAAGATGCTACGAATGCCAAGGATGGCGCCATTTTGCCAACGAGTGTGCAAATACCCTCCGCAAGCACGGATAAGCTATGTGGATCGATCTTTCTGATAATGAAGATGAAGAACCATGTCCAAGGAGACCAAGCAATCATCGGTTACTATTCAGTCCTTCTCGGATGAAGATGACGATGAAGATCATCAAATCGGCTTCACTGCGGTAACTGATGTTGAGCCAACATTGGACTCAACATCTGATAAACAGATTATTTTTGATTACGATGACTCAAACTGTTTTGATGGGTTTTCAAGTTCTGATGATGCAGATTTAGAACCAGACGTTTGTGCAGCCATGAAGCTACTGTTCATATAATTTGAAATAGAGAAGGAGAAAAATGCACAACTCAAAGCCGCCGTGAAAGTGTTGTCCGAAAGAATGAAAAGAACGAAAAAGTGATCGAAGGCCTGCTTCAAGGGATGAACAAACTGGAAGCTGTGTTGACGTGCAAGGACAGAGTGATAGACAAGCTTCAGAAGCAAGTCGATGATGCTAACCAAACTTTCTCGAAGATGAACAAGGGTAAATCGACCCTTGATGAGGTATTATCTCTAGGTATTTTTGATAAGCAAGGTCTATGTTTCAATACTGAGCCCATTAATGAAGTCCCCAAACCTGTGACACATGTTCAGCCCAAGATAGCTTTTGTTAAAGAAAAGTCGCATGTTTCGGGTGATCCTATTAAAACTGCGAGTGTTAAGAAGAGTCCTAAGCATGCTGCTCTTAAGTCTAAGGATAGGTCATTTAAATGTCATCATTGCATGCAATCTGGTCATATCAAACCGTTTTGCTGGAAGTTGAAGGGGGAGATTTCTGCGAAGAAATCGATGTCGGCTGAAATGTCGTCCAACATTTCGCTCAACATTGAGAAATCAGTGTTGAAAGGAATGGATGGAGAGATTACGGCTGGCTCACCTTCAAATTCTGATAGTCCAAATGCTGTGTTATCATCTAAGAAAGTTTGGGTAGAGAAATCCGTTCATAAATGCAATGTTGTGTATACCTCATTGCGAGCTAACGTGATAGGTTCTTGGTACTTCGATAGCGGGTGTTCCCGA
Organism: Craterostigma plantagineum; assembly: GCA_027422505.1. NCBI lineage: Eukaryota > Viridiplantae > Streptophyta > Magnoliopsida > Lamiales > Linderniaceae > Craterostigma > Craterostigma plantagineum. The sequence goes on along the minus strand of JAPQWV010000018.1, from coordinate 21,577,368 downwards.
CATATGACGGGTACCAAGGAGTTTCTAAGTGACTACACACCTTTGAGCAGCGGATCTGTGACGTTTGGAGGTGGTGCAAAGGGACGGATTCTTGGCCGCGGAAGACTGAATGTGGCTGACTTTCCTAGACTAAGCAATGTTCTACATGTCGAAGGTCTTGTGGCTAATTTAATTAGCATAAGCCAGCTTTGCGATGACGACCTTGAGGTACGTTTTAATAAAGAATGTTGTGATGTATTTAACATCGATTGTGTTCGAGTGATGGCAGGTAAAAGGTCAAGTGATAATTGCTATCTAGTCGGCAACAAATCCAGCAAGGACAGATGCCAACTGTCGAAAGCCGAAGATGAAGTGATCATTTGGCATTACAAGCTAGGCCACGTCAAATACCGGACCCTGGAGCAGCTTATCAAACACGAAGCAATCAGAGGCATTCCAAAGCTGAAGGAGTTTGGTAAGGTTGTATGTGAGTCATGCTTGAAGGGTAAGCAAGTGCATGCTAGTCATAATTGTTGACCCACAATCTGCTCAACATTTCAAAACTACCCACCGTTTTCAGTTGATACATATGAATTTGATGGGTCCGCTGGAAGTAGATAGCATTGGTGGTAGGAAATATGCTTATGTGCTCGTTGATGACTACTCTAGATATGTATGGATTTTCTTTCTTAGGGAAAAAATGGAGTCGTATGATTTCTTCAAAAAATTCTGTGCTATGATTAAGAATAATTTCAGTGCTTCAATCTTTCGTATTAGGTCTGATCATGCTAGGAAATTTGAGAATCAATTGTTCGATGAATTCTGTGATAGGGAAGGCATTATTCATGAGTATTCATCTCCTAAGACGCCCCAACAAAATGGGGTGGCCGAAAGGAAGAATAGGACTTTACAAGAAATGACATGTGTTATGTTGCATTCTATGAGTCTTTCTAAGAGGTTTTGGGCTGAAGCGTTGCATACGGCATGTCATATAGCTAATCGTGTGTTTTTTCGTCATGGTACTAAAATGACTTCGTATGAATTGTTGAATGGGAAAAAGCCTACTGTCAAGTACTTTCATGTTTTTGGATGCTACTGTTATATGCTTAATGATCGTGAGAACTTGACCAAATTTGATTCGAAGAGTGATAAATGTATCTTCCTAGGTTATTCCTCGAATAGTCGTGCTTATCGAGTGTACAATCTGCGATTAAAATCTGTTAAGGAATCTATTAATATAGTTTTTGATGATGCTACTGACCTAAGCAGAAATGCTCCACAAGTTGATATTTCAGATGTTATTCAAGCTGCCAGTGAGACAGAGGTTAATGTGGAGGAAAATGTTGAGCCAACATCTGACTCAACATGTGCACCTGAACAGACTGATGAGGCTGGACCTAGTGAAGTTCGGAATCCCCACCTAAGATACAGAAGGACCATCCCACTGACCTAATCATCGGAGATCTGAACGACGGAAGGAAAACCAGAGACAAGCCACGAAAGGACTACAAGTCAATGGTAAGAAATGTATGCATGAACTCCGTATACAACGAGGTACACTTTAACTATTTTGTATCTGAAATTGAGCCAAAAACGTTCTTGAAGCTCTCAAGGACAGTTTTTGGATCAAAGCCATGCAAGAAGAATTGTTGCAATTCGAGAAAAATCAAGTATGGATCTTAGTTCCACGGCCGAGAGACATTAATGTCATAAGCACTAAGTGGAATAAGAATAAGTCTGATGAGCATGGTAGAGTAGTTAGGAATAAAGCGCGTCTAGTTGTCCAAGGCTATACACAAGTCGAGGGAATTGATTTCGATGAGACATTTGCCCCCGCTGCTAGACTTGAATCGATTAGGTTATTGCTAGCTATTGCATGTTGGCTCAACATTACCTTACATCAAATGGATGTTAAGGGTGCGTTTTTGAATGGTTATATTGATAAAGAAATTTTGTTGAGCAGCCTAAAGGATTTGAAGATCCACATTTTCCTAATCATGTTTGTAAGTTGCAGAAAGCGCTTTATGGACTTAAGCAGGCGCCTAGAGCTTGGTATGGTAGGTTGACGACGTTCCTACTTGAGTTTGGGTTCGTGCGAGGTGAAGCTGATCGCACACTTTTTGTAAAAAGAGTTGATGCAAATATTTTGATAGCCCAGATTTCTGTAGATGATATTGTTTTTGGCTCTAGTTCTCAAATCATGTTAGACCAATTCGTACATGCTATGACGTCTACTTTCGAAATGAGTATGATTGGTGAGCTAACATTTTTCTTAGGCCTGCAGATTAAGCAAAGCAACGACGGTACTTTTATGTTCCAGGAGAAGTATGCGAAGAACATAGTGAAGAAATTCGGGCTAGATACTGCCAAGGTAATGAAAACACCGATGGGATCAACACAAAGGGTAAGTAAAGATAATGTTGGACAGAATGTTGACCCCACATTGTATCGTTCCATGATAGGCAGTCTTTTATATCTTTCAGCGAGTAGAACTGATATTATGTTTAATGTTTGTGTTTGCGCTAGATATCAGGCTGAGCCAAAAATTTCCCATTTAAATGTGTGAAGAGAATATTAAGATATGTGAGTGGTTCGTGTAGTTTAGGGTTATGGTTCTCGAAAGATACTAACACGAATCTTGTAGTTATAGAGATGCAGATTGGGCAGGAGACGAAGATGACCGCAAGAGCACAAGTGGCGACTGTTTCTTCTAAGGTAATAATCTTGTGTCTTGGTATAGTAAGAAACAAAATTGCGTGTCACTTTCTACGGCTGAGTCTGAATATGCAGCTGCAGGTAGTTGCTGTAGGGGTGAGCAAAAATATTCGGAAACCGGACTCCGATCCGGTATCCGGTTTTCAAAACTAGGAAAAACGGATATCCTGTTTTAAAAACCGGATCGGATATCCGATCCGATTTATTTTAAAATAAACCGGATCGGATACGGATAGTGGTTTGTCTAAAATTCGAATATCCGGTATCCGGTTTTATATTTCAAAAAATAAAAAAAAATAGTCTAAAAAGAAAAATGAAGGTCCAAAAAGGAAAAAAAATATCAAGTAGAATATTTAATTTATCTTATTTTATTATTGCAAAAACTTTGTTAGATAATTGAGATAAAAAAAATAAAAATAAAACATCGAGATGCAAGTTAAAAAATTAATGTGAATTTGTGGTATTGTGTTTATTAATTATTATGTAATTTTGATCATAAATTCACATATTGTGTGAATGACTATGTGTAGAAATTCTTATATCAAAAAATATATTTGATAAGAAATAAAAAATATAATTTTGAAAAGAAAATAATAAAAAATATAAGAAAAATAGATTTAAAAACTGGATGCGGATATCCGGTATAAATATCCGAATAAACCGGATATCCGATTTTCGAATATCCGATTAAACCGGAGCGGATACGGATACCATTTTTCGATATCCGAAAATCCGGATATCCGGATTTCGGATATCCGAAAAACCGTTATCCGGTTTTGCTCACCCCTAGTTGCTGTACTCAGCTTATTTGGTTGAATAGCATGTTAAGTGATTATGGCTTAGAGAGTCAATCCGTGCTCATGTAGTGTGATAATCTAAGTGCCATTAATATTTCTAAGAATCCTATTCAGCATTCACGTACCAAGCATATAGATATTAGGCATCATTTTCTGAGAGATATGGTAGAGAAAGAATTAGTGCACATTGAGCATATAGACACGAAACATTAGTTAGCTGACATTTTCACGAAAGCATTGGATTTTGAAAGATTTTCGGACTTGAAAAAATCCATAGGTTTGCATCAGTCTGTCCGAATGTTGGTCCAACATTTAGATCAACATAGCGTATGTCGAACTTGATGGTCACTGTTTTGATGTTTGATTCAATGTTCTTTCTGTTATTCCGTGAAATGATTTGACTCATCTAGACCGTTCTCTAAAATGACCCTCTTCCTCTATATATATATATATATATATATATATATATATATATATATATATATATATTGCTCTGATTCTTTTTCAAGATACAGGTTCAGGTAATAAGTTTCCCTAGGTACATGGCATTCGCGGTGACGATTTACTCTTTGCGACAAAAATCCTGACCTTAATGATAAGGATCATATAAGAGCTGTGCATAATACTACTAGTCTATTACTAAAGTAAGTAGGACAGAAAATGAAAGGGAATTGAGTTTAGAGTGCTGAACAGAAAAGTCTGGAATTTCAGAGTAGAATGTTGATTCTGATGTTGGGGCAACATATGTGACTGTCAGTTTGATCATGCTTTAATTTTGTGCTTTTGTTTATTTGCATTAGCTTTCAGGTCAACATTTATTAGTTGCGTGTGTCTAGTGTCAATATCTCTAAGAATTGCATTAGTTTCTCTTGAAGAACAGCCCGCTACGCTTGTCTCATGTGCTCATCAACATTGCTAAATCGGTTAGTATCGCTCGCTCCTATTTTGATTTTTGACTTGGTATGTTTCGCTGAAGCATGACTTACTCCTGATTGTTTCGTATGCGTGTATTCTCTTGGACTGTTAAGAATTTTTTTTGGCTTGGCTCGATAACTTCCATTTTCGCAAATCCTATTTCATAATATAGGCAATCTCTGCATATTCGATAAGTTACTTTTATAGACTTCAAGACTTATACTGCTCTGCTTTGATACTCCAATCTTGAATGTCTATTGTGCACTCACCCAATTTCGAGTCTGAGAATGTTGAACCAGATGTTGGATCCACATCTTCCTCAACGTTTCACCTGGAGAGATTCTCTGAGGTTTACCTTTTCCAATAAGGGGGAGTAGATGGTGCTAATCAAGGTGGTGCAACTTTTGCTGGTAGTGCTAAGGGAACTTCGACAGGGGAGCTAGACCGAAACAGAAAGAAGCTAAAGACACCATTGAGAGTTTGAATTTCTTATCCTTATCAACTTTTTGCGTGCCTGATTAAGTTTTATACTTTTGTGCATGCTGATTTAGTTCTCTAATATGATTGCCTGTTGAACGTTTGTATTTGCAGATTTCCCTAAAGAACCTTGGACGGCTTTGTACTAATTTCTAGTACTTTGTTATTTTTACTCTAACCATATTTGCTTGGCTTTTGGTTGAGTATATTTCGCCTTCAGGGGGAGTACTGGAACGTCAAATTAAGGGGGAGATTTCTTCCTTCCCAAAAGGGGGAGATGGTGCAGAAGAAGAAGCCGGCACACTAAGCTAAGTGGATGTGCATGGTTTTTGGGAAGAAAGGGACAAAGGGAGAGATTGTTAATGTCGAATATTTCGAGAAGATTTTGTCTTCCTTCCCCTAAATAAGTAGAGCACCTACATGCCAAAAATAAAAGATTGCAACTACCAAATATGGAAGATATGAGATCAACAATAAGGAGAGAAGACCGAATCAAATATTTACTATATTTGGATAGATCTTCAAGGAGATATTTTAGAAGATATTCAAGGGATCTTTTACCATTTCAAGGAGGAGCCAATGCCTATGAAAGAAGGATTTTCAAGCTGCCATAGGTGTGCTTTCGTACGAGAAATTTGAGAGTTTTCATGGAGTCTCTTTGGAGCGACATATTGAGCGAAAATCATGAGCGAAGCACATATCGAGTTTGAGTTTTACTTGTCACGAGAGCGTCTTTTTAGCCTAGTATTCTATTTTGCAAAAGTCTTCTTAGGACTTTCTAGTTTGGTGGATCGTTAGCTTCCATTGCTAGGCTTGAATTTTACTATCGCTTGATAGTTGTTTTTATAATCCATCGTAATAGTGGAATTTTGCCATGAGGCACACAACAAGTTTCTAACTTGTTGCACAAAATTTATATCTCGTGTCTTTACGTTTTCATCGCGAGTATTCTGTTTATTCCGCTGTGCATTCATTGTTGAGATTAGTGTTGAGTCAACATTAGGTTCAACATATCAGTCACCAGTTTACTACTTAGCGTTTACATCCATATCGTACCGGGACCACTTCAGAGATAATGAGGAGGTTATGAGTTGAATAGAATATGAGTGGAAATCCACATAAAATACATATTTATAACACTCCCCATTGGATGTCCATCTTTCGGTAAAATGCCTCGTTAAAACCTTACTAGGAAAAACCCAAAGGGATAAAATCCTAGTGAAGGAAAAAGAGTACATTTTCCTATACGATGTTGCCTCGTTAAAAACCATACCCGGAAAACCCAAAAACCGTGGTTAAGGAAAAATGAGTACAACATAGTATTTCTCCCCCTCTTGAGCACATCATTTGATATTATTCATTCGACGCATTCCAATCTTATAAACCAGCTTTTCAAATGTTGGAGTCGGCGGTGATTTCCTCAACACCGCTAGATTGTCACATGAACGAATTTGTTGAACGATAATTTCACCATTCTTTTGATGATCGTGAGTGAAAAAGAACTTTGGTGAGATATGTTTCGTCCGGTCACCCTTTATGTAACCGTCCTTTAATTGAGCGATACATGCGGCGTTATCTTCGAATAATATCGTTGAAGCTCCTTTGTCCAAATTTAAGCCGCATGTTCCTCGAACATGATGAATTACTGATCTCAACCAAAAACACTCCCGACTTGCTTCGTGTATTGTCAAAATTTCTGCATGGTTTAAAGAAGTGGCAGCTATAATTTGTTTCATTGAGCGCCAAGAAATAGTCGTACCACCACATGTAAAACTATAACCCGCTTGGGACCGAACACTATGCAGATCAGACAAATAACCAGCATCCGCATAGCCTATGAGATCGCATTTTGCAGATTTAGGATAGTAAAGACCCAAATCTATCGTACCTTGAAGGTATCGAAATATATGCTTAATGCCATTCCAATGCCTTCGTGTGGGTGAAGAACTATACCTTGCTAGCAAATTAACCGCAAATGATATATCAGGACGGGTATGGCTTGCAAGATACATTAGTGCTCCTATTGCACTTAGATATGGTACTTCTGGACCAAGTAGTTCTTCGTTATTCTGACAAGGTCGAAATGGATCTTTATTCACATCCAGTGATCTCACTATCATAGGCGTGCTCAAGGGGTGTGCTTCATCCATATAAAAGCGTTTAAGCACTTTTGCAGTATAAGCGGACTGATGCAAGAATACGCCATCATCAAGATGCTCAATTTGTAAACCAAGACAAAATTTTGTCTTGCCAAGATCCTTCATTTCAAATTCTTGCTTTAAATAATCAGCCGCTGTTTGGAGCTCGTCGGGAGTTCCAATTAGATTAAGGTCATCGACATATACAGCTATGATGACAAAATTTAACCCTGATCTCTTTTTAAATAAACAAGGACATATTTAATCATTTTTATATCCTTTTTTTAATTGTTTTCGCTAAGGCGGTTATACCACATACGTCCGGCTTGCTTTAAACCGTAAAGAGATCTGCATAGTTTGATCAAGTAAGATCACGAGAACGATGGATATATTCTTCAGGCAGTTTAAATCCTTCAGGGAGTTTCATATAAATGTCACTATCTAACGTGCCATTTAAATATGCCGTGACAACATCCATCAAACGCATTTCCGGTTTTTCATTTGATGCCAGACTAGTTAAATATCGAAAACTAATCGCATCCACTACGGGGGAATACGTTTGATCATAATCAATGCCGGGTTTTTGAGAAAAACCTTGTGCGACAAGACGCGCATTATATCGCACAATTTCATTTTTCTCATTTCTTTTCCTCACAAAAACCCATTTATACTCTACGGGCTGCACATCTTCTGGTGTGCGCATTCCTGGTCCAAAAACTTTACGTTTTGCCAGTGAATTCAATTCAGCTTGAATTGCGTCATTCCACTTTGGCCAATCATCTCTAAGCTTACATTCATTCATAGACCTAGGTTCAAGATCCTCATTATCATTAACAATTGTTTTTGCCACTGCGTATGCGAAAATATCGTCGACGTTTATTTCATTTCGATCCCGTATTTTTCTACTCATGACATAATTTATTGAGATCTCATGATTATCAACTTTTTCAGGTACCTGTGTTTCTTCTGGAAACTTTTCAATAGTCATATCAGTAGACTCTTCAGGAGTTTTAGTTTCCCCGGGGCCACCTTGAATTATTGCTCCTTTTCTTTTACGAGAAACTTTATCTTTAGAACCGATTGGTCTACCAGGTTTTAAACATGCCATAGACTCATTAGCAGTGGTTATTTGTCCTTCAGGTATACTAATTTTAATCGGAGCATTAACAGCCGGAATATGAGATTTAGTAACTCTTTTAGGGTCATTAAATCGCATCTGGTAATTGATTTGCTAAATTTTGCAAATGAATTATCTTTTGAACTTCCAGTTCACATTGCTTAGTACGAGGATCATAATCAGATAATGATAATTCATTCTAACTAATTATCTTTTCCGGTGTTTTTTCATCTCTCCCTAATGTTGGGAAAACTGATTCGACAAAATGACAATCAGCAAATCTGGAATTAAATAAATTTCCAGTCTTTGGCTCGAGATACTTAATTATAGATGCGGATTCAAAGCCAACATAAATTCCCAACCTTCTTTGAGGCCTCATCTTTGTGCGTAACATAGACCGCACACCCAAATATTTTTAGGTGGGAAATATTTGGTTCCTGACCCTGAACCAATTGCATTGGGGAGACCTCATGGTAATGCGTTGGCCTAATGCGAATTACGCTGCCGCATGCAAAATAGCATGACCCCAAGCAGAAGTTGGGAGATTCGCTCTCATAAGTAATGGCCGAGCAATTAATTGTAAGTGCTTTATAAACGATTCCGCAAGACCGTTTTGTGTATGAGCATAAGCTACTGGATGTTCGACACTTAACCCAATTGCCATACAATAATCATTAAATGCTTGTGAACAAAATTCACTAGCATTGTTAAGACGGATTGTCTTGATAGGATAATTGGGAAAATGAGCGCGTAACCGAATCAATTCACCTAATAATCTCGCAAATGCGAGATTGCGAGTTGATGATAAGCCTACATGCGACCATCTCGTCGATGCATCGATTAAAATCATAAAATAACGAAATGGTCCACATGGTGGGTGAATCGGCCCACATATATCGCCATGTATGTGCTCCAAAATAGGAGATTCTTTTCTTACTTTTAATTTTGAAGGCCGAACAATTAATTTGCCTTGAGAGCATGCAACACCAGAGAATTCATTAAATCGAAGTATTTTTCGATTATTCAAAGAATGACCACATGAATTCTCAATAATTCTTCGCATCATTATAGAACCGGGATGGCCCAACCGGTTATGCCAAATAATAAACTCATCATCATTTGTAAACTTCTGGTTACAATTGTATATGATTCAAAAACGTAGAAATGTGCGTGTAGTACAATCCCGATGAATAAGAAGGTAATTTTTCCAATACAACTTCCTCTTCGGAAATAGTATTTGTAATATACAAGTATTCATTTTTACCTTCATTTTTAGTCTCAATATGATATCCATCCCGGCGGATATCTTTAAAACTCAACAAATTTCTATTGGACTTTGAAGAACATAACGCATCATCTACGCAAAATTTTGTTCATTGGGGCAAAATTATCATTCCTCTTCCGGAGCCTTCGATAATATTTGTACTACCACATGTAGTACTAACATGTGACTCTTTCATCACGAGAGAAGAAAAATATTTCTTGTCTTTAAATATCGAATGCGTTGTTGCGCTGTCTGCGAGACATAATTCTTTGCCATTCGTACGAGAAACATCCATTTTCTTAAACGTAGAAAAATAAAAATAATATTAATAACCACCACTAATTGTTACCCTTCACTTTTCGTGGTGAGTTGCATTTTTGGAATAACCACCACGATTATAATGATTCCTTCCACGTCCACGACCACGACCACGTCCTCTAACTTGCTTATAATCATGTTGCACGGCTGACGCGTTTACTTCAGGAAACGGTGCAGCACTTGGACGGGCCTCCTGATTTTTCAATAAAAGCACATTGTTTTGTTCAGCAACAAGAAGACAAGAGATCAATTCAGAATATTTTTTAAAACCCTTTCACGATATTGCTGCTGCAGGAGCACATTCGAAGCGTGAAAAGTGGAGAAAGTTTTCTCCAACATGTCTTCATCTGTCACTTTCTCGCCACATAGTTGCAACTGAGAACTGATTCTAAAGATTGCTGAATTATACTCACTTACGGTTTTGAATCTTGCAGACGCAAGTGTATCCAATCGTAACGAGCTCGTGGAAGAGTAACCACCTTTTGATGTTCGTACCTTTCTTTCAAGCTTGTCCACAAGACAAGTGGATCTTTGATCGCCAGGTACTCACTTTTCAGCCCCTCGTCAAGATGATGACGAAGAAATATCATTGCTTTGGCCTTTTCTTGACTAGTGGCTTCATTTTCGGCTTTTATGGTCTCACCAAGACCATTAGCATCTAGATGAATTTCAGCATCCAGAACCCATGACAAGTAATTCTTCCCCGTGTCAAGAGCGACGAACTCAAGTTTTGCAAGGTTAGCCATAATGAAAAGCGTACGTAACGTACAAAGAACTAAACTTACTCTAGAAGAAATAAACGTCAGGCGTCGGCTAGAGTCTCGTGCTGATAACGTGTTGTAAAATTATTGCAAGAGATTAGAGAGCATAATAGAGATTTTCATACACTTATCCATTCACTTCACCAACACCTCTATTTATAGGTTTGAGGCAGCCTTCACATTTGATGTTAGATAATGTAAATAAATACACTTAAGAGGCCATAAACATGAGGAGGTTATGTGTTAAGTATTGAGATAATTGGGAGGTTATGAGTTGAATAGAATGTGAGTGGACATCCACATAAAATACATATTTATAACAGAGATAACAAATATTTGAATGTGCAATTGTGCAGGCATTTATTCACTGTTCTTTTTATTAAAACAATTCTCTGTGAATTACAAAATAATAAATAATATGCTGTGGGTAAATTTTAAACCAAATCTAATTCCCCAATTTTCCTTCGTCGCCACCATTGTCGTGTTCTTCCACTGTGAGACAAAACTTCTGAAATTCAATATCAAGCTTTCAACGAAATAGAATAATCTAAAATAAAAAATAAACGAAAACATAAAAAAAAGGAGAAAAGGGTTTGACGTGTGAACAGTGCAAGTGACCGCTAGGTTGAGTGGGCCACTGTAGCTTTCACCACCAATGGCGCTGCGTTTGCAATTCCTTTGGAGAACTCTCAGGTCTATTTGTATTCGTTCACCAAAGCTAAATCATGTGATTAAAGCGTTAGGTATTTAGCCTCACAATATACCACAAAAATATGTGAATCCATTACTGGGAAATAACGTACGTCAACTAGCCGTTGCATGTGCATCGTGAAGGAAGAAGAAGCCAACGCCACATCTTTTCTTGGCGCGGTAGCGGACTTGGTTGAAGGATTCAACATGGAAACCCCCAAACGAGTCGGGGTAAAAACCACGGGGTAAGGAAGAAGAATCTACTTAAGAAAATATAAGAATTACAACCTCTCAATCTATAAATGAGAAAAACCTCAAGCTCTCTCTTTATAGTCGGATAAAATAACCAAACTCTCTATTTTTATTTCTCTCTATTTTTCTCTCGCACGGTCTTTTAGTTGTGCTTGCTTATGCGGGGATGCCTTCTGCTTGAGCTTCGTAGGCCTATTTATAGGCAATAAGCCTCGACAGTAAATGTGAAAGAAAGAAAATAATGAGCACCACCTTCTGACTACGAATTGCCCACGTGAAAAATCATTCTCTTCTCCCTTTGATTTTTCCAAAGCCGCATATGATGACATCTTGTCGAGTTGTCGTGCGGAAAAAAGGGTATTTTGAGAAAGACATCGTCGATCAACACAAAGAACCTTTTAAAAAGATATCAAGTTTTCTACGAATGTATGAGGTCATGCTACATGTGTAAATCGTTATGCATATTTGTCTCGAACTAAACAACCCTTTCTAGCCCAAAAAGAAATCGTGCATGTTATTATCAATATTGGTGTATTGATCGAAAGCCACACATTTTTGTTAATTAGCTGGATCTTATTTCAACATCGTACATACCGTTTCTTCTTGGGATTCTTACGTCATGCCTCTCTCTCTCTCTCTCTCTCTCTCTCTCTCTCTCTATATATATATATAAATGAATCTAAGAGCACTTGCTCGACCTTCAAGAGAAAACACGATATCATATTTAATATACACACAATAATATCTCGATGACAGTTTTTCTAAGCAACGCTCAGCTACATGCTATGAGTAAACTGAAAAGCCGCAGTAATTTATTAAGATATATTAACCACTTATATAAACAGAAACTTAGCTACAACAATGTGTCGAAGCCGTGCCCACGATCGACGATTACCTGCATCTCTTCTTCTTCACCTTCAGACAGTAATATCATTCCACGACCTGTGAATAAGAGTGCTTCTAGAAGCCCATGGGCTGAAGATGTCTTTGATTCAAAACATGATCACAAGGTATATATAGATATGTGTGGGTGTGTGTGTTACCGTTCCTAAGTACTTTATTTCATATATATTGAGACTTAGTTTATCTTCATGTCTTTTTGATCCATACTGTTGCAGCTTAGAGAAGCAGTAGTGACGTTACTGAAGGAAAGAGTTAGAAGAAAGCTAACAGACGAAGAAGAACATCACACACCAAGAGATAAATTGGTGTTCATAGACACACTTGAGAGGTTGGGCATAGCATATGACTTCGACCGTGAGATTGAATATCAAATCGAAAAATTTCAAAGTATTGCTTCGAACCCAATAATGAAGTCGTCGATCTCTTCACCACTGCGCTTTGCTTTCGTATCTGCAGACAACATGGCTATAGTGCTTCTATCAGTATGTTCTTAAAAAAATAGCTTTTCGATCTTATCGTACGATCTATTTAACAGCCAAAAAAGTTTGAAACTTTATCAATTGTCAGGCGTATTCGATAAGTTTAAAGATCATGAAAACAAATTCAAGGAAGGCCTTTGTGGTAACGACGTCGAAGGGTTGCTCAGCTTATACGAAGCGAGTTTTCTCAGATTTCACGAAGAAGTCGAGTTAAAGGAAGCTCGAGAATTCGCCACTCATCACCTTAATAAAATGGCTAACCTTCGTTTGAAAAACTCGTCGTATCTTAGGGAAAAAGTGAATAGAGCTCTTTTGCAGCCTCTTCACTGGGCCCTCCCAAAAGTCGAGGCTCGTTATTACATCTTAATCTACGAGAAAAAGGAGTCGAAGGATGATATGCTCCTAAAGTTGGCCAAACTAGACTTCCATGTCATGCAGAACATGTACAAGAAAGAGATGCATGAACTCCAAAAGTAAGAAAGAACAACGAAAAAAATCGATTTTCCTATACGCATATATATAATATTGTCTGAATTTGTGTGTTACATGTATGTACAGGTGGTGGTATAGCTTTGACCTTATGTCCAAACTTCCATATGCAAGAGATTGTATTGTCCCGAGCTATTTCTGGGCTTCGGCGCTAAGCCACGATGTTAGGAATATTTTATTGTGTCCAATTAAGTCAGGTTATCTTAATCTTGTAGTTTTATTCTGCCCTAGGACTTAATTGTAAATATACTTAACTTGTGGGTATATTAGTTATATTGGGCCCAGTTAGCCCATTAGGGCTTATGTATAAATACCCTAAACGATACATCATTTAGGGTTGCTGATTCATTAATAGAGTTGACGACTTTTCTGAAGAACTCGCGCTTCCAACTCTACAATTCTTCTATTGGTATTACTTCTTTATTGCTTCCGTAATTTATCGTATCAGGTAATACTAATCAATTGAATCAGTTCAAGGTTGGATAAAATCGGCCTAACAAGTGGTATCAGAGCCGAAATCGTGGATCAAATTCATCAGATTTATCTCGGCTTGATTTTCAAAATTTTCACTTTTTATTCAAAGATTATCAATTCCTTTTCGTCCAAGTTCCCAGATTCTTCTCGGCTCATGGAGAACGCATAGGTGTATATCTGCTTCCCTTCATTCCTGATCGAAATTTTCGTTTTTGTTTCGCAGCCGAAGAACAGTTTTTTTTTTTACGAACAGGATTGCCTTTGAATTCTCGAGATCTTTAGACCTAGTGTGCTCGAAATTCAGCCCGACATCGAATTCGTGATCTGCCTTGTTACGTATCTCGACATCTTACTAAGAGACTCGACATTTTGCATTATATTCCATTCGACATTTCCTTCGACATCTGTTCTTAATTTCTATTTTGCTCGTCTCGACATTTTTGCCCGAAATACTAAGTTCAAAGATTCTCGGATATATTTTCTCGACATCCTCTTCCAATATCGATAAGAATCTCGACATTTGAAAATTTTACTCTAAAACTTAATCTCGACATCCTATTTTCTCGAAATCTACTAATCAAATTCCGATAAGAACCTTGATAAGGATCTCGATAAGATTCTCGACATTTTGAGCTTCTCGACATTTCATTCGATATCCCATTCCTTCTCGAAATTCTCTTAGGAATTTCCCTCACACTTACGAAACATTTTAGACCAATCACCATACTCCACTCATCATCATAATCATTATACACATATTACTCATCCTTTCTCATCATACACGTGTCCTTCAATAGTGCCATCATCATCAAATAGTCATCACACTATATAGACACGCATATACACATTATTCACACGTATTGCATATAATCATTTACCTTCGCATAATCATCACACTTATCATTACATAATCATTTTTTCTATATATATATATATATATATATATAATCCACATTTGCGAACTCATAGTTACACTCATCATCTTTTTTTTTTCGTTATATAATCTTTACATATATACATAAATTAATATATATATATATATATATATATATATATATTAGTATTAATAATTTAAGGGGATTCAACACTTAAATACCTACATTAATAAAATTTATACAGTTCAGTCCCTAGTCAGATGAATTTTTAAACTAGGTACCTAGTTGAATTTTGTTTTACTGATAGGTACCTAACTGACGGATTTACCCCTACTGAAACTGCTTATTTACATCTTTTACCTGCTTTTCTTATTTCACATTCGTTCCTCCAGTTAAAAAAAACCGCACATAGTCGCACCAAATCGCGCGATTCCTTGGCAGATCGACCCGGGTGTTTTTGGCTTCAGATTCTACGTCGTCACTCCAGTCGTTCGTCGAAGTATTAGCTTCTGAAATCGATTGGTAAGTCTTTCACAGTATTACCGTAAAGTGCGAGGATTTCGTCACAATTAGGGTTTTTTTGTGCGTATTTTTGGAATGCGCGTGATTTGTTGGTCGATTACGCTTTTTTTGTGCGTGCATTTCGTCGTGGCTGCTTCATTTGGGATTTTTTTGAAATGGGTCGATTTTTGTGTTTTCGAATGGGGTCATTTTATTGTGGTACTATATTGTAACTGCATTTGGTACCGTCTGTTTCGGCATTTTAGTACCCCTTGTGTGAATAAAATGGTACTACTTGACAAAAGTGTTCGAATGGGGTCAATTTTTTTGGCACTACATTATCACTGCACTAGGTCCTCTCTGTTTAGGAAATTTGGTACCCCTTATGCGCGTAAAAAGGTAATGCTTGTTGACATTGGTTTTATCGACCGGGGTCAATTTGTTTTGGTACTACATTATCCATGCTTTTGGTACCCTCTCTTAGGGTAAATTGGTACCCCTTGTGTGAACAAAATAGTACTGCTTGTTAACAGTGGGTTTTTCGAAAATGGGGTTAATTGTTTTTTGGTACGACATTGTCACTGAATTTGGTACCCTATGTTTGGCAAATTGGTACCCCTTGTGAATAAAATGGTACTACTTGTTAGTGGTTACCTTGAAATGGGGTCAATCTGTTTTGGTACTACATTATGACTGAATTTGGTACCCTCTGTGTTGGAAAACTGGTACTCCTTGTGTGAATAAAATGGTACTGCTTGTTAGCAGTGGGTTTTCCGAAAATGGTGTCAATTTTATGGGTACTGCATTATCGATGCATTTGGTACCCTCTGTTTGGCCAAATTGGTACCCCTTGTGTGAATAAAATGGTACTGCTTGTTAACAGTTTTACTTTTTTTGCAGAAATGCCTCCGCGGAAGGGATTTGAGCTGTCTTCCAGGTGCCATCCTACGCTCTTTCGCTCTACCATTAGCAATTTGAAGGGTAGGATGACCCCTGATCAAAAAGAAGCTATACGAAGGTCCCCGTTTCATTTTTTTTAGATATGCCTAAGATGTCGCATTCGTTTGCTCGAATCATGGCATTGATAAAGCCTTATAGTGTAGAGGCGAACACTTTTAGGTTGGGGGAGAATACGAATGTGGTATTCTCCCCACAGGAATTTAGTGTTGTAATGGCATTGCATAACGTTGGACAGCCCGTGGACCTAAATTCGAAGATGAAATCGAAAACCGTTGAACGGCTTTTCGGTAAGAAAAATGGCAATGTAACCCGTAAAAAAATCTTAGAGTTGTTGAATGAGTTTGTCGGAAAGCTTGGGAGGGAGAACACGGATGAGTTCCTCAGGTTGTTTGTACTTTTCTTGTTTAACTCTGTATTATTCCCGATGGGGAATTCGAAAAACCCAAAGTTTGTGAAAGTGTACGTCGACGATGTCGACATGATGGGGGAGTACGCATGGGGAAGGGCGGTACACGATTTTTTGGTGCCCGAAATAAAGCAAATGGCTGCGAATTCGATGCGGAGCGACTCGTCCAGCCTAATGATGAACGGGTGCACTATTGGGCTGATGGTAATACTCCATTACGTTGTGAGTTTTCCTTTTTGATTATGCGTTTATTGATGAATATAATGCTTTGGCGTCTTTCAGATTTGGGTGTATGAGCACGTGCCCTTGTTGGCGCAGAAGCGGGAGATGTACATGTTTCCCAGAATGTTCAATTGGGAAGAGAGTAGAGTTCCGAATGACGTAGTCGCTGCGGAGGCTGAATTGGCTGCAATTGCATCTGTCGTCCCAATATACCCAACAAAGAAGGAAGTGAAGTTCGTGCATTCGATAAATTTGCTGCCGGAGGTATAAAATTCCCTACTTTTTTAGGTATTATTTGCTTTGTTTGTAACTGTTTAATGAATTATGTGTGGTTAAGGTTGATGTGGGAGTTGGCGGATCTCAATTAGAGTGGAATGCTCGTGTGGAGAGGTTGGAAACCGAGTTGAGATTGAAGGACGAGGTTATAAGAGATCTACAGTCAAGTGGTGGGACGTCAAAGGTTGATACGTCCAACGAGGAGGCGAGGGTCATGGAAGAGGCTGAGGATATGCCCGAGCAGACGGTTCATAGCGACGGTGAGAAGGCCGGGGAGGACATGGTTGAGGATAGGGATGTGAATATGGGTCACAATGACCGTGAGGATATGCCCAAGGAGGTGGCTCATAGCGACGGGGAGAAGGCCGAGGAGGACAAGGTTGAGGATAGGGATGGGGATCAAGCGGAGGATGAGGTTAGTGAAGAAGTAGCACAAGAGGATGATGAGGAGGATAAGGGTGCGGAGGATCAGGCTGAGGAGGATAAGGCCGCGGAGTCTCAGGCTGGGGAGGTTAAGGCCTCGTCGATTGCTCGAACGGTGCGAGGCCGAAACGATCGTAAAAAACGGCAAAATTCGGCTTTTCTCACACCAGATTCAAGTCCTCAGCGGCCACAGAAGAAGGGTAAGGCAAAAAACAAAGCTGTTGTGGTTGATGTCGAGGCTGCCGAGTCTGAGCGAGAGCCGTCGGTTGCATACTGCTCCAAGTACGCGGACAGACTTGACTATGCTGCCCGGCTCGAGATCCATGCGGAGCAGCGTCAGCGCATCGACGCGTACCTTAAAGCGAAGATGCTTAGGTACCTTTTCTTCGATGTTTCGATGGCATCATTTAGAGAGTTTTTAAATGTGCGATTAATACTTATGCAGCGACGTCGTTTGGCAAAGCGACATTGCCGCCGTCGATGCACAAGGATTCTATATGCTGCTCTTCGGGATTTGCTTAAGTCAAATGTTATCGATGCTTTCGTCGACTGTCTGACACGCCGGTCCACGGGGATCTCCGGGAGACCAAGCGTCTTTGTATTCCCAAGTTTCGTGCAGGTCGACTACTGGACAAAGATACAGAAGGCGTCGAGAAAGAGGAAGGTGGAAGCTAATCAGCTAGAGAGGTTCGTCGAGGAGATGGCGGGGAGTAGTCGGGCATGGCTAGAGCGGCTTGATGGCCATGCGTTGACTGAATTGTCATACGTGTTGACGCCTGTGAATACAGGTAACCACTGGGGAGTGCTCGTCTACAAGGTGAGTGAGAGAAAGTTCTACGTGCGGGATCCGATGGCCTCGCATAAGATGACCTGGGCCGCTAGAGCCTTCGTAAGTTTTAACATTGGGCATATTTCGTCGATTATGTTCGGGTATGCGTTAATGTCGTTTTTAATTTGTGCAGGCTGATTTCCTGACGAAGTATTGGTCTACGAAGTACGATTATCAATGTAAGAAGACCGTGGATCCGGAGTACAACAGGCCCCAATTTGGCAACGTGGACTGCGGTGTGCACGCATGTTTGACCATAGAGGAGTACGTTGTCGACACCCCAGAGTTCGAGAAGTATGGCAAGGAAGTCAGCATGGATGTCTATCGTGCTACTATGGCTGCTCGCATTTTACGTGACGAGCGTAGTTGTATGTTAGATCTTTTTCACTAATTTTCTGGGATATGCTGTCAGACTCTTTGGAGACTCTTGTTTAGTTTGGTTAACTTAGTTTGAGTTGGGAATGGGACTGTCTGGAGACCTTTTGTTGCCAAGTGTGTGCTGTGTTGTGTTGTTCTATGACTGTCCGTAATTTATGCAGGTTATCATATGTTATTGTATGACCGTATCTTATCCTTTACGTAATTAGTACCAGAATATGCAGGTTAACCGTACCATTAATGCTATACATACCGTACCTTATATACAGCACATGAAGTACCTTGTCTGTTGTACACTAAGGTACCTTGTATTTTACAGAATGTACCTTATCATTTACACATATAGTACCATAACCTGCATGTTGACGGTATCCAGAATTATACATATACGGTACCCAGATATGAAAGTATACGGTATCATTTGTTATATGATCGAAAAATGAATACATTCCTAATCGAATCGCATTGTCCTGCGTTATTTTCACAATACCGAACAATAACGAAATGAGAAAAAAAAGGAAAGCCTAATGCACCGAGTTCACAGATCTAGCACTCACCAAATTATTCACAACATGTTGTAGATGTTCTTGCTTTTATCCTTATACTACAATGAATCTTGGTATTTTAAGATTTAATTCATCCGTGCGGGGTTTAATGCACCGAATTTGATCTGAAACGTATTTAATACTATATATTATTGTTCTACGGTGGTTCGAGATGAAAAAGTACTTCGATCGACCTCGAAAAACACTAACCCTAGTACGACGTATCATATATATAAGGGACGCCGTACCTTAAATATCTTTGTAGGGGTACCTCTCTTTTGGTTTAAAGCGTACCAAATCAGCCACGGTTGCAGTACCCAAAATTACTGATGACATGAAACATTTTAGGAAAGCCACTGACATGTCAGACGAGCTGACTTTTATTATTTAATACCTCGTATGTCAGAATCTGACCAACTCATGACTGAAAATGTCAGAAATCTCTCAAATCATCACTGAAAAATGTCAGAAAAGTGTGCAATCATTACTGAAAAAGTCAGAAAATGTCTAATCCTTGTCTTCCACGTGAACACTTGCTGAAATGCTTCGTTTGTGACGGAATTTTGTGCAGGCTTAAATACCATTTGTTACTTTAATTTTAGGGTACCAAAATTGCATGTCTTAGAGTACCAAAATGGCATGTCTTAGAGTACCAAAATTGCATGTCTTAGAGTACCAAAATTGAATGTCGTAGGGTACCAAACTGGCATTCATCACAGTACCAAATTAACATGTTACGGTGCCAAATGTGCATACAGTAGAAAAATGGTTTCTTTTAGGGTACCAAAATTGCATGTCTTAGAGTACCAAAATGGCATTAATAACAGTACCAAAGTAGTTGTATATAACCGTACCAAATGTGCATACAGTAGCAAAATGGTTTCTTTTAGGGTACCAAAATTGCATGTCTTAGAGTACCAAAATTGCATGTCTTATCGTACCAAAGTGGCGTTAATAACAGTACCAAAGAGTAGTATATAACCGTACCAAACGTGCATGTCGTAGGGTACCAAACTGGCATGTCGTAGGGTACCAAACTGGCATTCATCACAGTACCAAATTAACATATATTACGGTGCCAAATGTGCATACAGTAGCAAAGCGACGTCTTCTAGGGTACCAAATGTGCATACAGTAGCAAAGCGACGTCTTCTAGGGTACCAAAATGATGAAGACTTAGGGTACCAAAATGGCATTAATAACAGTACCAAAGAGTAATATATAACCGTACCAAACTTGCATGTCGTAGGGTACCAAACTGGCCTTAATTACAGTACCAGATTTACATATAATACTGTACCAAACATGCATCAATTACAATACCAAACTGGCAGTCTTTACAGTACCAAATTTGGACAAAAACAATGAGCCATATCCTGTGGACACATTTGAACAAACTTCTACTTACTGGCATCATTTAGACAAAAAGAATGAGCCAAGACCATACAAAACAACACCGAAAAAGGTCATGGGACAAAAGCAATGACAAAATACATGGAAAATACGGACGCTACGTCGTTACGGCTTCTGTACAAGTACGACGATTATGTCCGTATTTCCCACATATTTTACACTTGTTGGATCTTCTATCTACCTGAGATGGAATCCTCCGTGTCTTGGCGACCGGGGAGAACGCGGATGTCCGGGTCGCGAATGAAATTCCCATCATCGGTTTGAGCATTCATCTCGTGAGTCGGAATAGGGTTGATGATCGACATATATGCATCTCTATACTTCTGGCATCGGAAGTACGGATCACAATAATCGTAAAAAGAATGTCTCATAGTCGCAATGCACGCTGCTGCATGCTTACAAGGGATTCTATAGACTTCCCATTCTCTGCATGAGCAGGTCCGCTGTTGGATGTCCACCGCAAATGAGCCATCTTCACCGACCACCTCAAATGCCACGTTCGAAGATTTACTCACTTTCAACGTGCGACCAGCAGAGATATTCTGAACAAGTTTCTTTTCTTGTTTTGGACATAACTCGCTAACAAGGGTCATTCCTCTCTCGCGTCGTTCGTGCATCATCGTCATGATTTTCACGCGAATGGTATCAACCATTCCCTTTACAGGCAACGACCGTACTTCTCTTACCCAAGAATTCCAACACTCTGCTTGATTGTTGTTAATAACTCCCCACCTATTCCCGTCGAATAACGCATTTGCCCAACATGT
This sequence comes from Craterostigma plantagineum, assembly GCA_027422505.1. Lineage (NCBI taxonomy): Eukaryota > Viridiplantae > Streptophyta > Magnoliopsida > Lamiales > Linderniaceae > Craterostigma > Craterostigma plantagineum. The sequence continues at coordinate 21,556,005 of JAPQWV010000018.1, read as the reverse complement.
TGGATCTGATCGCTCAATAAAAGTCTGTGCAATTGGCATAGACTCGATGATGCTGGCGATGTGATTATGAAACTGAACCGAAGTAGTTGCATAAGCCGCTTTTTTTAACACGGATGACCAATGTTTCTTGTTGTGCTTCGGGTAATGTTTCATCACCTGTAAAAATTAAGAACAAATTACTTGCATCGTATTCACTAATGAAGTGAGCACATTACTAAAAAGTACCTCTTTCTTGAAGTTGTCGACCAAATGGCGCAAGCAATATGCATGACGACTTCCTGGAAATGATATAGAAACAGCTTTAATAATACTCGGATGCCGATCTGAGAAGAACGTCAGCTCCCTCAATGTCGACGGGTAATGATGAAACATGCTCCTCAACTTAGCAAAGAACCACTCCCAGTTTTCATCATTTTCGACGCTTACAATGCCAAAGGCAACCGTGAACAAATCTTCGTTTGCATCCTTTGCGACGGCCGTAACGAGCACTCCTTTAAACTTGGTCTTAATGTGAGTATCATCAACAAATATGAGCGGCCGACATCCACGAACAAAGCCTACGAGACACGCGTGGAAGCAGATAAAGAGCCGACGAAACTTGTTGTCGTGAGGGTATACATCGTACTCAGCCACGCTACCCGGATTGGTTTCTCTAACGGCATTACCATACCACCTCAACTGATCAAACGTGCCATTATCCAACCCATATATGTTACGAATTGCACTTTCTTTGTCTCTATACGCTTTATGGTACCCCACTTCAACTCCATAGTCCCTTAGGATGTCTTTAACCATGGCACCGGGACGATACGATGGCTCGTCTCGGACCTCTCTTTCACTATGTTCCCTACCCACGGCGCGTCCGCTCGCGGATGATCACGACTCCTAAGAGTATCTTCACCACAACTGTGTTGTAGATTGGATCTCCGAATCGCAAATGAATTGTCACATTTATAACGCGAAGCATATATCCGCCACTTGCACGTCTCATCCTTGCAAACGGCAATGATTTTCTTACGCTCGTTCTTTGCATATAAAGTTTCTTCGGATCGCAATGGAGTAGTTTCAAATTCCGTCTAAATTCATCTGCATCCCTAAAGATTTGTCCATCTCCCCGAATGCAATGACTCCATGCATCTACTGTGTTTCTTTCAAAATCAAACTCCACGGATTCTCCGTTCTCTTCCGTACTACAAGTAATTTTATCAATCATCAATATGAAAACCCAAAGTTTAAAGTTTAACAACTTAAAATAAAAACAAACCTGTTCGTCGGGCCACTTGTACCACATTCATCGGCACGTTCCACTTTCATCGGTATCATTGAAAATTTGTATCGCATAAACAGCTGATACATAGTGAAAACATCCGTATTTTCTTTCAATGTCGAGTACAAACTTTGGAACGGAACTTGATACTTTATTGAGTCATGCCGGGAATCGATATCCGACCACCTTCTTTGGAGGGATACGTATATATCGATAAGCATCGTTGCTTCATTGATTAATAGTAACGAAGACTCCCTTTTATACTCAAACATTGCAAATAACGTCCTGCCATCAAACGAATTTGCAGACGCCATATTTTCAGATAATATGGCAACCTGTTAAAATGGTACGGTTTATAGTTTAGATTGGTACTGCATAACTGGACATTTTGGTAACGTATAGACATGCTACTTGGTACGTAATAAATACACAAAGATACTACATAACAAATGTCCAATCGGACTGTGTCGCATAATGTATTTAGGTACGGTAACACAACATTCAATGGTACGTTATATTCATAGGAAATGGTACGTCGTAACAGTTACATAAAAGAAAATCGAAATCTCGACGGATTAGCCTCAATAACTATCAAATCCTAACATTCCACTCTTATATGGAGCTCTTGGATCGCATTGAGCTCCCGGATTTGGGATAAACCTTGAACAAATGCCCAAAATCGATTAACCTAACCCAAACCAAAAGAAAAACTTACCTGACAAAATCAGCCCCAAAAATCGAGAACCCAACGTTCAATAGGATCTTCGATCCTTTTCCGGCACCGGCACGAGCAGACGGAGTTGGTCGACAAGAAGAAATCGTCGACGGCGAGCTGAAGGTCGGATTTTGCAGAGAAAAAAAAAGCTGAAATGAAATTCTAAATCATTTAATAAGGGTATTTTCGTAATCTTAGGTGATTAGGTACCTAAGTGTAAAAATTTTATTGAACTGGGTACCTAGCTATAAAATTGTTCTGACAAGGTACCTAAGTGGCAGTTTTTTTTCCTATTGGGTATTTATGTGTAGATTTCCGATAATTTAATTAAATGAACAATTAAATCTTGTGATTATCTTATCTTTCTTCTGTTTTTCTAACGTTATTTGCTTTCGTCTAAGTATCTATGATTTAGTTGATCAACACGATTAAGATCCATATCCAACCAAAAATAATTCTAGAACTGAACTTTCAATATCCACTTTCAATATGTCATATATGTCGTATCAATGGGAACAGAAAGTGAACAAACAAGCTAAAGAAATTGAGGAATTAAAAGCTCGCTTAGAGAATAATCATAAATGTCTCCTTGCCAGCCTAAGTGAAAAAGCGCATCTCAATTGCAAGCTTGAAGCAATGCAAATGAAAGTCGATGATCGTGACAAAGAAATAGAAAGATTGAAAGTGAAAATTAGTGAGTCAACTACTAGTTTGAAAAAGAGCGAAGACGAGATACTCACTAAGACTTGTCAATATAACTTCATATATAGCGAGCGTAACGAGTTATACTCTAAAATTAGGAGTTTAGAGGACATTCTAACAAAAAGAGGGCAAGCGGATCAAAATTCCTCTAAGAACCTAGCGTCAAACGGGGAAAATATTTTACATTCTAACAAATCTACTTCTTGTTGGGAAATTCCAGAGGTTGCTGATAAAATTTCTAAATTGAACGCAACTTTGGAATCAGAAATAGTAGGTTTTCACGCAGAAAAACAAAAACAGTTGGGTGCCGTATTCATGGCAGAACAGGAATCATGGCTCAAGGATACCTCTGAAAGTGAAGATGAAAACCTGGCTCTCATGGCAAACGTCGAAGCTGACTCTGAAGATGAAGCACATACCGCTGCAGCTACTCTCCCAACTGACTCATCTTCTGATACTGAGGTACACGACTCTCACTCCAATTTACATAAACAGTTATGTCTTCTTCAAGATAGACTAACATCTATGTCTAGTGAAAACCAATCATTAAGAAAACTAGAAACTAGGTTAGCGAACAATGAAAAGGTCTTGCGAGCCGAACTAGTAGAAAAGGCTAAGTTAAACTCGTTTCTAGAACAAGCTCAGGATACATCCCTCAGACATGAGACTATGATAAGATATCTAGAAGAAAAACTTTCCGAAAAGGAAAATGATTTCAAGAAGAGTGAGGAAGAGCGTAATTCCATATCCCAAAAATATGAATTCTTATCCAAGGAACGAAATCGTCTATATTCCAAAATAAAGAAACTTGAGGATCTCCTAACAAAAAGAGGACAAACAGATAGAACGATTTTTTTAAACAAGCCTAGAGACATAGAATTTTATGATCCCCGTGAAGGATTAGGCTTTGTTCCAGGTTCCGTACAAACAGTCAAGAAACCCCTCCCTCTTTATGATATTAGCTTTCTAGGCTTAAGTATACCCAGTCTACTTCCTTTCACTAGTTCATCTACACTTGACATCCTAGAAAAGAAAAAGAGAAATAAAGAGGATAGGGTAGAAATCCCATTTGACTACGAAGAACTGAATAAACGTGACAGAACCACGGACACATCCTTGTCTGAAGACGACTACTTACCTCTATATACACCCTCTTCAGAAGACGTAAGTGGTCAAAATTCAAATCCCTCTATTACATATATCCCAGCATCTCTCAAGGAAATCTGTGATTTGCGCTCGACTCTTGAGTCCGAAAAGATTGCCTTCCAAGTGGAAAAAGACGTACTTCTGACAGTCATATCGACACTTGAAGACCATATCAACAATCCCATAGGTCTCTGCTCACAACCGCCTCCAGCCGAGTCGAAAATAGAAGCATCACTTTGCAAGACAACGAAAGGGAAGGAAAAAGCCACAAGAGACGATTTGCTATTTGAAAAATATGCATCTTCTTCAAATCATTACTATTTCTACGATGATGCACTTGCCCTAAATTCTCGTTTTAGATTAGCAAATGCTAGCACAATCAAGAATGATGCACGCTTCTTTGCTAAGTCAGGCTCGCAAACTCAACTAGACAAGATACAAACAAAAGGAACGACTGACTTTCTAGCTGAAATCTCGCGTCTCCAGAACATCAATAAATTACAAGCAAAGGAACACCAAAATCAAATTGAAATCTTCAAGTTCGAAAAAGAGAAACTACTAAATGAAATTTTCCTCCTAAGAAATCTCAACGATCATTCATCTGAAGTTGGTTCTTCTTCGACTTATGATTTAACTCCTAAAAATGTGTCAAATTTATCTACATGCAAGAAACTAACCAAGAAGACGAAGACGATGGACTGGGTCAGGAAATCAAAATCTAAACCTTCTCATACCAAGGCTTTGTACTCTACAAACTATGCTTCTGATGAACATAACTTCATTTCTTCGAAGACTATTAAGTATTGTGATGTTTCCCGTTTTAATAAATCTAGTATTTATAAGATGCATCATTCTTCTACTCGACAGCCATCATCTCATGCTAGCCACGTATCGATTGATGCATAAGAACTCAACAGGGCATAATCCTAATGTTAAACAAATTTGGGTGCCCAAGCAAAAACATCACTCCACATCCCCTCAACATTCAAAACAAGGATTTAAGTTATGGATTCCTAAATCACAAATCAAATTGAATAGGACTTCAAATGATGACTTAGGATCAATCTCTGAACCAAATGTGCTTAACTTGTTTTCTGCTAACAAGGGAGGACCCATCCAAAAATGGGTACCAAAGGCCCGATAATATTTTGCAGATATTCCAGCATGAGTAGGTACGAAGAGAGCTGCTTCACACTCATGACTGGTATGCGACGAGGGCAGCCAATCATCCCAGCGTGTATGGTACCTTGGGTTGCTCCACATACACGGCTGGTTAGCAATGCGAGCAACCAAACGTAGGTAAATTCTATATATGCATTCCATAGTTAAACTTTTGGCATGCATATCGAAATAAAAAGACTATATACCTACTTTGAAACCAAAGGGTACATTATAGTTATGCATGCTTCAAAAAGATCTTAAATTTCAAATTTTTGCATGCATACATGAGCTGAACTGCATTAAATACCATGTTATAGGTACATTTTCATTATGCATACATCTTAAAGAATCTTCGAGCTTAAACTTTTGCGTATGCATATAAGCTGAATTGATAAATGCCTTTATTTTTCAAAATGGTACATGTTTTAATATGCATTTTCATAACCTTGCAAGATTTTGAAACTCATAAGGCATATTTCGTAGTCAACTAATAAATACCATTTTTCTTATTTGAGCTAAATTTGAGGGGGAGTGAACTTAACTATGAACTTAGGGACAGAGACTCTCGAACGATAATTTTAATCTGAATATGCATCTTTTGAGGGGGAGTAATTCAGTTTTAAGAAGTATGATTTGAGGGGGAGGATTTTAAATATATATATATATAATATATAAATAATATAATATATAGTTACTATTATATTATTATTAAGATAATACATATATATATAAAAAAACACAAAAAAAAAGTGCAAAAAAAAAGAGAAAAGGCAAAAAAAAGGCCTCATGCTCTCATAATCTTACTTCAAAAGAGTTCCCTGTCTTCCAAAGATATATTTGAAGGACGAATCTCAAGCCTACAAGAGTTCAAGAATTCCAAAAGGCATGACAACCGTACACTATCACGAAGATGATCTCAACCGACCTGCTCCAACTCGCTGATCAAGCAGCACTCACCAAATTGACGGATGCATGGATTCTAAGTTCTCATGGTTCAGTCAGACCAAACTGAACCTAACCCCGGAGCGTAGCCGAGTGTTAGTGAGGATTCAAATTCATAGAGCTACCCCTATTTGGAAATTCTTGACAAGATCGAAGAGCGGAAGATACAAGAGTTCAAGAATTCCAAAAGGCATGACAACCGTACACTATCACGAAGATAATCTCAACCGACCTGCTCCAACTCGCTGATCAAGCAGTACTCACCAAATTGACGGATGCATGGATTCTAAGTTCCCATGGTTCAGTCAGACCAAACTGAACCTAACCCCGGAACGTAGCCGAGTGTTAGTGAGGATTCAAATTCATAGAGCTACCCCTATTTGGAAATTCTTGACAAGATCGAAGAGCGGAAGATACAAAATTCCCTTAGTCACAAATTACTCGGACCAACCCCCATAGGTACAGGTGCTAATTTTATCAGCCCCCGGGTAGAAGTCGTCGCATTAGGTCCAACGGCGCATGCACAACCAAGCCTTACCCACTCATCGATCTCCCAACAGACCGATGTTTCACTAAATCACGGGGAGCCGCGTAATCTATCACTGCTTCACTTGGAAGCAGAGATATTGAACTAGATGTAGTCAGCCCCACACCACTGAATTTTATTGATCACATCGAGTCTAGCGTGTCCTCACCATCCAAATATTTTTATATCTTTTTAGGACACATACACATTTTTCTTATCTGGACTTTGTGACCAGATCAGAACTTTCGTAGACATGTCCTACTACGACATGCTTCGATGATCGGAAGGAAGTCCTACCGTTGCAACATCGAAACAACAACGGTTTCAGGCCATCGTCTATGAGCTATGCTCCTAGACTGATGTTAACGGGATGCCTATGTGGCCCCGGTTTGTAAAGCCCTGTTCTCACAGGCCACGTCTCAGAGTTTAACTCTAAAGTCGTGTCGACGGACTGCCTTTGTGGCTCCGTCAGGTTATTACCCAACCTGAGTACCCACCAATTCCGTCGTGCATACTGCTCTGAAGCTGCGCTCTCGTGCTCTTTTGGGGGACAATCTGAAGGAGCCCAGAGACATTTTCAGAAAATACACACTACGATCTCCCTAGCTCGATCTTCATGAGGGGGAGGAGCACTAAAGCAAAATGGGAGCAACACCACGACGAAAGTGCAATATAGATCAGAAAATGCCAAATATCAAGTGTCGCCAAGAATCAAGCGAAGACCACAGAGTCCAACAATTGAAGTTTTTTGTCTCATGTACGAATCTCTGATTTTAAAGAAACACCCCAACCACAACACAAGGTTGAACGAACATAGGGGGAGTTGAGCTACAATTGAACGGAGAGATCGGACTCAAATGACAAGATACGGCCAACAACTTCAGCATGGACTTCAAGAATCAAAGCTGCCAACTCGTGTACAGCTCTTCGAGTTTAAAGAGGGCTCCCAATCCCAACACAAGGTTGAACTAATGTAGGGGGAGTTGCGACTATCGAAGGGAGAGCTGGAACACAAGAAGATAAGATCAGAACATGGTGAGCTTGGATCTCCTAAAGAAGAGGACACAAGACAAGACAAATGAGGATGTGATTGAAGAAGAACACGCATGCAAATGCTTTCACGTATACAACTCCGATACGTGTTCTTTGAGGACTCAGTACGATCACAAGACGAAGATAACCAGCGCTGAATTGGAAATTGAACACAAAGGGGGAGATTGTTAGGAATATTTTATTGTGTTCAATTAAATCAGGTTATCTTAATCTTGTAGTTTTATTCTGCCCTAGGACTTAATTGTAAATATACCTAACTTGTGGGTATATTAGTTATATTGGGCCCAGTTAGCCCATTAGGGCTTATGTATAAATACCCTAAACGATACATCGTTTAGGGTTGCTGATTCATTAATAGAGTTGACGACTTTTCTGAAGAACTCGCGCGCTCTCGTTCTAACTCTACAATTCTTCTATTGGTATTACTTCTTTATTGCTTCCGTAATTTATCGTATCACGTAATACTAATCCATTGAATCAGTTCAAGGTTGGATAAAATCGGCCTAACACACGAGCCAAAGTATTCGCGTTCACGAATCGCTGCCACTAAGGTGTTTGTTATTGGAACGCTTTTTAACGATACGTACGACAACTATGCCACCCTCGAAGAATTAGAAGCCCTAACAGATATCATGCAGAGGTAATAACGATCGCTAATACACATCATCATGGAGATTGGAAAATATTGTTTCTTGATATAATATGGTTGTTTTCTTTAAAGGCCGGGCACTATAGTAGGCGTTGGAAAGATTCCAAAGTACATGAAGATCGTTTATGATGTGTTCGTACAAACGTTGAATGACTTCGAACACGAAGCAACTGAACTAGGAAGAACTTATGGGGCCGCTTACTTTACAGAAACGGTAAAAGCCCATGGAATTTATTTTTTCTTCTGAAAATGACACTTCGATAGATGATCTAAAAGTCTTTCTTCTTACATAAATTCGACTCAGTTGAAACGAGCCACATCAGCCTACCATAAGAAGGCGGAGTGGTACAACAAGCTGGGCAATAATAAGGAGAGGCCAAGCTTTCTAGACCACGTCGACTCTATGGGTATCACAAGTGGGCTCCACCAAATGCTTGCTGCGTTTTACATGCACGACGAATCTTCTTCAAAGGGCACTTTCGCTTGGCTGGCGAGTGAGCCCTCGGCCGTGGAACGAGCCGCCCTCTATTGCAGATACTTGAACAACATATGCAGTTACGAGGTAAATGAGTCTACAATATTATTTTGAGATTTTGGGGATCACTTTGTAAATCCATTTTATTTCATAGCGCGAGCGTAATCGGGACAATATCTGTTAGGAATTATTTATTGTGTTCAATTAAAGTAGGTTATCTTAATCTTGTAGTTTTATTCTGCCCTAGGACTCAATTGTAAATATACCTAACTTGTGGGTATATTAGTTAACTTGGGCCCATTAGCCCATTAGGGCTTATGTATAAATACCCTAAACACATTAGTGTTTAGGGTTGCTGAATCATAATAGAGTTGACGACTTTTCTGAAGAACTCGCGCGCTCTCTCGTTCCAACTCTACAATTCGTCTACGGTATTACTTTGTTTATTGCTTCCATAATTCATCGTATCAGGTAATACTAATCCATTGATTCAGTACAAGGTTGGATAAAATCGGCCTAACAAGTGGTATCAGAGCCGAAATCGTGGATCAAATTTCATCAGTTTTTTTTCGGTTCTGATTTTTTTAAAATCATCAAACTCTTCTCGTAAAAATTCCGAATTCTGCTCAGTCTCTACAGTAACGCACAATTGTTTTATCTGCTCTTTTTTAAGTTATCGGTTCAATCTTCAAGTGAATGCAGACAACGATCCCAAATTGACGACGAACAGTTTTTTGCGAAGAGTAGATAATTCTCGAGATCGTTATCGGAATTTGCGGCAAATTTTAAGGTTCTCGAAATATCTGTCGAAACCGGCCTCAATTTCAAAATTGTGTGAGTTCTCGACATTTTCCAAGCTTCTCGACATTCTCTTTGATATCGACATTTTATTACTCTGAACCTTTCGACATTTGAAGTTGTCGACAGTGTTCTCGACATCTCAAGTTCTCGGTATTTGAAGATTGCAACATTGAAGCTCTCGACATTTTTTCAGACACTGTTCTCGACATTTTTATTACTCGACATTTGGTTCGACATTTGGCTTGAAGTTATATTAATTCCAAACCATCTCGACATTTCAATCTCACCTAATTGCCTTGCATCTCTCGACTATTCTTCATGACATTCAAATCTCGACATCCTCCTCATCTCGACATTCTTTACTTTTCCATCTCGACATCTTTCCATCTCGACATCCTTTCCATCTCTCGACATTCCTTTCCACCTCGACATCTTTAATTTCAAGTTTGCCCTTTCGAAAAGCTTTCAAAATCCCTTCCATACTCATTCGAAATTCTCTTGATAAGAATCTCGACATTTGAAAACTTCATTCTTCAACTCTAGAACCTCGACATCCTCTTCGAATCTCGACACCCTCTTCCATTCTCGACATTTTTTTCAAGCTTCTCGACATTTGAAAGTTATCAATCGGAATCTTTCTCAATTCATCTTCCTCTCCTCGGCTGAAGATTCTGCAGCTTTTTTTTTCTCGGCACATACAGAAGCTCTGCGAATCATTCGATCTCTCTACCCATCTTTTGCTTCTCGTCGATGTTTGCCGGGACATAGCTCTCTTAGCTCCAGATCTGCTCAAAAGCTCAATTTTTGCTACTGATCCGAGACGCCGCTGATTGCAACGATCGACCCAAAACGGATTAATTCACCGCCGAGAAATTGGAGAGAAATAATTTTTATCTGCAAATTTATTTCCTAAGAAGAGATCTTTTAAAAAAAAAATAGAAAAATAAAAGAAAAATCGATAGAGAGAGGAGAGAGCTTCAGAGTTTGGATTGAAATATTTTTGGTAGAGGAAAGAGATTGGGTTGAGCTGCTGAAATTTTTGCGAAGAAGAAAGATGCATTCATTTAGTTGGAAAAGATTTTCAAAGTGAGAGACACGAGAGAGTAAATTTTCGCAGCTCATAATTACGAAATTACCATCGATATTTGATTTTCGAACTCATCTGATTTTGTGTACCAATTTTTCGCATTCGAGCTTGCACCCTTACACTTTAAAAAATAATAATAATAATAATAATAATAAAATAATAATAATAATGATTATTTAAATTGTGATCTTTCTTATATTTCTTCCAACATTATTTACATTCTTTGAGTCTCGTGATTTAGTTGATCAACACGATTAAGATCCACATCCAACCTACTACAAGAATGGCAAATGTCGAGGTCGACTCTGAATATGAGAAGCACAACACTGCAACCACTCCCTCGACTGACTCATCTTCTGAAACCGAGGTGCACGACTCTTACTCAAATTTACATAAAAATCTATGCCTTCTTCAAGATAAGCTAACATCTATGTCTAGGGAAAACCAATCGTTAAGGAAACTAGAATCCATGTTAGCAAACAATGAAAAGGTCCTGCGAACCGAACTAGTAGAAAAGGCTAGGTTAACCTCGTTTCTAGAACAAGCTCAGGATACATCCCTCAGACATGAGACTAGGATAAGAGATCTAGAAGAAAAACTTTTCAAAAAGGAAAATGATTTCAAGAAGAGTGAGGAAGAGCGAAACACAATAACCCAACAATATGAATTTTTGTCTAAGGAACGAAATCGTCTATATTCAAATATTAAAAACCTTGAGGACATTCTAACAAAAAGAGGGCAGACAGATCAAAATTCCTCTAAGAACCTAGCGTCACACGGGGAAAGTAGTTTACATTCTAACAAACCTACTTCTTGTTGGGAAATTCCAGAGGTTGCTGATAAAATTTCTAAATTGAACGCAACTTTGGAATCAGAAAGAGTAGTTTTTCAAGCAGAAAAGCAAAAACTTTTAGATGAGATATCAAATCTCAAAAATTCCCCGCCCTTACCTGTCCCAAATAATCCTTCTATAGAAATATCATTGTCTAAGCAGGATAAGGGAACTCAAATTGACGCTTTTGTTCCTAAAATTAAAAAAGAGAAAACTTTTACGAATAATTCTAAGTCAATATTGACTGAAGCTGAAACGTTAAGTAAAAGTCGAGCTTTAAAGATAGCTAAGGAGCAATTAAAAATTAGGAAGGAAAAAGGAAAAGCAAAATTGTCTGCGAAAATTAAACTCGAAAAAGTTCAAGAGTTTTCCTCTCCCATTCCTATCAAAAGAGAAGCGTGCAAAGAAGAAGTTCCAAGCTCAAGCACGCAGACCTCTCGAGCCCCCAAAACATCTATTTCTTTAAAGAATGACAGATGTGGAATTGCCTACACATCCAAAAATGTTAATCTTTCTAGTAAGCAAAGTTCTAAGAAAAATCATCATTTTGATGTGAATCGTGTGAACACTTCACATAGGAAGAACATTTCATGTACTAACAATGCCTATAATTCTATGTGTTCTTATGGCTTTCTGAAATATTCAGTCCATGTTAAGTCTGAGAAACATCTTATGCGACTGGCTTCGGAGAAAATTTTTAAATCTTCTTCAAATAACACATTCACTTGCGCTGAAATGTCATACCCATGTCAAATTAGTCCTAAATGGGTACCTAAAGCTACATTAATGAATGATTTAGGACAAGTTTTTACACCTTATGTGCTTAACCAGTTTTCTGCTAATAAGGGAGGACCCATCCAAAAATGGGTACCAAAGTCCCGATAATTTTTTTGCAGATACTCCCAGCATGAGTAGGTACTATGAGAGCTGCTCCACACTCATGACTGGTATGCGACGAGGGCAGCTAAATATTCCAGCGTGTATGGCATATCGGGTTGCTCCACAGACACGACTGGTTAGCGATGCGAGCAACTAATCGTAGGTAAATTCTATATATATGCATTCCATAGTTAAACTTTTGGCATGCGTATCGAACTGAAAAGACTATATACCTACTTTGAAACTAAAGGGTACATTATAGTTATGCATGCTTCAAAAAGACTTTAAATTCTAAATTTTTGCATGCATACATGAGCTGAAATGCATTAAATACCATATTATAGGTACATTTTTATTGCATGCATCATAAAGAATTTTCGAGCTTAAATTTTCTGTATGCATATGAGCTGAAGCGCAAAATACCTATTCTAACTTAGAACGACAAAAAACGTACATTCTAATGCATTTTTTAAAGAACAGTAAATTCTTTAGAATAGTAAATTCTTTAGTTTTAAAGAACAGTACCTTAATACGTTCACGCTTATTTAATTGGGAGAGAATTTATATATTTAATGTGCATGCATTGAGGGGGAGCTACTCTTTTTAAAGAGAAGCAACTCTTATATTTGTCTTAAAGGGAGCAATAACTAAATTTTTTAGGGGGAGCGAACTTAATGTGTGAACTTAGGGAAAGAGATTCTCGAACAATAATTTTAATCCGAATATGCATCTTTTGAGGGGGAGCAACTCGGTTTTAAGAAGCATGCTTTGAGTAGGAGGATTTTAAATATATATATCTATATATAATATATAAATAATATAATATATAGTTAATATTATACTATTATTAAGATAATACATATATATATAAAAAAAAAAAAAAAAAAAAACGTGCAAAAAAAAAAAAGAAAAAGAAAAAGAAAGGCCTCATACTCTCATAATCTTACTTCAAAAGAGTTCCCCTGTCTTCCAAAGATATATTTGAAGGACGAAGCTCAAGCCTACAAGAGTTCAAGAATTCCAAAAGGCGTGACAACCGTACACTATCACGAAGATGATCTCAACCGACCTGCTCCAACTCGCTGATCAAGCAGCACTCACCAAATTGACGGATGCATGGATTCTAAGTTCCCATGGTTCAGTCAGACCAAACTGAACCTAACCCCGGAACGTAGCCGAATGTTAGTGACGATTCAAGTTCATAGAGCTACCCCTATTTGGAAATTCTTGACAAGACCGAAGAGCGGAAGATACAAAATTCCCTTAGTCACAAATTACTCGGACCAACCCCCATAGGTACAGGTGCTAATTTTATTAGCTCCCGGGTAGAAGTCGTCTCATCTGGTCCAAAGGCGCATGCACAACCAAGCCTTACCCACTCATCGATCTCCCAACAGACCGATGTTTCACTAAATCACGGGGAGCCGCGTAATCTATCACTGCTTCACTTGGAAGCAGGAGATATTGAACTAAGTGGTAGTCAGCCCCACACCACTGAATTTTATTGAACACATCGAGTCTAGTGTGTCCTCACCATCCAAATATTTTTATATCTTTTTAGGACACATACACTTTTTTTCTTATCTGGACTTTGTGATCAGATCAGAACTTTCGTAGACATGTCCTACTACGACATGCTTCGATGATCGGAAGGAAGTCCTACCGTTGCAACGTCAAAACAACAACGGTTTCAGGTCATCGTCTATGAGCTATGCTCCTAGATTGATGTTAACGGGACGCCTATGTGACCCCGGTTTATAAAGCCCTGTCCTCACAGGCCACGTCTCAGTTAACTCTGAGTCGTGTCGACGGACTGCCTTTGTGGCTCCGTCAGGTTATTACCCAACCCGAGCACCCACCATTTTCGCCGCGCGTACCACTGTGAAGATAGGCTCTCATGTAATTGATGGAAAAATTCGAAGGAGCCGAGACATTTTCGGAAAATACACACTACGTACACCTTCTTCTTGTCCTGACGACGCGATCTTTTTGCCAAAGACGATGCACCATTTTGACATATCGCATGGCGATCTCCCTAGCTCGATCTTCATGAGGGGGAGGAGTACTAAAGCAAAATGGGAGCAACACCACGACGAAAGTGCAATATAGATCAGAAAATGCCAAATCTCAAGCGTCGCCAAGATCAAGCGAAGACCACAGAGTCCAACGATTGAAGTTGTCGCCTCATGTACGACTCTCTGATTTTAAAAGAAACTCCCCAATCACAACACAAGGTTGAACGAACGTAGGGGGAGTTGAGCTACAATCGAACGGAGAGATCGTACTCAAATGACAAGATACGGCCAACAACTTCAGCATGGACTTCAAGATCAAAACTCCCAATCCCAACACAAGGTTGAACAAATGTAGGGGGAGTCGCGATTATCGAAGGGAGAGCTGGAACACAAGAAGAGAAGATCAGAACACGGTGAGCTTGGATCTCCTAAAGAAGAGGTCACAAGACAAGATAAAGGAGGAGGTGAATGAAGAAGAACATGCATGCAAATGCTTTCGCGTACACAACTCCGATACGTGTTCTTTGAGGACTCAGGACGATTACAAGACGAAGATAACCAGTGCTGAATTGCAAATTGAACACAAAGGGGGAGATTGTTAGGAATTATTTATTGTGTTCAATTAAAGTAGGTTATCTTAATCTTGTAGTTTTATTCTGCCCTAGGACTCAATTGTAAATATACCTAACTTGTGGGTATATTAGTTAACTTGGGCCCATTAGCCCATTAGGGCTTATGTATAAATACCCTAAACACATTAGTGTTTAGGGTTGCTGAATCATAATAGAGTTGACGACTTTTCTGAAGAACTCGCGCGCTCTCTCGTTCCAACTCTACAATTCGTCTACGGTATTACTTTGTTTATTGCTTCCATAATTCATCGTATCAGGTAATACTAATCCATTGATTCAGTACAAGGTTGGATAAAATCGGCCTAACAATATCCCACCTCGGTGGATTGTTACATGGAAGAGAACGGCGTTTCGTTGGAAGAAACTAAGGAGAAGTTTGCTGAGTTTGCTGAGGAATGTTGGATGGATTTGAACAAGGAAATGGTCGGAGCCACTTTTGTCCGTAATAAGGATTACTATTATGCTCTGAAGCACACCATTAATTTATGTAGAGTTATCTTTGCTCTTTACGGCTATGGCTTGGATTCGTTCACAATGCCGGAAGATGGCTTGGTTACTAGCATTGATGCGCTGTTGCTTGATCCTGTTTTCATGTAATAAGTTTTTGAGATGGGACGTCCATTTTGCATGATTTCGGTGTGGTTATTTTCATGTCATTTTCCTTCCAATGTAATGCATGCATACTAAAAACTTATATTTGGTATTGGGTTTTATTTCTCTTTTTACTTGGTGTAACGTTTCATACTTGTAGTTGGACGTATACTGTATAAAGGTATAAAGACTTGGGCAAAATATTGAACATTGGGATAACAGCATCAGTCTAAAGGTAAGCTAGACAAACAGCATCATGAGAATCGACCTCGGGTTGCCGGGGAGCCCGCCCCACTCCGCGAGGATAACTTTCTTGGTCCGGGGGCTTACCGTAGAGCCTTCAACGCCTGGGTCGGGGAGGTTGAGTCCTTTCGGGCTGGCCGTCGTGGCATCCGGTGGCATCAAATTAAAGTCTCTACCTTCAAATCTTCTGACCTTCCTAGGCTAGAGTCTCTCTCGGGCCTTCCCGATGATTATGAGGTTAGGATCCCCTCACCTACCGACCTGGCCAGTACCCCTCCAGAAGGTTTTGTTACATATTTTTTCGACCAGGTCGAGATGGGACTTAGATTTCCCCTGCCTCGATTTCTTGTAGATATTTGTAAGTACTTCGGGATTTCCCCAGCCCAATTAGCTCTGAACTCCTTTAGCCTCCTACTTTCTCTCGCTGTCATTCTTTCTCACTTTCGCTATGAGCCCTCAGTCCCCATGATCTCTACCTTCTTGAAGCTAAACAAAAATGAAGAAGGGAAATTTTTCTTCTCTCCCTTCCGAGCTCCTGTTCTCATCCGAGGCAACCCTTCTTCTCATAAGGGCTGGATGAGCAAATATTTTTTTGTCAAGCCCTCGGCGGATACTGCCGAGTCAGAACTAATCCCGTTCTCCTGGAACGATAGTCCCTTGATCTCTCATCCTCTTCCTCCCGAACCGTCCATTAGGATAGAAGCCTTCTTGGCCAAGGTGGGTGCTAGGCGATATTTTACCCAAAAACTCCGAGATGAAGAACTTCTTTGTGCCCACGGGTTCTCCTCCAAAAGGGTTTTGATGCGTCGTGTCTTCGGCCTAAACTTACGATATGCTTTCTAACCTTCTATCTTTCTTTTGCAGCTGAAAGGATGTCTCTAGCCGAAGTTATCGCCATCGCCGACGAGGAGGATGAAGACCTTCCTCAGCCAAACCTGCCTCTTTCCTCCCCGCAGACCCGATCCAAGGAGAAGCGGAAGGCCCCCGCTTCATCTTCGGGGGTGAAGAAACCCGCCCCCAAGAGAGCCGCCGCTTCTCAAGGGGGGTCTTCGGCGAAAAAATCGAAGGCCCCCTCGGGCCGAGTTGGTCCCTCGGCGTCCGAGAGTCCCACCGCTTTGGGTCGGGGCAAACAACCTGCCTCTTCGCCGAACTATAGAACAACTCTTTCTAGCAAAAGAAAATTAAAAAAATACAGATGCCTACTGTCAATATAGGTGTGTATTGATCGAAAGCCACACATCTTCACTGAATGTTTATCCCACACCCCATATGTGATATTACTATATAAAGCTGCTCCAATCACCTTATGTCTACGCAGATACCTTGGAACATTATAACAGAACATAAAGTCCACGAAATGTCGGTGACTGTAGTAAGCAGCATTCACAAGGTCCCTATGTTCATGTATGTGTTTCGTTATTTTCTTCGAACGATCGTGGTATGATAATTAGTAGGACTTTGGCAAACTGTGAATTTTAGCAAATGTCGGTAATTCATCGTCTTCAGTATCGTGCATGGCGTTTTCTCTTGATGCCAATGTGACCGAAAAGGCGACCGAGGGGACACTGAGGCCACAGCCCATGACTAGGAGTCCCAAGAGAAGGCCATGGTCTGAAATGCATTCTCTTCGGAACATAATGTCCAGGTTTGTTGAATTTATTATTTTGTGCTGATTTTTCAAAGTTATTTTCAAGAAGTGTTGAGTTTGCAGTGACGGTGATTGGATATTCTCTTCTTTCGTATAGGAGTGTGCCAAGACATTGAACAGCTGACCAAACAGTATCGGAATAATTCGAAAGTCACCTCGTTGGAAACGTGGGGAAGAGTAGAATTATTCTGCAAAATTTGGTATCGATCGAAAATCGTTTCGGTAAGAAGTATGGGTAGTAGACACTTTTTGTGCCACTTTTTTGAGCCACTTTTCAAAAACATAATTAAACATTGTTCCGATTATTGTTAAAACACCCGTAAATAACATTATATGATAAATACCATTATACCAAATGCTAAAACACAAATAAAATGTCACTTACGCATGTACACTAATTGGAACAATGTTTAGTTTTGAAAAAGGCACAAAAAACGTGGCACAGGAAATCCGCGTCCCTGACTATGAATTGCCCACGTGAAAAATCATTCTCTTCTCCCTTTGATTTTTCAAAAGCCGCGTGTTTGACATCAAGAGCCGCGTCCCTTACATGCCTCTCTCTCTCTCTCTCTCTATATATATATATATATATATATATATATTAGTATATAAAAATGAATCTAAGAGCACTTGCTCGACACTTCAATAGAAAACATAATATATTAAATATACACACAATAATATCTCAATGACAGTTTCTCCAAGCAACGCTCAGCCATGCCCACGATCGACGATTACCTGCATGTCTTCTTCTTCTTCACCTTCGGACGACACTAATATTATCATTCCACGACCTGTGAATAAGAGTGCTTCTAGAAGCCCATGGGCTGAAGATGTCTTCGATTCAAAACATGATCACAAGGTATATTTGATATGTTTGTGTGTGTGTGTGTGTTTGCGTTCCAAAGTATTTTATTTCATACTGAGACTTAGTTTATCTTCATGTCTTGTCGATCCATATTGTTGCAGCTTAGAGAAGAATACAGGGAAGCAGTAGTCGAGTTACTGAAGGAAAGAGTTAGAAGAAAGCTAACAGACGACGAAAAACATCACACACCAAGAGATAAATTGGTGTTCATAGACACACTTGAGAGGTTGGGCATAGCATATGACTTCGAGCGTGAGATTGAATATCAAATCGAAAAAATTTCAAAGTATTACTTCGAACCCAATAACGAAGTCGTCGATCTCTTCACCACTGCGCTTTGCTTTCGTATGTGCAGACAACATGGCTATAATGTTTCTTGCAGTAAGTTCTTCGAAAAAAACCCTAGTTTTTTGATCTTATGGTACGAGGTATTTAACTGCCAAAAAAGTTTGAAACTTTATATCAATTTTCAGGCGTATTCGATAAGTTTAAAGATCATGAAAACAAATTCAAGGAAGGCCTTTGCGGTAACGACGTGGAAGGGTTGCTCAGCTTATACGAAGCGAGTTTTCTCAGATTTCACGAAGAAGTCGAGTTAAAGGAAGCTCGAGAATTTGCCACTCATCACCTTAAAAAGGCTAACCTTCGTTTGAAAAACTCGTCGTACCTTAGGGAAAAAGTGAATAGAGCTCTTTTGCAGCCTCTTCACTGGGCCCTCCCAAAAGTCGAAGCTCGTTATTACATCTCAATCTACGAGAAAAAGGAATCGAAGGATGATATGCTCCTAAAGTTGGCCAAACTAGACTTCCATGTCATGCAGAACATGTACAAGAAAGAGATGCATGAACTCCAAAAGTAAGAAAGAACAACGAAAAATAATCGATTTTCCTATACGCATATATATTATAATCTTGTCTGAATTTGTGTGTTACGTGTATATACAGGTGGTGGTATAGCTTTGACCTTATGTCCAAACTTCCATATGCAAGAGATTGTATTGTCCCGAGCTATTTCTGGGCTTCTGCGCTAAGCCACGAGCCAAAGTATTCGCGTTCACGAATCGCTGCGAGTAAGGTGTTTGTTATTGGAACGCTTTTCAACGATACGTACGACAACTATGCCACCCTCGAAGAATTAGAAGCCCTAACAGATATCATGCAGAGGTAATAACGATCGCTAATACACATCATCATGGAGATTGGAAAATATTGTTTCTTGATATAATATGGTTGTTTTCTTTAAAGGCCGGGCTATATAGTAGGCTTTGGAAAGATTCCAAAGTACATGAAGATCGTTTATGATGTGTTCGTACAAACGTTGAATGAGTTCGAACACGAAGCAACTGAACTAGGAAGAACTTATGGGGCCGCTTACTTTACAGAAACGGTAAAAAGCCCATGGAATTTATTTTTTTCTTCTGAAAATGACACTTCGATAGATGATCTTAAAAGTCTTTCTTCTTACATAAATTCGACTCAGTTGAAACGAGCCACATCAGCCTACCATAAGAAGGCGGAGTGGTACAACAAGCTGGGCAATAATAAGGAGAGGCCAAGCTTTCGAGACCACGTCGACTCTATGGGTATCACAAGTGGGCTCCACCAAATGCTTGCTGCGTTTTACATGCATGACGAATCTTCTTCCAAGGAAACGTTCGATTGGCTGGCGAGTAAGCCCTCGGCCGTGGAACGAGCCGCCCTCTATTGCAGATACTTGAACGACATATGCAGTTACGAGGTAAATGAGTCTACAATATTATTTGAGATTTTGGGGATCACTTTGTATATCCATTTTATTTCATAGCGCGAGCGTGAATCGGGACAATATCCCACCTCGGTGGATTGTTACATGGAAGAGAACGGCGTTTCGTTGGAAGAAACTAAGGAGAAGTTTGCTGAGTTTGCTGAGGAATGTTGGATGGATTTGAACAAGGAAATGGTCGGAGCCACTTTTGTCCGTAATAAGGCTTACCATTATGCTCTGAAGCACACCATTAATTTCTGTAGAGTTATCTTTGCTCTTTACGGCTATGGCTTGGATTCGTTCTCAAGGCCGGAAGATGGCTTGGTTACTAGCATTGATGCGCTGTTGCTTGATCCTGTTTTCATGTAATAAGTTTTTGGACTGTAACTTGTAAGATTGGACTGTAATCACAATGTTTGTTCTCTCTTCTCTTTCTGCGACGATGTTCGGCATTTATCTCTATTTGACATGCTAGTACTATCTAGGATATAACTTAATTAATAGATAAAGGGTAAAATAATAATTTTGAATACCTAGCTTGCTCAGTGTAGTAATAGTAAATAAATATATAAGAGAATAATATTATTAATGGTACACTTGTTAGACTTTGGCGTGGCGGAGTTCGACAGATCTGAGACGGAGATTACTAAGCTCTGTTTTCGTCGCTGAATTGCTATTCACCGCCCCCTTTTTCCTAGTCACCGCCCCCTAAAGGGCTGAAAAAAGACGATTTTGCCCTTATGATATTTAAATTAATTTAAAAAGAGAAAAGGGCCTATTTTCACGACTGATAAGCCAAATTAACGTAAAACATTGTTCGAATTTCAACTCGACCGAAAGAAAAAAAAAAAAAATTCGACCGAAATCAATTTTCGGTCAGTACTGTACTGACCGAAAATTGATTTCGGTCAGTACTGTAACGACCGAAAATCGATTTCGGTCAGTACAGCACCGACCGAAATCAATTTTCGGTCGGTACAGCACTGACCGAAATCAATTTTCGGTCGGTACTGTACTGACCGAAATCAATTTTCGGTCGTTACAGTACTGACCGAAATCAATTTTCGGTCAGTACTGTAACGACCGAAAATCGATTTCGGTCGATTTTTTTTTATATATTATTTATTTTGATTATTTATTTATAATATTTATTTGGATTATTTATTTGTATATTTTATTTGGATTATTTATTTGTATTTTTTATTTGGATTATTTATTTGTATATTTTATTTGGATTATTTATTTTTATTATTTATTTGGATTATTTATTTGTATTATTTATTTGGGTTATTTATTTATATTATTTATTTGGATTATTTATTTGGATTATTTATTGGGATTATTTATTTGGATTATTTATTTGTATATTTTATTTGTATTATTTATTTTTATTATTTATTTGAATTATTTATTTGTATATTTATATTCGAAACGGAATAAATATGCAAACAAATATTGAAAACATATATAAAATCCGTCCGATACAATAAAAGATAAAAAAACAATAGCAACAGCGTCAAGGGGCCTGGCGCCACCGGTCGTTGATGTCATTCAGCCTGTGTCGGAACTCGTCCGTACGCGTCGTTTCACCACGATGCAGACTGGCTAGCATGTCCGAACTCAAGCTGTACATCGTGTTGTACCACTGCACATAGCAATAATACGTACGATTACACATATAAATATAAAAAAAATCGACATAAGATTTAATTACGTACGTAGTCGGCGTGGCTGCGCGGGGGTATGCATGCCGATGAGGATCCCTGCTCCGTCGAAAGCAGGCGAGGATGAGAATGTATCTCATACCAGTCCATGTACCCTCCAACGGTTTCACCAAGGTACTGCGCGGTGGCACGATTGAGGTACGAGAGGTTGAGGATGGAGGCGTACGGGAACTGACGCCAAGCATGTTCTGCTGCATCGACAGAATGATGCACCTTATACCTCGTCGGGTCTGCTGGCATGACCGCCTTCCGTGGCGGATTCATCGACGGCGGGATGACCTGCACGTACCCCAACTGGCGCAACACTCTCGAGGGCGAGTAGGGCTCAACGATGTCGCGATATATAACCCATCCCATGAAAATCGTCCTCAGCTGCTGCGACTTTGGATCGGGACCGTACGGCAGCCAAGCAACCTGAAAACATTTAAAAAATTGTATATCATCCCACGAAAATATAGACTTAAATTGTTAAGATACCTCGCTTGCAGACATGACATCTATCTGACGGCGGATAGCAATCAAGCGGTGGACCGTCCGCTCTGGCTGACATACAGACCACATGCGTGATCGTGCCTCGCCAGGCTCCACATGATGGGGGAGACGGTGTGGGCGGAAGCATGGGAAGTACTCGTAGATCCACGCCTGCAGTAACGAGAGGCACCCAGCTAATCCCCTCGCATCCGCCCTGCTTGCCATGCCAAGCCGGCGATAAAGGTAAGCGAGAACGGCCGAACCCCACGAGTAACCACTGGCAGAGGGCAACGACCGGTAGAACTCGTGCATGATGTCCGGCTTCACCCGGCTCCCGCTACCGTCGACGAACAACGTCGACCCCAGCAGAATCCACAACCAAGCGATGGCCTGCAACCCCGCCGGCCGCCTCTCCAACATCTGCTGCATCACGTCGTTAATCAGAAGCCCACCGCCTCTCCAACCCTCCCTGAGCGCGTATGCGGAGATGCCCATAATCTCCCTCGCCGCCATCTTCTGGTCGCCGGCGTCTGGTGTCCCCGATACCGTCGTCCCGTCGATCGGGATACGCAGGATCTGCTCGACGTCGTGGAGCATGATTGTCATCTCCCCCCACGGCATGTGGAAGGTGTTCGTGTCTGGATGCCAGCGCTCCACAAAAGCGCTGAGTAGAGGCTGGTCCAACTGACCCATCATAGCATCCGTGAGGTGCGCAAGCCCCGTGCCATCGATCTGGCTCTGCGTCTCCGGCGGGAACTTGGAGTACCAATTTTTCAGCTTCCCAAGCACTAACGCCCGCTGCTCGCACTTCAGCAGGGGTCTCTCCTCACCCGTCCAGATGCGGGGCGCGATGTGCCCCAGATAACTACGGATCACCTCGTCATCATATGGACCACCGGGCTGTGGCCCCTGCACCCTCCACGAATCGTCATCTGTGACCCTGGAGCGCTTGCTCCCTATTTCATTTTGCACGAATAACGCAAAAATAAATTTAATTTTTTTTACGTATTTTAAGACACGACATCGCATGTCAGTTTATAGAGGAGAATGGAATTACCTGAGGAGGCCGGTGGCAGATCGTCGCCGGATGACTCAAACGATGCTCCATCATCCGGCACAGATGGAGGGGGTCTACTGCTTCCTCCGGGTAGGGTCTTTCCACCCTTGGTCTGTAATTAAAAAATAAATAATACAAATAAATAATCCAAATAAATAATACAAATAAATAATCTAAATAAATAATAAAAATAAATAATCCAAATAAAATATACAAATAAATAATCCAAATAAATAATACAAATAAATAATCCAAATAAAATATACAAATAAATAATCAAAATAAATAATCCAAATAAATAATATAAATAAATAATCAAAATAAGTAACAATAAGAAAAAAAAAAATTCGACCGAAATCAATTTTCGGTCGTTACAGTACTGACCGAAAATTGATTTCGGTCAGTACTGTAATGACCGAAAATCGATTTCGGTCAATATAGTACTGACCGAAAATTGATTTTGGCCGGTACAGTAGTGACCGAAATCAATTTTCGGTCGGGACAGTAGTGACCGAAATCAATTTTCGGTCATTACAGTACTGACCGAAATCAATTTTCGGTCAGTACTGTAACGACCGAAAATTGATTTCGGTCGGTACAGTACCGACCGAAAACTGATTTCGGTCACTACTGTACCGACCGAAATCAATTTTCGGTCAGTACTGTATTGACCGAAATCGATTTTCGGTCGTTACAGTACCGACCGAAAATTGATTTCGGTCACTACTGTACAGACCGAAAATTGATTTCGGTCACTACTGTCCCGACCGAAAATTGATTTCGGTCGAATTTTTTTTTTTTTCCTTTCGGTCGAGTTGAAATTCGAACAATGTTTTACGTTAATTTGGCTTACCAGTCGTGAAAATAGGCCCTTTCCCTTTCCTAGTCCTTGTCGGCGATCCATTGCGATTTCAGTATTTTTTTTGTTTTTCTCTGATTTTCGATATGTGATTTGAAAAGTGTTGTCTGGAGAGAGCTTTAAATAGATATTTTTATTGTTTATTATAATTTTCTCTTTTTAAATTAATTTAAAAATCATAAGGGCAAAATCGTCTTTTTCCAGCCCTTTAGGGGGCGGTAACAAGTAAAAAGGGGCGGTAAATAGTAATTCCCTTTTCGTCGGTATACACAAACGCATATCATCCCCCTCTTCTCTTCTCTTCTCTTCTCTTCATTTTCACTCCCATAGATCGTCCCATTGCTCCTCGCTGAGCTGTCAATTCCAGTGAATGGCGACCTCTTTGGCCCTCGCCGCCGCTCCTCTTTACCACCGCCACCGCCTCGCCGATAAGCCCACCACGCGCCTCCGATCGCAGAGGTTCAAACCCCTCGCCGTAGAAAACGACCACCTCCGAGCTTCGCAATTCAATCCTCGAAGCAACAATCCCACCTCGATCTCGCTCCGCCGGGTACTACTACCGCCGCCACCATCCGCCGCTTCCTCCTCTGCCGTAGCCCCTGCTACCCCTCCGCCGCAACCATGGCAGGGTGCCGCGATCAAACCCCTGATCGCCTCGATCGCCACCGGCGTCCTACTTTGGCTCGTTCCACCTCCGGCGGGCGTAACGGCACCGGCCTGGCACCTCCTCTCCATATTCCTCGCCACCATCGTCGGAATCATCACCCAGCCCGTACCACTCGGAGCCGTCGCGCTGATGGGCCTCGGCGCGTGCGTTCTGACTAAAACCCTAACCTTCGCCGCTGCGTTCTCCGCCTTCGGAGATCCAATCCCTTGGCTCATAGCTCTCGCCTTCTTCTTCGCGCGTGGGTTCATAAAAACAGGGCTAGGAAACAGAATCGCTTATCAATTCGTGTCTCTCTTCGGCAGCTCTAGCTTGGGATTGGGTTACTCCCTCGTCTTCAGCGAAGCCCTTTTAGCTCCGGCGATACCCTCGGTATCGGCTCGCGCAGGTGGGATTTTCTTACCGTTGGTGAAGTCTCTGTGCGTCGCATGTGGTAGTAACGTGGGAGATGGGACTGAATCGAAATTGGGTTCTTGGCTGATGATGACGTGCTTTCAAACGTCTGTGATCTCTTCGTCCATGTTCTTAACTGCTATGGCTGCTAACCCTTTAGCTGCAAACTTGACTCTGAGCACGATTAACATGCCTATTGGGTGGATGGACTGGGCAAAAGCTGCTTTTGTGCCTGGTTTAGTGTCTCTATTAGTGGTTCCTCTGCTTTTATATTTGGTGTACCCACCTTCGGTGAAGAGCAGCCCTGATGCGCCTAGATTGGCTAGAGAGAGGTTGGAGAAGATGGGACCGATGACCAAAAATGAGATGATCATGGCTGGGACATTGTTGCTCACGGTACTTCTTTATCTCTAATATTCTCTATGCTTCTCATTACTTACTTGTTACGGTTGAGGGTTGGTTTTTAACCATTGTTGATGCAATTGCCTTGGCTTAGAGTTTGTTCAGCTGTGGTTGTTTGGTTTTCGCTGAGTTTCATGGTTCTTTATCTTCTTCGTTTTCATGGTTTGGCTACATTGTTTGCTCTATAAGGGATGAAACCCTGTTATCTACGATTTTAATCACATTTGCTAAATTGTTGACTCGCTGTATCAGTTTCTATTACAGATTTCTGTTTCTCACATAGTTATCCACCAAATTTGGCATTCAGTTAAATCTACATGTCCCCAGCTGATCCTAGCATTTTCTCCTTGTGTAAATTGAACAAAATCTTTGATTTCTCCAAGTAAACCCCACTTTCTTGTGTTTTTATCCCATCCTAACGTCAGTTTCCATCTGTTTTTTAAATTTATTACCTCCATTTCTCATCGTTATCAGGTAGGACTATGGATATTCGGTAGCGTAATAAACGTAGACGCAGTCACAGCAGCAATACTCGGATTATCCATACTCTTAATCACTGGGGTCGTCACTTGGAAAGAATGCTTAGCCGAGTCAGTCGCTTGGGACACTCTTACATGGTTCGCCGCACTCATCGCAATGGCCGGTTATCTCAACAAATACGGCCTTATTTCATGGTTTAGTCAAACCGTCGTTAAGGTACAATTACGCCTTTCTTTTTCCTGGTCTTATCTCAAGAATGGTAATTTATTACACAAACTCATGCTCGTTGTCTTGAATTTTCTTTTCTTCGTTTACTTGCATGTAGTTTGTGGGCGGGTTAGGTCTTTCTTGGCAGCTGTCCTTTGGAATATTGGTGCTTCTCTACTTTTACTCGCATTACTTCTTCGCGAGCGGGGCGGCCCACATAGGTGCGATGTTCACAGCATTCTTATCGGTGGCGAGCGCTTTGGGCACGCCTCCTTATCTCGGGGCGGTGGTCCTTTCGTTCTTATCAAATCTCATGGGCGGGATTACCCATTATGGTATCGGGTCGGCCCCCGTTTTTTACGGGGCGGGTTACGTGCCCCTGGCGAAGTGGTGGGGTTACGGGTTTTTTATTTCGGTCGTTAATCTTGCGATTTGGCTTGGAATTGGTGGGGTTTGGTGGAAAGCGATCGGTCTTTGGTAATATTTCTTTTTTTCTTTTAGAGTTTTTGACTTCTTTTTTTTTCGGTTTTGGGAGATGAATCGTATCGTCCGGGCGATGAAAGGGGTTCGACTTTTTTCTTTTGTTTTTGGGTTTTGAACGAATTATTAGGGTTTTC
Organism: Craterostigma plantagineum; assembly: GCA_027422505.1. Taxonomy (NCBI): domain Eukaryota; kingdom Viridiplantae; phylum Streptophyta; class Magnoliopsida; order Lamiales; family Linderniaceae; genus Craterostigma; species Craterostigma plantagineum. The sequence continues at coordinate 21,529,156 of JAPQWV010000018.1, read as the reverse complement.
TGAAATGTTTTGATCTTTTCGGCGAATGATGAAGTTCATAGGATTGTATTTCACGACACATTTTGGCATTGGAACTTCACCCTATCGATATTACTATCGTCGTTTCTCATCACGGTCTAATTTCCGAACCCACGACTGAATTTATTAATAAAATATCCGATGGACTGAAACTATAATAATAACAAGTCCTTTTTATCATTTCTTGACGCCACACATGTGCGATTCATCACAACTGTTTTTTCCTCGTGGCTTTTACGATATATCCACAATCATCTCAAAAGAAGAAAGAGTAATTGGTCCATTTGTATTCGTTGGACGAAGCTAAACTATAGTCAAAACGACATTTTGACAACAACTACCAAAAAATCCAATGAGTTCATACGTACATCAACTAGCCGCGTTCCATGTGCATGTAAATCGTCGATCAACACATAGAACCTTAAAAAAGATATCAATTTTCTACGAATATATGACGTCATGCTACATGTGTAAATTGTTAATTCCTTAACTGTTTGTCTCGAACTAAAACAACCCTTTCTAGCCCAAAAAAAACGTGCCTGGTTTTTTTTTATCGTAAAAAACGTGCCTGTTATTATCAATATAGGTGTATTGATCGAAAGCCACACATTTGATTGCTCTACGAGGATTGGTCTACCATTTCTTCTTGGAATTCTTATTACGGCCTGTCTCTCTGTATATATAAATATAAACCAAGAGGACTTGCTCGACACTTGCAATAAAAAAAATATATTGTTAGGCCGATTTATCCAACCTTGATCTGATTCATAGAATTAGTATTATCTGATACGATGACTTACGGAAGCAATAAATTAGTAATATAGACTTATTTATAAGAATCATTCTATCCGTATTTATAAGAATCATTACCGGGATCATAAAATTCCGTGTCTCTAGCCGTATTTATAAGAATCATTCTATCTGTTTGTACTCTTTTTGTTAGAAGATCCTCAAGTTTTTTAATTTTTGAATATAGACGATTTCGTTCCTTAGATAAGAACTCTATTGTAGGAATATTGAGTTTCGCTCTTCCTCACTCTTCTTGAAATCATTTTCCTTTTCGAAAAGTTTTTCTTCTATATATCTTATCCTAGTCTCATGTCTGATGGATGTATCCTGAGCTTGTTCTAGATAAGAGTTTAACTCAGCTTTTTCTACTAGTTCGGTTCGCAAGACCTTTTCGTTGTTTTTAAGCCTAGTTTCTAGTTTTCTTAACCATTGGTTTTCCCTAGACATATATGTTAGTTTTTCTTGAAGAAGGCATTAAATTGGAGTGAGAGTCGTGTACCTCAGTTTCAGAAGATGAGTTAGTTGAGGGAGTGGCTGCAGTGGTGTGTGCTTCATCTTCAAAGTCAGCTTCGACGTTTGCCTTGAGAGCTAGATTTTCTTCTTCACTTTCGGAAGTGTCATCGAGCCATGATTCCTGTTCTGCCATGAGTACAGCCCCCGACTGCTTTTGTTTGAGAAGTTGTGCTTTCTTGGTGTAGTAGTCAATGTCTTTTGTCTTCGGCAGGAAGCAGTCTCGAGCGAAGTGTCCTGGTTTGCCGCAGTTGAAGCACTTCTGATCTTTCATGGAAGGCTTAGGTTCGGACTCGTCAGCCTTTCGTTCCCGCTTCTTCGAGGAACTGGTCCTGAGTCGATTTGAGGATCTGTTCTGTGTGTATGAGTTGAAGCGTTTGGTGATCAAGGCCATTTGTTTTGTAATCTCTGCCAGCTCGGGATCCATTTCTGCACCGGTGTTGTCATTGTCTTCTTCAGATGAGCTAGGATTTGTGTATGGCTACGAATTTTTTTCTTGTTTTTCGGTGGCTGATTAGTGTGAGAGTTTCCATGGCTGCCTTTTCTTTTGATGCTTTCTGAATCTCACTGATGTCTTAAACATGTTGGGCGAGGCTGTCGAATTTCTTCTAGATCCTTGTTCTGGCGGATATTGCTTGCTATTTTCCTCCATTTTGGCTGTAGAGCTTAGAGGAAACGTATATTGATCTCCTCACCAGTTCTGGTTACATTGATCTTTCTCATCTCATTTACTAAGGTCAGAAATCGTTGATAGGTTTCACATTGTTCTTCCCCATCCTTGGCTTTGATGAGTCATAAGCAGTAAGGATGTTGGATTTCTTTGCCTTGTACCAAGATTCAGTTCGTTGCATCATTTTACTAATCTCATCCCACATTTCCTTGGCAGTTTGCAAGCTATTGACCTGCATGAAAATGCCATTTGGGATGCTTTGACATAGATATGTTCTAGCTTGACGATCTGCACGAGATCGGAGTTTTTCAGCTTCAGTGTAGTTTGAACGTGGTTTTGGTTCCTTGGAGGCCGGCACGGGAGGGTCATTGTTTGGATTGCCAGGAATGGTTATCCAGAATTGAGCTGGGCCTTCAGTGAGGGATTCGTACATTAGATCTCCGTTCTCCTTGCTGTCGATGAAGTTCATGAACCTGAGGGCAAAATATCGAGATCCTTATAACTGAGTAAGATGTCGAGTCAATGTCGAGATCCGTGCCAAATTTCAAGCGAAATGTCGAGTCCCTTCTATCTTAGTAAAATGTTGAGGCCTATGTCGAGATCCGTGTTAGATTCCGAGTAAAATGTCGAGATAATTGTCGAGATAGATATCGAGATCGATGTCGGGCTGAATTTCGAGCAAATTAGGTGAAAGGATCTCGAGAACTCAAAGATAATCCTGTTCGTCGTCCAAAAAAACGTTCTTCGGCTGAAAAAAAAACGCAATTTTCGATCAAGAATTGAGAAAAGGCAGATATACACATAGGCGTTCTCCATGAGCCGAGAAGAATTTGGGAAATTGGATGAGAAGGAAGCAATAAATTAGTCGTCAACTCCAATAACGAATTACCTGATACGATGAATTACGGAAGCAATAAATTAGTAATACAACGAGACGGATTGTAGAGTTGGAACGGTGATAAACATTAAGTCGTCAACTCCAATAATGAATCAGTAACCCTAAACACTGGGTATAAATACATAAGCCCTAATGGGCTTTTGGGCCCGATATTACTAATATATCCACAAGTTAGATATATTTACAATTTGGTCCTATGACAGAATAAATTACAGAACATAGACATAATATTAAATGAACACAATAAAATTATCTCCAACAGATATCATATCTATATACACACAATAATATCTATCCTCAAATGGCCGTTTCTCCAAGCAACGCTCAGCTAACTTGTACGACTAAAGTGTTATTAACATATCTTAATCATTTCCCTCAACAGAAAATTAGCTACAACTACGCGTCGAAGCCATGCCCACGATAGACGATTCCTGCATGTCTTCTTCTTCACCTTCGGGCACTAATATCATTCCACGACCTGTGAATAAGAGTGCTTCTAGAAGCCCATGTGCTGAAGATGTCTTCAATTCAAAACATGATCACAAGGTATATATAGATATGTGTGTGTTTGCGTTCCTACGTATTTTATTTCATATTGAGACTTAGGTTTATCTTCGTGCCTTTTCAATCCATATTGTTGCTTAGAGAAGTATACACTGAAGCAGTCGTCAAGTTATTGAAGGAAAGAGTTAGAAGAAAGCTAACCGACGACGAAGAACATCACACTCCAAGAGATAAATTGGTGTTCATAGACACACTTGAGAGGTTGGGCATAGCGTATGATTTCGAGCGTGAGATTGAATTTCAAATCGAAAAAATTTCAAAGTATTGGTTCGAACCGAATAACGACGTTGTTGTCGACCTCTACACGACTACTTTGCTTTCGTATGTGCAGACAACATGGCCACAATGTGTCTTGCAGTAAGTTCCTTCGAAAAAGAAACCCTAATTTTTTCGATCTTATCGTACGAGCTATTTAACTGCCAAAAGAGTTTGAAACTTTATCAATTTTCAGGCGTATTCGATAAGTTTAAAGATCATGAAAACAAATTCAAGGAAGGCCTTTGTGATAACGACGTCGAAGGGTTGCTCAGCGTATACGAAGCGAGTTTTCTCAGATTCCACGAAGAAGTCGAGTTAAAGGAAGCTCGAGAATTTGCCACTCATCACCTTAAAAAGGCTAACCTTCGTCTGCAAAAACTCATCCTATCTTAGGGAAAAAGTGAATAGAGCTCTTTTGCAGCCTCTTCACTGGGCCCTCCCAAAAGTCGAGGCTCGTTATTACATCTCAATGTACGAGAAAAAGGAATCGAAGGATGATATTCTCCTAAGGTTGGCCAAACCAGACTTCCAGGTCATGCAGAACATGTACAAGAGAGAGATGCATTAACTCCAAAAGTAAGAAAGAACAATGAAAAAAAATCGATTTTCCTATACGCATATATACAAAATCTTGTCTGAATTGTGTGTTACATGTGTATGAAGGTGGTGGTATAGCTTTGACCTTATGTCAAGACTTCCATATGCAAGAGATTGTATCGTCCCGAGCTATTTCTGGGCTTCCGCGCTGAGCCACGAGCCAAAGTACTCAAGATCTCGAATCGCCGCGACTAAGGTATTTGTGATTGGGACCCTCCTTAACGATACGTACGACAGCTATGCTACCCTCGAAGAATTAGAAGCTCTAACAGATGCCATGCAGAGGTAATAATAAGCATTGAAGGGAAAGAAAAAAAAAACAGTTGTTAACGTGTGCAGTCTCGCCTTATGCAGATTGGACGATACGGACGTCGATAATCTCGCCGAGTACATGAAAATCATTTACGATGCGCTCTCACATGCATTCGACGAATTCGAAGAGGAGACAGTCCGAGCAACGAAGATCATATGGACTTGCTTACGCAAGGAAACTGTAAGATGCGATGCTGACAAATTGTAAAGGTTATTTGCGAATCTATGACATTTATCTTTCCGCTATATTATTGCATTCTCAGTTCAGACAAGTGGCATCAGCCATCCATAAGAAGGCGGAGTGGTACAAGAAGCTGGGCAATAATAAGGAGAGGCCTACCTTCCAAGACTACGTCGGCTCTATGGGGATCACAAGTGGTCTCCAGGTAATACTGGCCGCATTTTACATGCACGACGAATCTTCTTCCAAGGGCACTTTTGATTGGCTGGCGAGTAAGCCCTCGGCCATGGAACGAGCCGCCCTCTATTGCAGATACTTGAACGACATATGCAGCTACGAGGTAATTATTTCATGATATCTACGTACAATATTATTGAGAATTTGGGGACTTCAGTAAAATCCATTTTTAATTCTTAGCGCGAGGGTGAATCGGGACAGTATCCCACCTCGGTGGACTGCTACATGGAAGAGAACGGCGTTTCGTTGGAAGAAAATAAGGAGAAGTTTGCTGAGTTTGCTGAGGAATGTTGGATGGCTTTGAATGAGGAAATGGTCGAAGCCACTTTTGTCCGAAATAAGGATTACCATTATGGTCTGAAGCACGCCGTTAATTTCTGTAGAGTTATGTTTGCTCTTTACGGTTATGGTTTGGATCTTTTCTCAAGTCCTGAGGATGGTTTAGTTACTAGCATTGATGCGCTGTTGCTTGATCCTATTTCATGCAGTAAGTGTTTGGAAATAATGGGTACAATCATTTCTTTTCCATCATTGTAAGTTTTTAAACTTCTGTAGATTTGTACGGTTGGGAATTTGTTCTCATATCGTACTTTTCTTGGTTGGCTTGTAAGATTGGACTTGTAATCACAATGTTTGTTGTCTCTTCTCTTTCTTTGACAATGTTCGGCATTTCTATCTATTTGGGCTTCACGCGGTTATTAAGAAACTGAATAATTAAAAGGTAAAAAAGTATATATTTTGACACGTCTTTTAAGTATTTAATATTATTATATTGATTGTCTGTAATGATTTTTTACTAAATAAATGTACAACAGATTGTGGAACGTCCGATTTAGTAAAATGTACAAAAGTTACTGGGAGGGAGGTATTACTAGCTATGACATAACTTAATTAATAGATAATGGGTAAAATAATAATTTTAATACATAGCTAGCTAAGTGTAGTAATAGTAAATAAATATATAAGAAGTATATCAATGGTTCATACACTTGTTAGACTTTGGCGTGGCGGAGTTCGTCAGACGGAGGGGTCCTTCCTAAAATCAATTGGTGATAGGAGGAGAAAGTCTTAGGCTCGAAGAGCTTGAATTATCCGACGTGGGTTTCTGAGTTTTGAACGAATTATGTTTCGGTTAGGGTTTTTGAAATATTTTATCTTTCGGGCGAATGATAAAATTCGTAAGATTATATTTCACGACACATTTTTGGCATTGAAACTTCGCCCTATCGATATTCATATTACAATCGGTCGTAGTTCTTAGTTCTTACATTTTGATTCGTTACGGTCTAATTATCGAACCCACTACAAGGCTGTATGGTGACTGAATTATTAATAAAATATCTATGACATTTCTCTACATACACACACCACTTGAACCACTGCCTTTTCCTCCTTGCTTTTACGATCATCAAGCAGCTCAGGCCAATCTCCAAAACCATTTCCTCTGTTGCTACACTGAATCTCATTATATATACAATTTGAACACTATTGCTTAGAACTCTAATCATCTCCCCAATCTTCCTTCGTCGCCATCATCGTCGTGTTCTTCCACTGTGATACAAAACTTCTGAAATTCAGCTTTCAATGAAATAGAATAATCTAAAATAAGAAATAAAAAAAAAAAGAGAGAGTTAAGGGGTTGAACAGTGCCCCGCTAGGTTGAGTGGGCCACTGTAGCTTTTCACCACCAATGGCGTTGCGTTTGCAGTTCCTTTGCAGAACTCTCATCAGGAGTATGTTATGGCGTCCAATGCCAATGATAGAGGGCCCTTGGAGATGATGCCCTCAGTAATGGTCCATTTGTATTCGTTCGCCGAAGCTAAACAATAGCCGTTGCATGTGCATCGTGAAGGAAGAGAAAGCCAATGCGCATCTTTTCTTGGCGACGGCGTGGCAGCGGACCCGATTGAGTAATAGCGCGGTTAATATTTGAAGAAGTGAACACGAAATTTAAATCGCGGTAAAAACAATGGGCAAAGAAGAAGAATCCAACTATAGAGGAAAACATAAGAGTTACGACCTCTCAATCTATAAAGGAGAGAAAACTCTCAAACTATGCGGGATGCGTTCTCTACTTGAGCTCGGCAGCGCAATAAGGTGCATCGATAGTTGATTTGAAAGAAAGAAAACTGTGAGCAACGACGACTGTTAATTGCCCACGTGAAAAAAACACTCTTTCTCCCTTTGATTTTTCCAAAGCCGCATTTGTTGATGACATCTTGTCGAGCTGTCGTGCGGAAATAAAAGGGTATTTTGAGAAAGACGTCGTAGATCAACGCAAAAAAAGATATATCAATTTTCTACGAATACATGACGTCATGCTACATGTGTAAATCGTGACACATCGCCTAACTATTTGACTCGAACTAAAACAACCCTTTCTAGCCCAAGAAAAAAAATCGTGCATGTTATTATCAATATTGCCGTAATTGATCGAAACACAATTTCTAAAATTGGCTAGATCAAATTTGAACATCGTACGTACTATTTCCATTTCGTATTGAGATTCTTACATGCCTCTCTCTCTCTCTCTATATATGTATAATGAATCTAAGAGCACTTGCTCGACACTTCAATAGAGAACACAACATCATATCTAATATACATACAATAATATCTATCCTCAAATGGCCGTTTCAACAAGCAACGCTCAGCTAACTTCTACGACTAAAGTGTTATTAACATATCTTAATCATTTCCCTAAACAGAAAATTAGCTACAACAATGCGTCGAAGCCATGCCCACGATCGACGATTACCTGCAGGTCTTCTTATTCTTCACCTTCGGACGACACTAATAATATCATTCCACGACCTGTGAATAAGAGTGCTTCTAGAAGCCCATGGGCTGAAGATGTCTTCGAATCAAAACACGATCACAAGGTATATATAGATCATATATGTGTGTGTGTTTGCGTTCCTACGTATTTTATTTCATATATATTGAGACTTAGGTTTATCTTCATGTCTTTTCGATCCATATTGTTGCAGCTTAGAGAAGTATACACTGAAGCAGTAGTCGAGTTACTGAAGGAAAGAGTTAGAAGAAAGCTAACAGACGACCAAAAGCATCACACACCAAGAGATAAATTGGTGTTCATAGACACACTTGAGAGGTTGGGCATAGCATATGATTTCGAGCGTGAGATAGAATATCAAATCGAGAAAATTTCAAAGTATTGCTTCGAACCCAATAATGAAGTCGTCGATCTCTTCACCACTGCGCTTTGCTTTCGTATCTGCAGACAACATGGCTATAGTGTTTCTTGCAGTAAGTTCTTCGAAAAGAAACCCTAGTTTTTCGATCTTATCGTACAACCTGTAACTGCCAAAAAAGTTTGAAACTTTATCAATTTTTACAGGCGTATTCGATAAGTTTAAAGATCATGAGAACAAATTCAAGGAAGGCCTTTGCTGTAACGACGTCGAAGGGTTGCTCAGCTTGTACGAAGCGAGTTTTCTCAGATTTCACGAAGAAGTCGAGTTGAAGGAAGCTCGAGAATTTGCCACTCATCACCTTAAAAAGGCTAACCTTCGTCTGAAAAACTCGTCCTATCTTAGGGAAAAGGTGAATAGAGCTCTTTTGAAGCCTCTTCACTGGGCCCTCCCAAAAGTCGAGGCTCGTTATTACATCTCAATCTACGAGAAAAAGGAATCGAAGGACGATTTGCTCCTAAAGTTGGCCAAATTAGACTTCCATGTCATGCAGAACATGTACAAGAAAGAGATGCATGAACTCCAAAAGTAAGAAAGAACAACAAAAAAAATCGATTTTCCTATACGCACATATACAAAATCTTGTCTGAATTGTGTGTTACATGTATATGCAGGTGGTGGTATGGCTTTGACCTTATGTCAAGACTTCCATATGCAAGAGATTGTATCGTCCCGAGCTATTTCTGGGCTTCGGCGCTGAGCCACGAGCCTAAGTATTCGCGTTCACGTATCGCTGCGAGTAAGGTATTTGTTATTGGGACGCTTTTTAACGATACGTACGACAACTACGCCACCCTCGAAGAATTAGAAATCCTAACAGATATCATGCAGAGGTAATAACGATCGCTAACACACATCACCATGGAGATTGGAAAATGTAGTTTCTTGATATAATATGGTTGTTTTCTTTAAAGGCCGGGCTCTATAGTAGGCGTTGGAAAGATCCCAAAGTACATGAAGATCGTTTACGATGTGTTCGTACAAACGTTGAATGAGTTCGAACACGAAGCAACTGAACTAGGAAGAACGTACGGGGCCGCTTACTTTACAGAAACGGTAAAAAAAGCCCATGGAACTTATTTTTTCTTCTGAAAATGACACTTCTACGTATGATCTAATAATCTTTCTTCTTACATAAACTCGACTCAGTTGAAACGAGCCACATCAGCCTACCATAAGAAGGCGGAGTGGTACAAGATGGGCAAGGAGAGGCCAAGCTTTCAAGACCACGTCGACTCTATGGGGATCACAAGTGGGCTCCACCAAATGCTTGCCGCGTTTTACATGCACGACGAATCTTCTTCGAAGGGCTCTTTCGATTGGCTGGCGAGTCACCCCTCGGCCGTGGAACGAGCCGCCCTCTATTGCAGATACTTGAACGACATACGCAGTTACGAGGTGATTATTATTTCATCATGTCTACGTACAATATTATTGAGATTTTGGTGGGACTTCAGTAAAATCCATTTTTAATTCTTAGCGCGAGCGTGAATCGGGACATTATCCCACCTCGGTGGACTGCTACATGGAAGAGAACGGCGTTTCGTTGGAAGAAACTAAGGAGATGTTTGCTGAGTTTGCTGAGGAATGTTGGATGGATTTGAACAAGGAAATGGTCGAAGCCACTTTTGTCCGAAATAAGGATTACTACTATGGTCTGAAGCACACCATTAATTTCTGTAGAGTTATCTTTGCTCTTTACGGCTATGGTTCGGATTCGTTCTCAAGGCCGGAAGATGGCTTGGTTACTAGCATTAATGCGCTGTTGCTTGATCCTATCTTCATGCAGTAAGTGCTTGAGATGGGACGTCCAATGTAATGCATGTCTGCGTTACACATTGGAAATAATGTCTGCGTTACAGATTGGAAATAATAAGATGAAATTGTCATTGTATTATTTGGTCTTTTTAAATAAATTAATGCAATTTTAATCAAAATTTAAATGGGATTATTTCATCCGAAATAAATAAAATAGGGCGAAACACGGGCATTAAATGCGACGTCGGGGCTATTAGCCGCGCCGTGGCAACACTAACAATTGTCTTTTTTATTTTGTTTATATGCGTCGCCATGGGGCGACGTCAACTTTATGTTTTTTTATTTTTTATTTTAACTTATTTTATATTTATTATTTAAAAAATACACTAAATTATAAAATCATCGTTATTTCATCTAATTTACATAATAAAAATTAATAAACGCATCTAGTTTATTTTTTGTTTCGCGACGATTAAAATGATATGCATATCTTATATTTTTCGATTATCAAAATATTTTTTATTTTGATAAATTAAAAAATACTATGTAATAAGATAGTATTTGAATTAGTCTCCATACACTTCCGTATAAAAATACAATTAGGACCCAACATGGGCTCTAGCAACAGTTTGCTTTGTGTTCATCTTCTTAGGAATCTTGATCGAACACTTTATAATTCTATGCGGTCATGTAAAATTTTTGTAGTAGGATATATTTTTATTACATAGTATTTTTTAATTTATCAAAATAAAAATATTTTTGGTTATCGAAAAATATAATATATGCATATCATTTTAATTGACGCGAAACAAACAATATATTAGATGTGTTTATTGATTTTATTATGTAAATCATATGAAATAACGATGATTTTATGATTTGGTGGATTTTATAAATAATAAATATAAAATAAGTTTAAAAAAAAGTTGACAACGCTCCCATTAGGGGCGACGCATTTAAAAAAATTAAAAAAAAAGACAATTGTTAGTGTTGCCACGTCATCGTCGCGGCTATTAGCCGTGACGTCGCATTTAATGGCTCACGTTTTGCTCTAAATTAATTTTGGATGCAATAACCCCATTTTATTAAATTAAATTAAAATTGCATTAGTTTATTTAAAAAGCCATATTATTTGAGGTAAATGTTATCCGAATCAGGTGTTCACTTAGGTATAGTTTTTGAACTAATTTAAGTATTAATTGTAAAATTACAAAATTAACCTTTAATTCTACAATACATAGTTTATAAATTTATTTTATGAATATCGAAAAATATAAGATATGCATATCAATTTAATCGCCATGAAACAAAGAATAAATTGGTGGTGTTTATTTAATTTTATCATATAAATCACATGAAATAACGATGATTTTATGATATGGTGGAATGGAGGTATTTAAGTCTTTTTTTAATAATAATAGTTGGATTAATTATGGATGCGTTCACTTTGGTAGATGGGAAAATGTAAGATAAAATTATCTTTGAATTATTAAACATGTGAGTTGTCCAAGGACTTGTTCACTTTGCAAGATATATACTATGTATTATTTCTAAAAGAACAAAAGTAACCTTTACTTAAGCAATATATAGTTTTAAATAAAAATTATTCTTATGAATATAAAAAAATATAAGATATGCATATCAAATTGATCGCCATGAAATAATGAATAATTTGCTGTTTTTATATTTATTTTTATCATATAAATTACATGAAATAGGTGATTTGATGATATGGTGGAGTAGGAATATTATAGTCTTTTCGTAATAATAATGATTGGATTAACTATACTAGCCCAGCCCATCGGACCAATTGCACATGCTTGTTTGATTATAGTACCGGGCTGATGTTTTAATGCGGGCTTTAACATGTGAATTTTATTTATAGTGAACGGTATTAGATGGGATATCTCGATATTATCCTGGGTTATCTAGGGAAGTAAACACAGCCTATACCACCTCAATTATATCGGGCTTGTTGTATAATAATACCGGGCCGATATATTTCTGCGTGCTTTAATAGTTGTATTTCATTTATACCAAACCATATTACACCGGATAACTTCACATTATATTGTAGAAGTAAACGGACCCCATGCATACTAAAAAGCTTATACTCCCTCCGTCCCAAACCATTTTGGACATTTTATTAAATCGGGCGTTCCACATCTTTTGGACATTTCCTTATTTAGTAAAAAAACTATCACAAACAATCAATATAATAGTATTAAATATTCTTAAAAGACATGTCAAAATATACATTTTTTTACCTTTTCATTACACTATATTATTAAAATATTCAATTTCTTAATTGTACCTAACTCCCAAATGTCAAAAAAGGACAGAGGGAGTATTTAGTATTGGGTTTATTCCTCGTTTTACTTGGTGGTAACGTTTCATACTTGTAGTTGGACATACTAGTCTTCAATATTGGTACGAGGTAAAAAGACCGAGGCAAAATATTAAACAATGGGATAACAGCATCAGTCTAAAGATAAGCCGACAAACAACATCATCCATAAAAGAAAAAAGAGAATCCACACCCAAAAAAGAAAAGCACACATATTGTTAAGGTCAAAGCACTGATTCGAAAGAGTATCTCGACTGTTAACTCGAAAGACAAAGACACAAGCCAAACACATCAGAATCTCCTCCTTGGGCTCCTCGAACGCTGTCCTCGAGGTGATCTGTGAAAATTTTTCATAACATGTATTAGCTCCAGGATTCGATGAAACGCATAAGAGTACCAAGTGGGACTTGTGAATCTTGCAATTTGTTTGTATTATGAATCTGTGTGCAAGTTCAGATCTGTTTCAGAAAAAACTAAGCACAGATATAGATTTGTTCATTTGATGCTCAGCCGTTAATCTCCAATCCAGATATGCCTAAACTAAAGTGATTATGATATATCATCGACACACACGAAAGCAACTGAATACCTCCTTCTCGCATTCCTCCTCCTAAATGGACCTTTGCTAAACGCCCAGTCCACATTAATAGTCTGAGTGAGCAGTTCATTTCCATCCATTTCGTTTATAGCTCTTTGCGCTTCCTCAAACTTCTCATACTCAAGTAGTGCATACCCCTAAAAACATGACAAGATGACACTATGAGTTGGCATGCAATCAAACTTGTGCACGACATAATACACAAACACATATCAGGATCATCACAAGACATACACGGGTAACAGATCGAGAATACCCACGATAGAACAACAAAAGAAACAGATATGAACGTGACAAAATGGCAAAGACGTGCACCACCCCTAAAATTGCAAAAATTGACTCATGCAGACACAATAGCATAGAGACAGAGGAAAGCAAATATTACAATTCACAAACCTAAAGCCCCAACAGAAATAATATTTGAAAATTACTTTGAACAAAATCATGTTAACCCTGGACAGAAGTAACTGTATACTGACATTTGATAAGTTTTAAAAGATGCTAGTGATCCATTGGCAAAACACAAAAGTTACAGTATAGCTTGCTTAATTCATTCACCTTGACAAATCCAGTACGGCGATCGAGATTCAAGTGTAAATTTTTAATCTCCCCATATTCGCCAAATACATTTTGCAGGTCATCTTCTTGAGCCTCCTCATGAACTCCAGTCACTATAACAATCCATCCTTCAATAGCTGCACAAGTGTAGTAAAAGTCATAATTACCCTTCTAACATCCCATTCGAGCACCTTTGCAACAGACCACGAAAATGGTTTGGCAGCTAAGCTATTATAAAACCTCAAGTTGAACAGACATCACTCAAAATGAAGAACCAAACAGAGAAACAAACATAACGTAATGATACATATTTCGTAATCTAAAGCAAGGTGAGTACGCACTATTCCCTCGTTAAATCGGAGCAAATAGAGACGGGGAAGGTAGGCAAAGAGGAAAAACCACAACATAATATGCCCAATATACTTATTTCTCGAGATACTTTCCGGCGTCAACGAAAAATCACGGCAAGAAAAGAAGTACAATGGTGGTGCTGAAAAAAATCCTTACATCGCTCTGGCCCGGGCCCATTCTCCGAATCGAGCGAGTCGAATCGAGCCGACATTCGAGCGTCGCGGTCGGCCTCAGCTGTGGCCTCGTCTCGAAATCCACGCCCCTTAGTCTTCTTCGGCGCCGAGGATCCACCAGTGATGGCGGACCTGAGGCGCGGAGCTGCCGCACCGCGGTTCGGCGATACGTCGCCGACGTCTTCGTCCATAAGGTCATCGTCCTCTGGCTCGAAATCCAACTCCTCTGCTTCAGCATTCGCCATGGTTGCTTTGCTTTAGATTCTGTTTCGAGGGAAATTGTGGGAGCTTCGTTTGCAAATTAGGGTTTCATTTATAATGTGAGAGAAAAAAGGTAACAAGCGGTACGGGTATGGTATACCCATCCGTACCTAACCGGGTCGGACTTTCTCGCTTCTATTTTGTTTTCTATTTTCTATAAAAAAAAACGATTCTTAAGAATTAAGACATATTTACTTGATTCTAAAATTAATACGTTTGAGAGTTTTAAGGTTCTGGCATAACGATGAAAAAGAGAAGAGTATGATGTAGAAATTTGGGCCGGGCCTCCGGTACTTTATCCCGTCATCGAGGCCCACGCACACACGCCACACGGAGGATCGGTGTTCGAAGCTGGAGGGGTTCCTTCTTAAAACGAATTGGTTTTTAGGAGGAGTGGTCCATCAAGCTTATAAACCATTTCAATTTCTTTGTTATTGTCGATGTGGGACTTTGCCACACGTGATATTCCAACACTCTCCCCTCACGTGTGAGCTCATGTCTTTTAAATCGGGCGTGGCTGCCCATGTCTTTTTTTTTTAATTAGACGGGAACGACATTCTTTTCGAACCCGTTATATATATATATTTTCTTAATTGAGTAGGATCTTTTGCCCGCTCAGATACCATATGCTGATTTGTTTTGCGGGAAAACTACGATCGAAGAAACAGAGGAAGTAGCTGAAGAACTCAATTTGTTATCTGATTGTTGTATTCTCTGTTACTGAAACGCTACTGTACAAGAGTGCGTTTTTATACTACATGGCAGCTTAAGTAAATTACAAAACTACCCTTACTAAGTAACGAACGACATAAGGAATGAACTGAACTAATGAACTTGAAATTGATTAGTTGATCTTTCCTGCAAATTCTTCTCCAAAACTTTCGCATCCTTGTAATTCTTCATATGATTTTTGCTTTTATTAGACATATATAACCCCTGCTACCTACAGCAAAAGATACATTTCTGCTTGGTTTGTTGCTACTATAATAATTAAACTGATAGCCAAAATAAAATCGCAAATTTTACTAAAGAATCACGATCAACTAGTTTTCTGCTTTTGGATCCGAGGTGGCATATCATTGAAAAACGTGATATGATTGAGTCGATGTTTGAATGATATATGAAGAAGCATTGTAAGAAATCATCAATGATAATATTAATCTAATCGATGCTAAGCCAAGAAACAGAGTAAAAAATAAGTGAAAGAAACTTACATATCTGCTATTCTCTTCCTCTTATCAGAGCATATGTATGGATGTAAGTCCTCAATGATCCAACTGCAAAACTAGAACTTAGATCACTTCTCAACAAGTTCGAGCTAAAGGTTGAAGCCTCTTTCAGTTGTTCTTTCAAGTCTTCCATAAAGATCAGACCTGTAATAATGTGGCCAAACTATAAGCTAGCACTTCCTTTTTTTTATGTATAAACTTACATATAAAAAAATGGCCACAAGTAGAGAGCTTGAAATCATTCATTGGAAATAAGATGTGGATAGGTAAAATCCGAGCTTAATTACTTCATCATCGCATATATTGTCCACCATGGAGTCTCAAACCAAATACCAGAAAGGTTCTGATTTGATCATTCTCTTACCGCATATATGAAACAAGTTCAGATTCGTCAAATGCTAAGACCTATATTTGTAGGTATTGTATCTCAGCAGCTAACAAGCGAAGAAACAACGAACGAAGAGAAGTACATACTAAGGTTTCTCAGCATCTTCAGGTCGAATCTTTTAGCCAGGTTCTTTTAACACCGTCAGAAAATCCTATTAATTGAAACAATTGGAAAAAACATCCACAAATAGGGGTTTTAATTAAAATAGTGTGATTTTAACTCAAATTCGATAAAATAGGGTTATTTTGGTCGAAATTACTAAAATAGGGCCAAACGCGTTTAATAAATGCGACGTCGCGCCTATTAGGCGCGACGGCTGACGTGGCACCGAAACCCTCGCGAGGGCCCGATGGGGCCCGCGTGTGGTCCACGTCGCGTTTATTGGGCGCGACGACGCAGTTTATGAACGCGTCGCGTTGACCCAGAGCCCACTAAACCCACTAAAGACGCCACTAAACCCACTAAAGTAATGGGCCACTAAGAGTCGCGGTGAATGGACGCGACGCCGCGTTTAATAGCCGCGACGTCGCTGTTATTGCCGCGACTATTCCCCTATTTAAGCCGCTCGATTTTAAAATTTCATACATATCCGATGGTGTCTAAAAAAATTCAAGTAGTTGTTTATTATGGCGGTGAAACCATACACGAATCAAACACCACACAGTATAATTTTCAACCCATCGGTTATTGACGAATTCGTCGCGATACCAATTTCGATCAATTTCTTAGTATGCTATACGACATGACTTCCGTCGACAGCAATGCTTTCTTTTTAATCGTTCGTGTAAAGAACGAATACTATCAACACTCACAACTGTATCATAATCTCCTACTAATGTCTAGTGATGCCGATCTCGCATCTTCTTGGATCCCGACCACGAGCTTGATTACATTGAGGTCTTTGTCGAGGCAACTGAGATCGTTCAGTTCGATCGGAACGTAGATCCTCCCGACGAGTACACGAATCCCACGCAATGGATTCGTTTCCTGCATTACTTCAGTTACTGAAGGATTGACGAATTTTTCGTTTGCCCCTCACGAAGATATACCTTCGAGTAGCCGTTGCGTTCCTATTAGTTCGACGGTGGCGCAACCTGAGACCGTTCATGACGCCGTCCGAGATAGTGACGCCAGTGACTACTCGGTTCATAACGTCGATAAATGCACTATCTCCCATCTGGAATCCTCGGTTCATGTGGATCGTCGATGGAGAGATGTAACGACGGGTGACCCTCGAGTACCTTGGATAATAATATGGAGTGCACTGCGCACCACCAACTATCTCCATCACACCGACTAGCCTCTCGTACCGAGACACCCATAAGGCTTCGTACTGCTCGTGGAAGGCCCTCCAATTCCTTCCCGCGGCGTTACGTGTACTGTGCCGATGAAGATCAACATCGAGCTGTCTCGGACGTTGCGGGACGGATTGAACAAACTCGAACTGTCGTAGCACGCGATCGGGATAGTGCCACTCAACGATGTTATAGAAGATGAGTGGACACGACGACCGAACGCATGCTGGTCGAGTCGGCTCTCAACGTCATAATCTCTGGTGCCTGATAGTCGTAGGGTGCCCAGACGAACTGCCCCATCGACATGCTATCGATCGACTCGCGAATCGCACGCAAATTCGAGTGCGTCGATGTCGTATGATCGAAAAGCGCATTCCACCTGAAATGAAAAATAAAATATAAATAATTTATTAAAATATATTTAAATATAAACAAATATTTTAAATATAAATATTTTAAGAAAATTATATTAAAGTATTTTAGGAAAAAATATTAATTATTTTAAGAAAAATAAGTAAAATATATTAAATTTTATAAGAAAAATATATTAAATATATTAAATATTTAATAAAAATATTCTAGCAGTACGCAATAATTAATAATATCGTCTTACTACCTCGCAGCATGTGGCGGCATGGGCAACTTAATTCCATCTTCCTCGGTGGGCACCATCCGCACTCGAGGACGGATAATAACGGGCTACTAATATTCGAATCCATGCCCATACCTACACAAAATTTAAAATAATATGTATACACCTCAAGAAAATTCAATTACACAAAAGAACGCACCTGTAGCAACCGCAAAGCTCCACCGATGTTCATCTTCTGACGCTGGCACGAAGTACAAAGCTCTCTGTACAAGAAAACCAGCACGGCACTGCCCCAACTGTAAGTGTCACGGCGTCTATGTCTTCGAGCAGCGAGAGTAAAGTCATGGACGTCGAGCTTCCGCTGGAGTCGGGAACCCGATCCCATGAGCAATAGCGCATATGCACGTGCCCGCTGATCGACCTCATAATCTGAGTTGTGATCATCGATCTCATTGTCTTCTAGCCAGTCTGCAAATTTCCTCAGCGACACCTTCGTCCTGGTGTACGTCCCCACAGTAGGTCTGTAACCAGGTGCACACCGACGTCCTCAAGAGTGACGATGGCCTCACCCACAGGCAAGTGGAACGTATGCGTCTCCTTCCTCCACCTCTCTACGAGGGCCGTGATCAAGTGTGGATCTAACTTCTGAGATCCACACTATACACGCCGTAGAAGGACATAGTATCCAACATCTCCAGAATACGACCGTGCAACCGCACCGATCGTGAAGCTTACCCAGACGACACTCTCCAAACCCCTAACGGTCAAAGGCGTGTCGAGGACACCATCAGCGTTGGATAGTACATCGTTACACCGATGACTATCCTGGAATATCAAAAGTGATCTGTCGATCGGATCGTAATATTTATTCGTATCCATCCTAAATTAGCGTTTCAAAGTCAATATCGCAACAAATAACAATAAACAAACACATAAATTGACTCGTGTACTAAAACGAATCAAATAAAAAATTAGGTTTGAAAATTAGGAGAAATTCCTAAATCGAGTGAATTATGTAAATTAACGTATTATATCAATCTACTAAGCAACCCACAATATGTAAAGCACACATTATACCAATACACAAACTTAAACGCAAGAATTAGACGAAAAGAAGCTTAATCGACGATGACGAGGAAGAATGGATCTATCACGTGGTGTTGGCCGCTGTAATTCGCCGCTATAAATCGCCGGAATCGGTGGGGAGGAGAAGAGGAGAAATGGTGAAGAAGAAGAATGGGTCGCGGCTTTATTATTCGCGTCGTCGCTGCCATTAAGTGCGACGTCGCGGGTAATAGCCGCAACGTTTGGTTTACTGGGCCATCACTCGGCCCAGACAATTTTTTTTAAAAATCAGGCCCGATTTTCAAATATCGGGCTCGATGAGGCCCGCGCGAAGTCCGTCGCGCCTACGTTGCATCTAATAAGAGCGTTTCGCTCTATTTTAGTGATTTTTGTCAAATTAGCCCTATTTTATCGAATATTGGTTAAAATAACCCTATTTTAATTAAAACCCCAATATCAAATCAATTCACTTGCTAACACACGAAAATCCTAGAAGGAATTTGAGCGCACATAGATTGATCATTACAAAGTTCGGAGTCCGTTAGAGAACAAAGCCATCGGACATCATCAACGTCATTGTTGTCCAACGCCATCCTTTCACTTTCACTCATGAGCTTGATGAACCTCAACTTCTAAAGCGTTCATAGAGCTCGCACTTGTTGCCGTGATGGTTCTTCTTCTTCATTCGATCCCTTCCCTCGTTTTATATCAGTTCGTTTTTTGTCTTGGTACAATGATTTGCATTATTTTCAATTTGGTCCCCGAACAGTTGATTATTATCAGTTACATAACAAATATTGGGCAGTTCGCAAATCAAAGCACTTCCAAAAATTCACATATCTTATCAGAATCTTCTGCCTTGGAACGTTTCTGTCATCGCAAATGATGTATATTTTCTTACAATAGTCCGTTCAATATATGTCGATCAAAATCAAGAACCCAAGCCACCCTTAACAATTTCCAAACAGTTTCTTATAACACAGTCCACATCATTAGAAACATCAAAGACTCAAGCCAATCCCCAACTTCTCTTTCACCAGGACAGCCAATGCCAAGAAAAAATATTTGTTACTCTGTGAAGCAATCTAATATAGGCTATACAATAATTTCCTAGTAAATTTTTCTATGATGTCTTGGATGCATTTTGAAGAGCTATAATTTTCTGTAGAAGAGGACATAAGCTTGATCGTGCAGAACCTGGCTCTCTGTAATAGGAGTAACCGAGTCATCATCGTATCGAAGCCACTTACCACTTGGGTGTCGCGCATCTGTTGTGTAATGACCCCTTGAAGGGTCCCTGCCGTGATGAGTAATCGAGGCCACAAGTTTGTATCTTTGTTCCTACATCAACGGTTCGCTTCAGAGGATAGGTCCAAGTAAGAACTAACATGAAAGAAAGCACGCAAATGCGACTGACTTTCGTCCTAATGATGGATATTATATTAACATATAGAATTGCAATCAAGATTTTAAATAATACCACAGCAGTGGACTAAGGCTGGGGAACAAGTATACTATTTTGTCATATTTACAAGTACAGGAGCAATATTTACCTCAGGGGATGGAGAGGCGAGTAATTCATGGTCAATCGCAAGCTCTAATGGGAACTGTATGTTTTTGTGCAGTTTGGTACTACCTTGACTTCCATAGGTAAAACGCATCAAATGCAAAACCATTATCTCAGACAACTGAAGAATCTTAACAGACTTGCTAGCAGTGACCAGCTCTTCTGCCTGAGAAAATTGAGATCGTTAAACCATGTTAACCAAGCACAAAAATCCGAGTACCATGTACCAACCAGAGGGTTGGCTCATGTGGAATATGAAATAAGTGAAAGAATAAACCAAACTCACCCAGAAGTGGCACTGTTATCAAAATATTGGAGAAAGGACAATCGAGATGTACCTTTTCAGCTGCTGATATTCGGTACTCTTCAAGTGTTTCTGGTTCAAAAGACAATCTCAGAGCATCTTCTATTGAAGAGACTGGATCAGGGCAAATGTTAAGGTGGAGCAAGAGATAAGGTTGTATAGTAGCTGAGTCTTTGTTACCTGCAGGAAAATTAAGGGTATTGTATAAATGAAACAGCAATGACTAACGCAAATGGATGCAGTCATTCCTCAGAAGCATGTTTTAATAACTAGCACTAGTAATAAAATGCTTTCTGACACATTGTGCCATAAAAGAAAGAGATTATGATTCGAAGAAGTTGCTTATGATGTCACACCTATTGACTTCACAACACTTCTCAATTGACCACCGAATAAGACACTCAGCTTTGATGGTATAAAACTCTGAGTTCTTGTTATTGCAGTTTTATTCTCGGGGGCAACAGTTTCCCAGTTCTCATCTTCGCTTTCATCATCAGTCGACGACACCAGGGATGAAGAATTTCCATTTCCATATGAAACTTTCCCATCAAGTTTGAGCAATTCATCATGCATCTGATGCATGACAAAACTAAGGAACTCTTGAGCATCTTCTTGCCTGCATAAGACATATAAGTCACAAGAATGAAAAGGATCTTATCAAAAACTCGAAAACATAAAGAAGTATTGTGGCCAAGAGTATCTCCATAAACCTAAAGGAAAAATAAATGAGATGCTGCTGATTTATATGACGGAATGCACGAACCTAGGCCTGCCTGACAAGTTATCGGGAACTTCGGGAGTGAAGATTTTCAATAACGAATCAAACATGACAGGTTGAAATGGCTCTCCATTTCCTAAATTCGTCTGCTCATTCCTTTTGCAGATTGAATCGACAAGCACGTCAAAGTTAGAGATAAACTCGACGAATGCACACAAGGCCGGATAACCATTCTACAATCGGGAAAAATGAACACTCATAAGTTGACCCATGTGCCAAATGTTAGGTTGGATCCAACACCAAATATTTCTAATGTAAAAACCAGTTCAATGCTACCTCTGGTATATTCCGATGTCTGGTCTCTTGTAACAATTCGAAAAAGGGAGAACATGATAACAAAGCTTGGAGCGTTGCATTAAGAAAGCAGAGATTCCCCAGATTGACCAAACCACGGGGCAAAAAGTTCCTACTAATCACATTGGGAACAAAGATGCTCTCTTCAGATATCACTTCATGGATGCCGTTTGAAGAACCATCGACCTTGATGGGGCTCAAAGAGAAAGATACTTCACTCACATTATGGATTTCTTTACACTGCTCTTGAGGCATTTGATTTGGCACATTTCTAGCACCAACAGAACTCTCCAATGCAGATGGTTTACGATGGCACAGATCTCGATTAATTAAACCTCTCTGTAAGTTACAGATGAATCCATTTTCCTCCAAAAGATCAACCCTGCATTTTGACGCATTTCTGATATTGCTCAGAAAACTAACTACATTTCCATTACTAGTAGACTTTGGAGGGCCATGTATTTCAGATGGATTAAACTCTGTAAAATAAGTACTGATAAGTCCCACGGAGCTTAAAGTTTCCGAATCAAAAGAACCGAATGTGAGTTCTACATCATTCTTGAGCGGCTTAGAATGAATCGATCTAATCTCTTCTTCTGTAAATGATCCAAAAACCAAACCCTGTAGGAAAAAATAATGGTTGAAGATAAAATGGCCCCCGATAAAAGCTGTAGATCAAAGGAGTAAGTTTAACAGATGTACCGTCAACATAACAGAGCAAAAGACATGCTCTTCTCAAGAGTACATAAATACATAAAAAGCTCCCCTCGTGCGAACTAATTAACTAAACTGGATCGATTGACGTTTACACTCAGTAGTAACAGGAATTCCGACTGGCAATAAGTAAAGAGGAAATAAAACTAACAAAAAAATAATACATATCTCCACTCCAATGAGCAATAAAGATAACTTAGCAAGATCTTTTATGTTCCTAACCAGCCAGGATCACGATCATAACATACTTACTACTTCCACAAATGCACAGAAGAACAAAATAGAAACACCACTAGCTGAAACCACTAAGCAAACAAACAGAGTAGTGAAGCTTTAACCAACACATACTATCAATTTTATCCTAAAAAATTGGCATTCCAATCTTTTCGCGCTCATAAAAGAGTTCACGAACCCTAGGTGTACGTCACTTTCCAAAAGTCGCACGCCACCGGCCACCCGAACCGTAACCGGCACAAGGCAGTGGCATATTAAGGTACATCAAGCTCAAACACGTTTTCTCAAGAAAGAAAATGTTCGAGTAAAAGAAAAAGGAACTTGACGATTCAAGCATTACATTGAAAACAAAATAATAATAAAAAAAAGCTTCACCAGACCTGAAGATCAGTCATATCGAACAAGTTAATCACGACATACTCATGAAAACGGAGCTATAGATGCGGCATTGAGGATGAAACTACGTCATTTGCTTGGCAAATACTGTGAAACAACGACGGCAGGCAAAGGCATCGGCGTGAAGAGAACGAGAGAGAAGAAGAAAGTAAGACGGTGGTGAGAGAAGACGACTGATGAGAGAAACAGGAGAGGGAGCAGAGCAAGGATTATAGAATGGGGAAAATATGGAATTCCTTAAAATTTGAGGGGGCAAATAGGAAAAGAAAAAGTGAATAGAACTCGAGATTAGGATGCTATTATGTTATCAAATTGAGCGAACTTATGTTATTTCCATTCCTAACATCAATCATCATTAAAGAACATGGTCCATCACTCATCAGGCAGTTACCCCAAACTCAACCCAGTAAAAGATCACAATTATTTTCATCCATTATTTAATATTTTCTTTTTACACATACGGAAATTCAAAAAATTGAATGTTTCATCAAGATTCTTGTTAATAGGATACCTGGAAAAAGTGTAAAGAGAAATCGATCAATTATATAACATATAGAATAATTGACGCTCAATGCAAATTTTGTATGATTGGTATTTCCTCAGTTCATCAAAATGGCTAACTCATAGTTTCAAACAATCATTACGCGGATTCCCCAGAGTTTCCCTAAATAAGAACGAAGAGCTTGTTTGCGTGAGAGATTGGGAGAGTTGGGTGCTTTTCGATATTAATTGTTTTGGTAATTTCATAGATATCATTTATTGAAATAAATCTCCATGTTCGTGTATATAAGGACATAAATTTATTCTTGGTGAAAAGAGCTTGCATTTATCCTACTGTGTATTTCTATACTACGTGGTGAGATTTATC
The DNA here is from genome assembly GCA_027422505.1 of Craterostigma plantagineum. Classification (NCBI taxonomy): domain Eukaryota; kingdom Viridiplantae; phylum Streptophyta; class Magnoliopsida; order Lamiales; family Linderniaceae; genus Craterostigma; species Craterostigma plantagineum. Next base: position 21,505,137 of record JAPQWV010000018.1, on the reverse strand, counting down.
CAACCAAAACCAGCTTATCTCTTACGAGAACTTTTTTATGTAATACTTATAAGCGTATGTTAGTGGGCATATAAAATGTCGATTATAACGGGATAAAAAGCCAACGAAAACCAAAATAAAAGCAAGCACATCGAAGCTCAACATGGAGAAGAGATCTCATAAACACAGCCACAGATACAAAGCAAACCTAGCAAGAATCTATCTACAAGGCCATGTAGTAAAAATAAAAAAGCCACAAATGCCACAATTATGTTTAAGAGACCTGAAAAAAAAATTCGAAAAGTCGAAGCTAACTAGTAAGTAGTTAATGAATTACAATATTGCCTGGAAGGATGGAATAGAGGAAGAGGACGGCAACAAAACATATACAAACGTGTTTTTTTTTCTTTTCGAGAAAATGCTAATGAGTCGTTAAATCATCACTGCCCACGCCAATGCTGGACTTGTCCACCATTCGTACGTTGTACTGTTTGTAAACTCTTGCCCTGTTCTCCGCCCACCATTGTTCTGCTTGTTTCTCGCTAAAACGCTTACGACTGCATAGTTTCATTTTTCTTTTGTATTCTTACTTTCAAATATATAATAATGTGGTGCAGAAACAGAAAGGGCGAAATAGTCAATTTACAAACCTGAAACGAACTCGCTTGAGATCTTTGAGCCCGCCAGGGAGGGACGTAAGGGTAATATAAACGCCAGGCTCGTCTTGCTCGACCCATTCGTTTTTGGTGGTATGAGAATCATTTTCCTTCGTTCGACTTCCATTTCTGACTGATGATGGTTCTGTGTTGCCTGAGATAGGGTCTGTGCTAGCAGTGCTTGATCCATTGCAAAGGGAGGCGGTTAACTCATGTTCTTGGGCACTACTTTGGCTACTTAGACGATCCATGGAGAGATCTGAGATGTCAGATGTGATGGATGGAGGGAGTACAGATGATTTGATGCTTTTGGCAGAACCCACGGGGAGCTTCTCAGCCATTTCCTTGAGCTATAATGATGGGAAATGCATTGATAAGGGTTAGATGAAAAGATACTGTTGAAAAAATATCCTCCTTTTTTTTATGAATTCAATGGCATGAGAGTAATCGATATTTACGTAAATGATCCACAAAAAGCTCGACGGCTGAAGAAAACGAAGTTACAGATACGCTCATCTAATTGGAATGATTTTTTTTCCTTTCGATTTAAGTGAAATTAAATTAGGCTCGTGACAAATACTGAAATTCTGCTGAGCATTTTTCCTCAGAACACGTGTTACAGGTGAATCAAAAACTCAACAAACTTAAATCAGAGATACCAAGTGTGTTACTTACTTGAGCAGTAAGAGATTTTATCACTTCTTTTGCTACTTTGCATTTGACACTCTCTTCCCTTGCAAATTCTATAGCCTCCTTCAGCTGCTTAGTCGTTCGTTCTAGCTCTAATTCTTGAAGCTGAGCCTTCTGAGTCAAATTCTCCACCTGTTCAAATGCATCTAGAATAACTTAAAAAATATATCTAATGAACTCATCTAGATTCAATCAACGAATGCATCGGAACTAGAGGAACTAGGCAATAACAATTAATTACCTGTGCCCTTAGTTTTACGACTTCATGGTTAAGACTGTCGCTTGTGGTTTTTGATTCATCCAAAGCTACCTTCGGCGATGTAAGTCCACCCAAAGTTGGGGTGGGTGTGGTTGAACGAGGAGGACTTGCCCGTCTTGATATTGGTGATGTCGCCCGAGAGACAATTCTTGATCCAGGAACAGAAGCTGAGAAGAATTTCTTGGAAGAACCGAAAATTGGATTGAAAGACCTCGAGATATTAGGTGCTGGCCCACATTGTGAGCTTCCACTCGGGATTGGTGATACACGGCTGCTGTTGAACTCAAGTTTTTTGTTTTTCTTAGTGGTACGGCCTTCACCTTGTTTGAATGATTCCATCGAAGAAAACCGAGCTATATGAGGATGTGACTTCGTATCCAACTTTTCTTCATTGTTTACGACATCATTCATCCCTGGATTGAGACTTTGTCGTCTACTCATAGATGAATGGGATGAAGCATCAATGTGAGCTGTTTTTGTCAACTTATTGAAACAATTATCACAAACACGGTACGGTTTGCTGGGATTTGGCGCCATAGAAGCCCTTGCTGACTTCTTGCTGCTACATGAATGGCAAAACACAAGCCCGCAGTTGTAACAGTTGTGCCGTTTTCTTTTAAAATTAAATGGTAGACGACAACCAGAACACATAGACTGATCGACTCCTGAGACCCACTTATGAAGGCAAATAGCAGCAGTGAAATTTGTGCCACAAGCAATACTCTTTACTTGCTTGTCCTTTAGAGCTTCCACTAAAGTGGGACTGTTTCTGTCGTCAACATCTCCATGACCCAATCTCCCATTCGCTCCCTTCCCCCATGTGTACACTTCAGTTCTTGAGGTCAAAACAGCTACATGATAGGCACCACAAGCAATCTCCTCAACGAAACTCTTCAAAAGTTTTCCTTCAACTCGTGTTGGGAGTTTCCCATCAGCTTGAGGGTTCCCTAATTGCCCGTAAACAGGACTCCCCATGGTGTACACATGGCCAGAGGTCGTAAGAGCAACGGTAAGGCTGTGCCCACAAGCCACATGGCAAAAGTTTGGTTCGACAAGAGCAGCAACACAGGTCGGAACAAGTTTAGATTCCTTGTCGCCATGTCCAAGTCGACCTTTGTCACCATCACCCCAGGTAAAAAGTTTGCCCGAAGAACAGTTGCTGGAACTTGAACTTCCTACCATTACTTCAACAACAGCAGCAGTATGCCAAACACCACAAGCAGCCCTTACAGTACGGAGCCCCTTTAGTGACTGCACTTCTCTAGGCTTAGAGACGCTTTCTGTGTCTCCATGACCGAGAACTCCAAAAGTTCCGTCACCGAAAGTAAACAACTGCCCAGCAGATGTCACGACTGCAGTATGCCAAGGCCCACATGAAATGTATGATACATGAATTCCTTCAAGAGGCCCATTAACTCTTTTGGGCACCCAGTGACTGACTTCATTGCCATGTCCCAGAATACCAAAATGACCATTACCCCAAGTGTACAGATCTCCAGATAATGTTACAGCACAGGTGTGATGTTCACCACACGCAACGAGCTCAATGTTAGTGTTGCTGAGAGCATCAATTAATTTTGGGTGTAGGACATCAGCATCTACCCCATGGCCCAGCCTACCTCCAAGTTCCTCACCCCATGAAAACATTTCTCCTTGTTTGGTCACTAGGGCAGCATGACTTCCTCCACAGGCTATATTTTGCACATCTAATACAACTGCTGATTCTAATGCCTTGGGCAACAATGAGTCCAGTTTGACACCAGAACCACTATGTACTCTGTGGGCTCCACCACCAATAATACCTTCCCCTGTTGCTTCCCCCCAAATGAAGACATCCCCTAGGGCATCACCGTCATCGTGACCCGATCCTTGACTTGACGAGCTTACAGCACTGGAGAGGCTCATTCTGAAGGCATCTCCGCCTTTCAGGTAACCATGTGTGCCATCTGAGCCTCCAGATGACAAGGAATTGAGAGATCCACTAGCAGTATCTGAAGGGAAGAAACCCTTGGGTGGTGCAGCATTAAAAGCAACGTCTGAAAATGCCTTATCAAAACCATTTTTAGGAGGACTATCATAAGGACTACGGAGACGAATATGGTCAACAGCATCCTGCGAGATACAAATGCCGTCCATATAAAATTGCTCAAGTACGTGCACAGCATACACTGGAGTGTGCACACAGGGGCCAATAAGTTACATATATATACATTTAGACCATAGTTACCTGGAACGCGGTACGATCCGGGTCGCGGTACGGGTACGGGTACGGGGAACGGCACTTTGCCGGAACTCGGTACGAGGGGGGTATACAGAGATGGTACGGTGTTTCAAATTTCGGTACGCTAAAATTTTATATTCGGTTCGATGTACCTCAAATATATATAAAAATAAAGATAATTTTACTAGTAACTAGAAATAGTCTTTAATTCATTGTCATACATAGCAAGTTATACCTCAATGTTCGCACCATCATACGAATCATTCTTGTCTTCATCCAAAACGGTAATTTCCAATTTGAAGTTTCTAAAATTTAGAGAGATGCGAGTTATATTATAAATAATTTTTCTAAAAGAAATTCAATTTAAAAGGAGAGAGAAATTCGTGCCAGAGTACGAACTAAAAAGCCCAAATCGGACCCAAGCCCGTATTCTAAATCTAGGGCTTTGCCTGGACTAATCCCTAACCCTAACCACGAACTGCTCTTGCACAGTATCACTTGTGAGCTGCAAAGTTCCGTCGTTTTTCTTCTTTCAATTCGACAATTAGCTCAATTGCGTTTCTGATTAAGCACGAAGTCTCCCGGGCTTGTCTGATCTGTATGAATATGATGATCGAAGCCCCAATACTCGTGCAAAATTAACGCCGTCAAGTGTTGCAGAGTTGTTTAATGGCCAATCTGTTGTCTGGATCCCCGTACCAAGTTGTTTCGGATCCCTATACCAAGGTGTTTTGGATCCCTGTACCATGCTGTTTTGGATCACCGTACCACACCGATTTGGATCGTTTTTGACCCACGAACTGGAACGTGCGATCCGGATCGTAGATCGGTGGGGGGAGTAGCGAACTAGGTAACTATGATTTAGACTACAAGAGGAAATCCATAACTCTGGATGATATATGCGGGTAATATAAGGGAAAGAAGTTCACCTTCTGCAAGCTATCACCATTTCCAAATGGGGAATGCATTGGAGAACTTCTTCGGGTGTAAGTTCTAGGACTGTTAGCTCCAGAGGATATTCCATCACTCCTTGATTCTGTTCTCCACTTGCGTTGATGACCCCGAGAAATCAATGCCTTGATTCCACTAAACCATACCTCTGCTTCTTCCTTGTCTTTGCATATCTGCAAAAGATACATTTAAAATTAACTCCGATGATATAGGATCATGAACAGGCTATTGATGTATCTTACCAAATCTAGAGATCTTTCATTGTAGATAAGAGAAAAAGACTGGTACTCCTTCTCCGGCCGTGGATACCTATGAAATATTGGCTGGAGAAAAAAAATATATAAACTAAACAAAGAGGATAAATCAAACATTGTGATAGTACAAATCAAGAAGCAAAAGAAATATTCAATACAAAGAAATTCTATTTTTTGCGAACGGAATAGTTTTGAATCATTTATGATCCATCAATTATTCAACAACTGACTCATGAACTGAAAACTTATTATCAACTGTCAATCTTGGCTATATGCTAATTACAGTAACTGATAGTATTATATTAGTGATTGCGGAGATCCAGACTTACAGTTCTCTGCCCAGATATAATTCGAGAAACATGACTCAATTTCAGGTGCTTCTCCTCTTTACCCGAAAACCATATCAGAACAGTTTCATCCTGAATCATAGTTACCTAGTTCGCTACTCCCCCCACCGATCTACGATCCGGATCGCACGTTCCAGTTCGTGGGTCAAAAACGATCCAAATCGGTGTGGTACGGTGATCCAAAACAGCATGGTACAGGGATCCAAAACACCTTGGTATAGGGATCCGAAACGACTTGGTACGGGGATCCAGACAACAGATTGGCCATTAAACAACTCTGCAACACTTGACGGCGTTAATTTTGCACGAGTATTGGGGCTTCGATCATCATATTCATACAGATCAGACAAGCCCGGGAGACTTCGTGCTTAATCAGAAACGCAATTGAGCTAATTGTCGAATTGAAAGAAGAAAAACGACGGAACTTTGCAGCTCACAAGTGATACTGTGCAAGAGCAGTTCGTGGTTAGGGTTAGGGATTAGTCCAGGCAAAGCCCTAGATTTAGAATACGGGCTTGGGTCCGATTTGGGCTTTTTAGTTCGTACTCTGGCACGAATTTCTCTCTCCTTTTAAATTGAATTTCTTTTAGAAAAATTATTTATAATATAACTCGCATCTCTCTAAATTTTAGAAACTTCAAATTGGAAATTACCGTTTTGGATGAAGACAAGAATGATTCGTATGATGGTGCGAACATTGAGGTATAACTTGCTATGTATGACAATGAATTAAAGACTATTTCTAGTTACTAGTAAAATTATCTTTATTTTTATATATATTTGAGGTACATCGAACCGAATATAAAATTTTAGCGTACCGAAATTTGAAACACCGTACCATCTCTGTATACCCCCCTCGTACCGAGTTCCGGCAAAGTGCCGTTCCCCGTACCCGTACCCGTACCGCGACCCGGATCGTACCGCGTTCCAGGTAACTATGTCCTGAATCAAGCACACAATAGGATTAGAGCTTTCTGTTATCTTTGCAGGATTTTTAAATAGGATGGAGATAAATGAGTATATATCTAGTCTATTACTATCACATAGACCGCAAGTTATGCAATCTTAAAAGAAACAATAGAACATCTTTGGTGCAAAGCAAACACAGACTCCAGATCGACAAGATCTAAAAGTTAATCGACTTACGTTTGACAGACGGAATGGGCAGAACTTTGGCTTTCCCCTTCTTCCATATTTCAGCAAATATGCACCTTTCTTGAGAGCAGTGATAGCCTGTTGTTAAAGTCAGTTAAAACATGACGTGAGCATGACGATGACCACCACATGTTGCAGACATATTGTCGTCTAGGCCAGACTCTAGTCCTACTAAGTACAGGAAATTGTTGACGAAATCATAATCCTTATCTGTCCATCCCAGGCAAACTAGATAATAAAAAAAGTAAAACCAAAATAGGGAAGGAAAGAAACCATTGTGACTTTGGTGTAAGGTATTCAAATAAGCAGAATCGATTCATAATAGCATATGATGATTAGAAACAGAGTAAACTTGGGGGAACTACGGCTAATGAATTCGACAAGATCACCAATTAGATAGCAACATAAACACGCACTTATTACTTTTAATAGTAAACTGCTAAAGCACTGGGACAATCAACCACCATACCAGCGTCCTATGAGCAACCATACATCGAGCATACTACTATACGATCCATCAGCAAAATTAATCACCAGAGTGTTTCTATTTAAAGCTGGCCAGAATGTCAAGTTTACCAATCAATAAGCTAAAACTCGACTAACTAAACTAGAAAAAACTACAGCTCAGACAAAACCAGAAATCCACTAATCTAAATAAGGAATCCAAGGAAAAACACCAAAACCTGTTCGATGTCCCTCTCAACCGAGGCACCGCCTCTACTGACGTCAGTCCCGCTCATCCTATCGCCGTTTTGCGACATACGCAGCTAGATTCATAAGTGTACAGCGGGGAACAGCTCAAACAGCATCGAAAGTAGCCATGAGCGAGGTCGGAAAAGGAATGCGTGCGACGCAGGGGTATAGCAGTAATTTCCTGTGGCTGAGTTCGAGTTTTGGGCTTCTTTTCACTATGATTCCAAAATCAGCAAAAGAAAGGCGAATGCGATTGAATCCAATGGATGATCTACTTGATTTGATCATTAATTCTCAACGATAACAGTCTTTACCTTTTAGTTGAGCTGTAGAAACACCAAAACCTGCGGAGCTTGTGAGCAGTGGTAATCTGTGGTTCGTGGAAAGACTGTGTGTGTGTGTGAGAGAGAGGAGAGAGAGAGAGAGAGAGAGACTACGGAGCTTTGTGGTTTTCTATTTTCTAAGCTTTATATTTTATTTATCTAATGGTTTTTTGTTTTCTTTTTTTTTTTTTCTTTTAACTTTTTTGCACCATGCTACTTGGTAAAGGTAGGCGTGGTACCGATTTTATTTTCATATTTAGCATTCATCATTCTTGATTTCATAAAAGTTCAAGTCATTATAATACGTACAATTAAATAAAATTTAACCTTGCCATTGTTGGGAACAAATACCAAATCTTATCAAGAAAAAAAAAAGAACAATGGATCAGCTCATGTTCTAAGATGATAGCGACCAACACCACGAGGAAATGAAATTAATATAGAACTGAAAATGAGCCATAAGTCAAAATCATTCAGCATAGACTCTTCATGTGTTATATCACTTGTGCTGTGGTCCAAAAAGGTAATTATAATTAAAAAAAAATACTTTTGCTTTTCACAGATATTTGTCGTTCACATGCATGGGAGGTCACATTTTATTTTAAGTGTTTATATAATTATAAATTAATGTATATAGATTATGGTAAATGGTTATGCATGCATATGCATGCCCTAATGTATTTTTAGAGGTTCTATTTTGATGGGCCTAAAAGTTGGGCTCTCATTAATTTGAATGTTATTTGGGCTCGTAAAGCCACATTCATAGGCTCACTAACTGAAAAATTGAGATAAGCCCTTACAAATTAAAATGCAAATATATCCGCCAATTTCACGTGATCTCCCCGTATTTAAATTCACGGACTTCTACAAATTAAAGAACGCATCTTTTCACTAAACCAAGACATAATTTAACGTTGTGTTTACCAAACAAAACTTGTGAATATTCTCTTCCATCTTTCAAGGAACTGCAATAAATTGAATGATTACCGATCTTATCACGTGGGAAAACCAGTCCAACTTAATCGGATTTTGACAGTCGTAAAAAAATTCAATTTTTTTGGGAAATAGGAAAAAGAATTAACACCCTCACAGAGTCACAACATACATACTCGTATATACGCACATAATATTCTTGCCTCTTGGAAGAGCAATAAAGGTGGCATTGATTAAAATTTTCAAGAAAGTAAAACTATGAAAGCAATTTGCCAATTGTCCAAGAAGAGTATGACAACACCCTAGAAATAAAGAAAAAACTCAAAACTTTTCTGAGACTTGAGAGTATTCACAACCAAGCCGAGCAGGTTTTTGTACAGAAAAAGGAAAAAGACTTCACACCGCATTGATTAATCCCATTAATATTCTCTCAGCTCCTTTTGTTTTTGTTTTTTCTTTTTCTGCCGAAGGATTTATCGAGATATGCACCGAGTTAAATCTCGGTGTGGATCAATAAGGTAGTGAAAAAACAGAGTGATGGAGTAGAGGTACCAAGTTTGGTTTTACCAGCCCAGAAAACGTTGTAGAGAAGGATCATGGAAGAAGGTATATTATCTGTATATCCCCTTTCAGGAATTTCCCTTCTTTCAGATCATGGCTTTTGAGTTATCTGTCTTCTTGTTTTGATTATATGCCGCCGAGCTTGAAATCTGGTAAATTTTTCTGACATCATTTTTTGGGGTTTGTGTCAATGAGCTTCAAATGAGGAACCAATGTTTAGAGGCATTCGTTTGTTCAATTAGAAATTTGGGTAATCTTTGCCTGCGAGAAAGTGCAAAGCTGAAGCTTTTCCTTTGATCATGTGTTCTTTGATGAGATATTTAAGCTTTAATTAATACCCTGTCTCAGATCATTCAACTGTTGCTAGCATTGGTTCGGTTTTTACCTATTTATCGGTCATTTTTTTTCTGATAATCTTTTAGGGAGAATTTTAAAAAAGAGGAACGATTCTATTTCGTTTTAAAAAAAGAGGAACGGGTTCCCAAATGACTGAAATACCCTTACTAAAAAACTGGTTAAGGAGGCTAATCCGTTTTTTTAACAGTGAAAAGTTATTCGAGTTTTATTCGAGTGACACAATACTCGAATAACCGACTCGAATAAATGCATTTTTGACTTATTAAAAGCGAAAAATTATTCGGATTTATTCGAGTAAAAGCAAGACTCGAATGACTTACTCTAATAATAAATCGAAGAGATAAGGTGACTCGAATAACGTGCAGAAAATTTAAACGAGTAAGCTACATTATTCGAGTATCTTATCGAGAGTTCTTTTCGAGTCAAAACTCGAATAAGGAACTCGAATAATAAACTCGAATAAGCAGTGTTTTAAAAAGCTCGGAAAGAAAATTAGACACAAATCACTCGAAAATCTTAAATCCCTCGCGCTCTCTCTTCGAATACAAATCACTCGAAAAATCTTACACAAGCCCAAGCATAATCAAATGGCGAAAAGAAAAACGAGATCATCGGAGCCTTCCGCGCCTGTTCGTATCCGGGTGGATGAGCAAATCGACGGCGGTAGAGCCAGGGTGAGTTTCTGGTCGCATTTTGGGTTTTTGTTAAATCGAATTGGTTGAACGAATTTCTTGGTTAGATCTTTTGTTATTAGCGTTAAATCGATCGATTTTGATGTTAAATCTTTGCGTAAACGTCGTAATCGGTCGGATTTTTGTAAAAATCTTTTTCATCGCCTTTTCGAGTTTTTATTCGAGTAATTAGGGTTCGAATAACTTCTTGACGTATTCGAGTGATATTTTACTCGAATAATTTACTCGAATAACAGTGAATTTTGCTTTTTTTTGCGTTTTCAGATCTATCTTCCGACGAAGTTGCCGGCGGATAATTTCTACCATGCCACCCTCACTCTGAACGCGCAGTACATGTCGGTATGCGAACGCATCCGTACGCTTTTGAACGAGGAGGAAATGGAGGAGATGGTTAGACGGACACAGTTCGGGAACCTGATAAAGGTGGCCCGAAACCACTACAACTCGAACATGATCATGTGGTATTTGATGAGCCGGCAGGTGGAGTACATGCCGGACTCGAAGGAGTTCTGGATGGTCGTTCGTGGGCGACCATTACGATTTTCATTGGTCGAGTATTGCCTACTCACGGGCCTCGACTGCGGCGCTAACGAGCCGGAGATACCGTCGTCGAACGAGTTTGCGACGAGGCATTGGCCTGGTATTAATTCTATTTTTTATCTTTTTGATTCGTTTTTTTACTTCGATTTCAAAAACTAACGTTTGTTTTATGGCTCGCAGGCAAGCCCGTTATATATTTACACGATTTGGAGAAGAAAATCACGGAAATGATCCGTGACGCCGGTGGAGCCTCGGGCGTTCATCCCGAGAAATTGAAGATTGCGGCCCTTTATTTTGCCGTCGGGGTGCTAGGGGAGCGGAGGGTAAAGAAGGACTTGAAGGTCAAGGAGGAGTGGCTCCGTCTGGTGGAGGACTTCGACCGCTTCAACGAATATCCTTGGGGAAGAATATCGTTCGAGGAGGTCATTTATGGTCTGAACAAAGACCTCTTGGGGAGGGCGATGGAGATGGCATCGAATGGAAGAACCCAAACAACCTTCGATATCAGCGGCTTCGTAATGCCGCTTCAGGTAAATAAATTAGTTTTGTATTATTATTTAAGACATATTATATTTATTTTAACTTACTTCTACTCTCTTTTATCAGGTTCTGGCATACGAGTGCTGGCCGACCGTCGGCCAAGAATTTACTGTGAGAAGAGCCGGCGAAGGGCTCCCGCTACCCCGTATGTGCCATTGGAAGACGACATTTTACGGCAAGAGCTCTGCTCCGGGATGGCAAGCGGTCGAGCGTGCATTCGGTGCCGTGGCGATGGATGTAAGTATATTTATTTATTTATAATATGGATTTATTTAGATTGCATTTTCTAAATTGTACAAATACACAGGACGTGCGGTGTTGCCTTACACCGACCGATGCTGAAGCCGATTCAAGGCACTTCCGCACGGTCGCCGGATTTTGTGGCAGCCGAAATGATGCCGTGGCCCAGAGGATAGTGGAGCATCTCCTAAATGGGCTGCCGGTCTACTGCACCGAGCATCGGCTTGCTCCGTCTCCTCCTCGGCCGTCTCCTCCTCGGCCGTCTCCTCCTCCGAGGCCGTCTCCTCCGAGGTCTTCTCCTCCGAGGCCGTCTCCTCCTCCTTCCGGCTCAATCATCGCCCATTTCGATAGAAGAATGGACAGGCTGGAAGGCGATGTACGGGATTTGCGGACGGAGATTAGGGAGCTGCGCTCGATCGTGGTCCAAGGTATGTCTTACTTAATGTTTATTTTATAAGATTATATTGATATTACGTAAATCTAACGTAATACTCTAATTTTGTAGGCGGCGGAGGTGGCAAGAATGGGCGCAAAGGAGGAACGGCAAGGAATCCTCCAAGCGTACGACAAGAAATTTTTTGCCGACCTGTCCACTCCGAAAGTGTGGCTTTCGGATGAGGTATGTGTGTTTTTTGTTAAATATGTTCTAATTATTTCGTTTAATAACATTATATGCTATTATTGCAGCACGTCAACGAGGCATTCAGCGGGTTCACGGCGATGCAAGAAAAGTGCGTGCATGCGGAGTGAATCGCGTACGTGAATGCCAACTTCGCACATGCAGTCAGGATGGAGTCCGCCAAACCGCGACCGTGGAACGTGTCCTCGTTCGACTTATTCGCCACGGGAGAGATCAATGCGATATACGGCGGCAAGCCGTCACTTCACTGGAGCCAAGCGGATGTGGCCGTCATCCCATTGGCATTTAACTCGCATTGGGTGCTCCTCGTCGCTCGGTTCAAGGAGAGGAACATCCTCGTTTTGGATTCCGATCGCAGCAGCGATTCGGACTTGAGGGCAATGAAGCCGTTCCTCGATCCTTTGGCCGAAGTGATACCGCTGATGCTTCAACACGTAGGTGTGGAGCAAGAATCCGGGGAAAAGTTTTCTTGGGTGCGGTGCCCCAATTTCCCTCAACAACGTCTCAGGTAATTTTTTTATTTTCTCACTTACTTATTTTCTTATTTTCTTAAACCTGAAATTGTTATATTTCTCGAACAGCGGAGAGTGCGGTATGTACATGCTTAGGGCCGCGATGTCTCTGTTGATCGGTCACAGAGATGATCTCTACGCTTTGGACGATTCTAAAGTTGCCTTGTTTAGAAAGTTTTTGACTATATGTATTTATTTTAACAATTGGGATATTGTATGAACCGTTTTAGATATATTTGTATAGATTTTTTGATTTGGAATTGTTCTGTGTTATGGTTGGTTGAGTTGCTGTTGAGGTTGTTCAGAGTGTTCAAGGTCCAGTGTTGTTTGTTTCAAATTTCACTGTTATTCGAGTGAAAGAGCTTGTTCGAATAATGATTACTATTCGAGTAAGTTAATCGAGCTTAATTCGAGTACCTCATAGCACTCGAATAAGCTTCACTGGATCAGTTGATTTTATCGGACTTCACTGTTATCCGAGTCAAAGATCTTGTTCGAATAATGGCAGTTAAACGAGTAAGCTATTCGAGCTCAATCCGAGTATCAAACAGCACTCGAATAAACTTCACTAGATTAGTTGTTTCTGTCGAACTTCACTGTTATTCGAGTTAAAGAGCTTGTTCGGATAATGCTAATTTTATCGAGTTTCGTATTCGAGCCTATTCGAGTATAATACATAACTCGAATAAATTAAAAATCGAGAATATTGTTTTTATATCATGAGCATGAAATGTTAAATAACATGAAAACATTTCATGTTAAATATCATTTCATGTTTAATAACATTTTCTTTCTAAGTAATAAGATATTATAGAGATTCTTTAAAAAAAAGAAAATCAAGTTGATATTTCGATACATGTTATATATATTGTTGATGGGAATTTAGATACTAAAGTCCTATCTACCAATGTATTTCATTGTATGTTATGCAACGACTTTTATTAAACATTGTAATCTTCATAAAGCGACTTATTAACATCATGAAGGCCCTATAACATCGAAATATTGATATTTATACATCTATGTATCGAGATAATTAAAATTCAAAAACTCTGAAAAGAACACTCGAATTATAAGATATTATTCGAGTACGGTATTCGATTGTTTTGTAAATTATTCGAGTTTATTCGATTACTCGAATAAGTTCAGGTTTTCGTTTTCGACTTTTTATTGTTACGTTATTCGAGTGACCTATTCCAATAATATTCGAGTTGTGCATTTTACTCGAATAACAGTGAAATAAGCTACAATCAAGCCAAACTCACAATAATCCATCAATCTCATACAACCTCATACATCAAACTCATACAACCTCATACATCAAACTCATACAAACTCATACATCAAGATTTACTTAATGTCTACGACCAAACTCACCGACGGACGGAAACCTCCTTTCTTTTCTCCGACCACGCCTTGCTACGAACGGAGGCGGCAACACCAATTGATCCGAGGTATCCCACTTGGCTTGATCCGGAACCGGCGAAACTCGTCCGTGATAAGCAGACTGCCACGTTAGGACAGAATAATATTCCGAACACAACGGGTAGAAACTCATGTTCGCTCGTAGACTCGCCGCGATTGCATGTGGACAAGGAATCCTGTCGATGTCGAATTGGCGGCACGTACAAGTCTTCGACCGCAAGTTAACAATGGCACGACCCCCCGGAGATCGGACATCGTACTCATGCGGAGCGATTTCATGTACTTCATACCCTTGACTTAGCTCATACCTCTCACGGAGCTTCATTTCCACCGTCGGGGTAAACCGCGTGGTTGCTTGTCCAGATTGCTGTCTGTATCTAGCAAACCAATCCCCCGTCAGCCTCTGTATCGATTCCAGAAGCGCAATGATCGGTAGCTTTCTTTCTTCGCGGAGTCTTGCATTAATCGATTCCACCCCGTTCGTAGTCATGATGTTATAGCGAGACGTCGGAGAATAGGCTCGACTCCATCGTTCCTTAGTATCAGTCTGTTGCAAATACGCGTATGCGATGGGAAACCTATTCTCAAAATCACCATATTGTGAATCAAAGTCGCATTGCTTGTATATTTTAGCAATGTGTATGAACGTCTCGGTCGCACCCTGCTTCTTACACCTGCTTTTCATATTTTGTGACAGGTGCCAAATACAATGACCGTGGTGCGCACGACCGTAGACGGCTGCAACGGCGGCTTTGATAGAAGGAGATCTGTCGGATACGATGACAAGATCGTCCTCGTTGGGCACGACTTGCAAGAGCTCTTTCAAGAACCACGACCAAGCTTCTATGCACTCGTTATTGTCGATTATGCCCCAAGCTAAAGGAAACTGATGGCGGTCGCCATCCTCCGCTGATGCAATGAGCAACGTACCCCCATACTTTCCTTTCAACCAAGTACCGTCTATGCAAACAACCTTCCTCATGTGACGGTATCCCGCAATACAAGCACCAAGGGATAGGAATGCGTGCTTAAATCTCCGCTCGTCGTCCAGATATACACTTGCTATGGTTCCCGGATTCACTCTTCTCAACGTCGACAGGTACGACGGCAACAGTTTGTAACTCTCATCGGGGTCACCCTTCATTGCATTTTGTGCTAAAATGCCTCCTTTCCATGCTTTGAAGTACGAAACTTCAATCCCACGATTTCTCATCATTGTTTGAATGAGTTTAGGGGCCGGTGTACTTGTTGAACCCTGAAAAGATTCAAGCAGCATATCACTCACGGAGGTTGACGATGCTTGAGTGAGTCTTGCGTTCCGATTTGCAAGGTCGCACGTATGTGTGTTGCAATACGTACGAATCGAGAATACGGATGTATCCTTAATCTTCGCCGTCCATATCCTCCAAGTACATCCATCCTCTTTGCATCTCACGCCATAGTACGATCGGGAAGATTTTATAATCTTGACCTCGAAGCATGCCTCTATAGCAACTCTTTGGATCCTATTCTTGACGGCCTTCTTATCCTCGAATTCATCACCGACCTTCATGGTGGAACCGTCGGTAAAAGAATACCGATCGCTAGGAATAGTTGCATTTTCCTCTTCCTCCTCCTCCTCATCATTCCCGTCCGCATTTTCTCCGTCTACGCCATCAAAATTGACGTGCACGTTCTGCCGTGATGCAACATTCTCATCACGGTCGTTCGCCTCATTGTGACCTTCACCCCCATAATTCACATCTTCGCATCCGCCAAAGTCGATGATACGGTCAAAATAATCATCGATGTAACCACCGCCATCGCTACGAACCTCAATTGGAACGGGACCAACTTCATCATCCGCGAGAGTTTGACGGTGGAGGGTCGTAGGGAGTCCAATCTCCACACGGAGAATCGGTCTATCCATTGGACCCCCTAAGTATATATAACCCTTCAACTCTCGATCATTCTTTATATACAACGGAGCACACCCTTCCATACCTCTCATAGATGGCTGATAACTTAGTTTTAACTCCGGCCTCCCGCTTACGCCAATAGTCTCGTATATTTCGTTCCGCAGATCGTCCAGCAAACAACAATCGACATCGAACCCAATGGGCTTCATATTTGTTCCCATCCTTGGAACCCATGTCCATTTATTATCATTCCCAATTATCCATTCTCCATCGTAATCAATCATGATGCTGGTCGGCATAACCTGCATATGAAACAAATCATTGTTAATAAAATTTAATTGCAATATGCATTATTCGAATAATTTCAATATTCGAAAAGTTGAAATTAATCGAGTAAACCATTCGAGTAGTAAAACAACTCGAATAGAGTCTTCGAGTGTTAAGATTTTGAAGACACTCGATAAGTTGTTATCGAAGAAATAAATGGAATAAATCAACTTTTATTGCAAACGAGTTATTCGAGTAAATAAAATATTCGGAAACAAAATTATTCGAGTAAGACATTCGAGTGTACGTTTAACTCGAATAACATATCCGAATAACATGTAAGTGTAAAATTTCATAAACAGTTGTATTAATCGAGTAAAGTTTCCGAGTTTATTCGAGTTTGATGTACGATTCGTATGTTGCCAAAACAACTTATTCGAGTGACTTTTCGAGTCAACGTAAACTCGAATAACAGACTCGAATAATCGGAAAACGAAAATTTTCTGCAAATTCGCACAGATCTAAGGTTAAAATGCTACCCATAACTACCCAAACCTTCGAAAATCTAATACCCGATGCTCGAAATGTAAATGTCATTAACATGAACGGAAATTACAATGCCCGATAATATATACTTGTAACCGGCGTTAACATGAACGAAACTTACTGTATATGCGTTCAAGAACGAAATTGGGATTCTTGGAGCTTGGGTGTTTCGATTTCGGCGGATGCTTCAACTCGTTTTTCCTTCAAGATCTCGTTTTGGTGCTTCGTGGGTGCATTAATCAATGAGGTTGGTGCGTTTTCTTTTTTTATTTTATATATATATTTCTTTTTTTTTTATTTAGGTATTAATTAGGGGTTTAGTTAATTAAGGAAACATGTTCCTCTTTTTTTAATTGACTCGGTCAAGTTCCCTTTTTTAAAAAGAAACCAAAAGTAATCTTATTTTTTAAAATAGTCCATCTTTTAGTCGACATAGAAACCGACGAAATGCATTCTGAGGAAGACAAAGAAGCCCTTTCAGACAAGAACAAGAAGAGAAAGCTCAAAACGCGCGCCCAAATCCAAGCCTTGGAGAACTTTTACAACGGTAACTCAGTCGCCTTTTTATTTTTCTCCTATGCGACGATTAATTCAACCCCTTTTCTTCTCATCGTCTTTACAGAACACAAATACCCTACGGAGTCCATGAAAATGGAGGTCGCTATTTCGATTGGTCTAACAGAAAAGCAAATCTCGGGATGGTTTTGTCACAGAAGATTAAAAGACAAGCGATCAACAAAGGTGGAAATCAGTGCCTCAGCTCATAAGCAAGACCTATCGAGCGGCGTAGTAGTACAAGATTCTTGCGGAAGCACCAAACAAACGTGTCATAAAAATTTGGACAGCAGAGAAGCTGAAAGTGGGAGATTGACCCCGAAACTTGCTGGAAATTACGGTATTGCCACCGAGGGATCTTCGGGGAGTAACTCTTCTCCGAGGGAAAGGTGCAATAAACTTCAGAATAACCTCAAACTTGTTCGTGTAATGGATTCAAGGCATTCTGTGCCAAGCTTCGCCTTTGATGAGGTTGTAGTGAAACATAAGATGGGCCCGTCTGGCTACTTGAAAGTGAAGGGTCGTGTCGAAAACCCTGCAATAACTGACGTTAAGAAAAGGTTGGGAAATAACTATATCATCGATGGTCCTCCACTTGCCGTTGATTTTGATATTCTCCCACCGCATGCTTTTGAGTCCACGATGAAACACACCAATGGTGATGATGGTAAAATGAATTTTTTTTTGTTTGTATATTTGATTTTTTTTCGAGTAGTGATCCTTACGATGCAGCATCTAGCAATTGAAGTAATGCATTTCCTCTGGTTTAAAGTAGGGATATTTTATTACCAGTTGAAAAACTGTCATTTCCTTGTTTCTTGGGTGGATTTGTTTCAGAAACTTACTATACCGAAGAACTGATTTTACCTACCTCGCATCACCCTTCAAGATTACGCCAGATTCAGAAATTTGACGAGGTAAGTTGATTCAGCGCATTCTTAAGTTACCCTTTTTGCTAGGCATCATTAACCATCTCATTTCGAGTGCCACGTGAAGCTCTATCTTCCACCTAAAAAGACGATCTTTACATACAAAGACCTCATAATTGATTTATATTTTGTTTTCTGTGGCCTAAAACTATTACAGGGACATGAATACAACTCAAATGACGAAACTCGCTTCAAGGCAAAGCGTGAATACGATGCTACTAACCTCTTCTCTCGGCTAGAGAACGGTACCAATGTAAACCCTTTGGTAAAATCTGCTGAAGGTTCTGTTAGAGATGTACATAGTATTGGTAATAAAGAAGAGTATAAACTCAGACGTATCCCAGATGATTCCAAGGTTGAAAAGATGAGATTTTACAACGATCAATACCCACAAACTATAGTGGAAGTGAGAAAGACCAAGTTGATAGGTAAAGGTACAAAGATTTTGCGTGAAGATGACACTGAGAAAGAGTATGCTTATAGCGTGGGCATGAAAGCAAAGCAGTACGATGACTCAGGGGATAAGGTGCCATTGAGACAAATTAGCGAAAGACGAGTTAGGATGAAGAATGATTTTAACGTAAGTTCCAACTTCGTTTTTTTTTTTAAAATATACATTCGTTATTTTCTTATATTTTGTGTCGTTTTAGTCTCAAGAGATGAAGTGGGAAGAAGAATTTACTCCAAAGCAACATAGCAAACGATTGCCTGAACCATATACTCGGCGACTCGACAGGTTTCTTCTCTAACACATCAGATTAGAAGATCATCAAAAAAGAAATGAGGATTGTGATTTAAATGTCAAGAAGAAAATGCTTTTAACTTGTATAGCTTCGAAATAACAAGTCTTTTTTGAGCATGTTTAACTATGTTTTTCCCCCTTTTCGTGCTTCAGATTTGAACAAGAGATCAGACCATGTTTTGACGAAGGCTCAGAAAGGAGTTCTTCTATAGATTAAGGAAAATTTCTGATGACACCAAGGGATCAACCTGCTTGAGCTAAGAAAGACCATGTTAACCATATGAATGTGTTTAACTATTCTTTTTTCCCCCTTTTTTGTGGCTTTTCTTCATCAATTGGCTGGAAATATTTGTACCCTCTGTACAGTGATTGAATCTTTTTTTAACATTAGCCAAGCAGATTGTTTTTAAATCAAGAATGAATGATAGTTCATTCAAATGTCAAGATGGGCAGAATGACTTCAGATTCAGAAGAAAATAAATAAATAACAAGCTTGTTCAAAAGTAATATATTTGTTTCATTTGCTCTATTTGGCTAAAGTTCAACAGAGTTTTGAATGGGTTCGCAGCACAAGTTAGCCGAAACTAATAAGACAAAAACTCTACTTTCAGCAACAATTTTAGATATGATTGAGAAAGAGTTTCAAACTCAGTCTGCTTTCTTGTTCGAATCATCCTTGCCAGTCGTCTCTACACTTGTCTTAGACTCATCAAACTCTAACAACTGCAGCAAGAGATTTCAAGGGGAAAAAATAGAACCATAGTTTTCTAAAACTTGGACACAGATATGATGTAATGATATGATAAATGTATGGAATAGAAATCGATAAATGTGGCTTACAGGTTTAACATCTCCGTTCCAAATGCAATGTGCCGCCAAGAATCCGATAACACAAGGGACGATATAAAGTAACGCGGGCTGCAGAAGACAAAGAAGCCGACGATTAAAGAATGAAATATTCTAAGCAATGAGCATTGAGGCCTTGTCAAAACATCTACGTCCCTAACATAGGTTCGAAGGGAAACACAGCTTGTTAGTGTCATATGTCGAAAGGAGCCCATAAAATTCAATATACACAACCCGAAAATCTATTATTTTTCAAGCTTAATTTTTTAATCATCTCACGGCGAGGGGGTGCGCGAAAATTCTATTACCAGTTCCTAAAGAGACGAATCTGACACAGTTCACACACAGGTTAAGAAAATTACATCTGCTATTGCCCAGGATTCATAACAATGTTAAGATCTTTCTTTTTTCAGAAAAAAAAGGGTACCTGAGCAGCTTGAAACCAATTCATCACCACGATAGTTAGGGCTATACCAACTATGTATCCTGCAAAAGCACTTTTGAAATATTGGCTCTCTTTTCCTCTGGAAACATCAAATCTCAAAGCCAATGCCACGAAGATTCCTGAGAAAAGATGATGTCGAGGTCGAGCCCCAATGAGCAATCATAAAAAAGGAGACATATAAATTTTGGGTTTATGTCGAGCGTAAGCATATTATTGAATATATTAAACATGGGTGGAGATGGTAAAATTCATACCAGGAATCACTATATCGCCTAGTCCTAACATTGAAAAAGGACGTGCAGAATCAGCTGTAGGGAACAAAAGCTGCAAAAAGAAGGGAGAATTTCCTGTGAACACATTCTTCATAGATATTACTACATCAAACTCATAATTAATTTGATACACGGACCTTTATAGGTGCATCGAAAGATTTAGCAACGCTGACCATCACTGGGGTGAAAAAGACCCAGAAAATGTCGTATACGAAAAGTCCAGTCTGCATTTGGTAGAAACTAATACAATCAGTTAGG
Organism: Craterostigma plantagineum; assembly: GCA_027422505.1. NCBI lineage: Eukaryota > Viridiplantae > Streptophyta > Magnoliopsida > Lamiales > Linderniaceae > Craterostigma > Craterostigma plantagineum. Next base: position 21,484,411 of record JAPQWV010000018.1, on the reverse strand, counting down.
AGGAACCAATACTGTAGTTAGTGTTCCAGTTAGGTTTATAATATTATGAAATAGGTCTTTAAGGCAAATGTTACTATCGACACTTCATATCCTTATAGCATGACAGAAGTCAAGGCCCTTTAGCCAAATCTGATAATACGTTTTGGGAATCTTACGTTCCCAAATTAATCCTTTTAAGCTGTGAATAAACATATAACTTGACTATTTAAACCAAGTTTAAATTCTTACAAGGAGAATGGCGCCAGTCTTAAACGAGCCAAGTGACAGCATTTCAATACCCTGTAATAGTTCCATGTATATTCCTTTAAATTACATAGAAAAAACGAACATGTTGAACTGAGCACTTAATTCTTGTGCTATCGAACCTGAATAGAGAAGGCAAGGCCCAGTGTGTTGTTAGCAAGCCAATGCTTCTTTGAGGCGTACCACCAGCAAAAGAAGACTCCAGGGATTGATGCTACTAACTGTGATTTTGTGAATTCAACCTCTAACGCTGTCGAAAATATGTGAAAATAAAAATTTTCAATCTGCCAAAGTCAAGACATATAATGTGAACAATATCAAATGGAAGGATATATGAATCAGTCATTTCCATATACTTTTTTTGATTGATCATGGATATATTCAATCATCACCTAATCTTAGAACACGAAAATATCACATGCAAAGGATCAAATGACAGAAAAAACATGTGAGTTCAGCGAATGAAAATTGGACAAAGCATGCAATAATAAGCTCGTACACCGGAAATATGGAAAATTCCATCTGATGACATTGTCATTCCACGCCTTGGGAAGAAATCGTTTGATAGCGGGTAACAAGGTTGCCCTGTAAAACATGCAATCACAAATATATAATAATTCCCGTAAGAAATCCATATAAATAACCTATATCTGGAAAAATATACAATAAGTGAGAGGAACTTACGAAAGGGCAACGATTCCAAGTACGAAAAAATAGCATGTTAAGACTGCATTGACCAAGTCCTTCGATAGAAACTTAAAGAGCAAAAACAGCGATAACAACATTGCACTCCCAACCAATGGAAAACGCATCGCATGTTCCCTGGACATTGTTTCCTGGAAATTCGTGGGACAATAAGTAAAAGGAAAAACTAAAAAGATAAACAAAATGTCATATGACTTACCGATGGTGGAGTTGGTTTCACAGAACGATAGCAACCGACATACACAGTGAGACAAGCTGTCAAAATGACATTTACATTTGGATTCACGTTCACAACAAGTGGCGCGAGGCTCAAACCTAGCAGTCAAGGATAAAGTATGTCACAATCTTGTAAATGATGGAACAAAACAAATAAATTCAGTTGTCATCCTCACGTCTTCACCGAGATGATGAGTTACTATTTAAAAGTAGAACCAAAACAAAGCCATGGAAGAGTAGAGGAAGAACCTGCTAAGGCCAAATTGGCAACGCGCTCATGGTTCCTCATTCTAGATCTACAGCAGCAATTAACTGAACTATCTTCAGAAAATTCTCCACAAGCTGCATGGTCATAGAGCCAAAACATGTCAATGAAAATTCAACCATAGTGGAAATCAACAATGTTGTAAAGCTTTTATCTTTCTGAGGTTACATGAATGCCTGCAATTTTTCTTCACTTAACAGTATAATTAGACAGTTGATTCATGCAAGATACAAGGTATTAAACCGGCATTTAATAACCAGAAAATACTTTTCCCCAGGACTATTGAGATCATGCATCTCATAGAGGTATCGAATTTACAGAATTAGTCTTAAGAAAAAACTATACTGCTTATTGAAAAAGCTAATCGATGAATCCGTAAAAAGCTCAATAATTTCATAAACCCATCAAATCCTACGGAAATTAAAACTACACAGCAGAAAAAAATGAACAAAAAAAAGAAAGCATACATTGACAAAGATCAGACTAACGCTAATCCCTGAAACGAGAAGAAACTGGGGATTTCGTAATCCTCATCCCATCAGGGTTTAGGTTTTCCAATTTTCAGATTCGCAGAAATCAAGAAATTACATTTTACAATACAATAATACCTTTTAACAGAGGCGTTTAACCTTTGTCGCATTAGTCTCAGCAGCAATTATATATTGAACAGCCACGTCGTGGGTGGTCATAGGCCCAATCCAACAACGCCACGTCGGCTAGGAAAATATCTTCGGCGTACTAATTTTCCTTTCCATTCCTTATTTATAACGAAACTCCAATATGGAGTTTTTCAATTTTCGAAATATTTTCACAAAATTAGGATAAATATATTTAACTTTACACTATGGGAAGAAAAAGAGTTAAAAGCCACGACTTGTGAGTTGACCTCATTTACTCGACGCTGTCGAACTTAAAGCTCGAAAAATTAAAATAATAAATAATAAATATAAAAAACAATTCTTAATAAAAAGCTCATTAACTGACCAATCCATGAGCTTTCTGTCTCTCTTACCTTCATTAGTCTCGAGCTTTTTCCGACTCATCTTTCACCTCTAGAGATGGGATAATAGAATTCTAAATTGCAACGAGATATAGAATCCACAAAAATATAGGGTCTCAAAAAAAATTACAAAAACCGAAAATTAATTTGAATCCCACATATGAAAAAAAAAATCCCAACAATAGAACATCCTATAAATGCCATGCCACCACAATCATCTCTGACAGAAGCAATAGATCGACCGACGAACGAACATAGACGTTAACGTTAGCAGCTCCGAGCAAAAAAACGTCGAGAATATGCGCATTACCTCCAAAAACTATACACTAAAAAACCGAGCAGATACTTGAATATATACACGCACGAAGAGCACAGACGCAGAAATCGTTGATTTTTTAGTTCCACGGAGGCGAAGGCGGTGGCTTATACGCAAACTCGTGAGGAATTGAGGCGTAGTTTAAGTCCAAGTTGTGGAGCTGTTCCATTAGCTGCGATCTCCTCTCCTTGAAAAAGTCGAGGCGAGTGGTCAACTCTAATAGAGTCGACGAAGCCATCGATGGGTGTCGAGCATGTGCATGATGGTCCATCGCCGCCTGTTGACGAAAAAAATAATTTCTTCTTAAATTGACGAGGAAAGTATAAAGATGCGACCGTTGAATTCGAAGGTTAAATTAAGTGGTTATTTAACATGATATCTAAGCTCAGGCAAATAGGTTGTGAACACGAATTTCACGACCGCTTAGTAAAGAAAATCTTTCCACGTCTAAGGCCAGATAAGAAGAAATCAGCCTTGACGTGAGTGATCATCAGTATGCTCTGTGATCATTCACATGGTATCAGAGCTTAGGCCAAAGAAAAACTATCAACCTAGACGTGAGAGGAGGTGTTGTGTAAAAAAATTATATAAGATTAAATATGATGCACTCACTCCCTTCGAGCTTTTAAGCTTTTTAGGTAAAGTGGTCATTCAGCATGCTAACCTCGGCTGCTCTTGAAGTAGATGGCAAAGATAGAGCAGAATCAACGGCGCCAAAATCATCCATGGACAAACTATTGGATGCCTCTGTGCTCTTCGAATCGCTCAAACTTGCTTCTAAGAAATGTTTCCTTGAAGTTTGCCGACCATTATTGCTTGATGTTAGCTGAAGTCCTTTCACACTCCTATGTTCGGGGATTGCCAATTCCTGAAAGCCAATAATTTAAGATGTAACTTTCACTTGGTCGAGTTGAATCCATTCTTCCATAAATAACAGATTTTCGTGATTGTTTTTTCCTTCGATTTCGCCAAGAATATTTCCGCGAATTTTGCCGACCATTATTGCATATGCTTTTTTTTTTACCTCATTCTTTTGCTTTCTTTCATGGTTACAGACAGCAAGGGTCGCATCAAAATCTGGCTGGTAATATTTTCTGAGAAGTTTGAACAGTTGCAAGTTAATATGTGAAGAAATGATTATGACCGTAATCATAGGAGAATCGAGGAAGCAAATTGTCTGAAAATGATCTGAAGATAATAAATATTGAACTCACGGTTGCGAACTCTGACTTGTTGCAGCATGTTGATAGCGATCGTAAGAATCTGTAACTGAACCGTAATGATTCTGACGTTGCTGGTTAAGCTGGTGATGAAGTTCGGCAACTTTCTGCTTCAATCGAGCCACGTCAGCCTCGGCTAGAGCTATCTCTTCAAGCTCAGCCCTCGTCTTTCAAGTAAACAAAAAAAAAACTTTAAAAGATTGGAAGAGAAAAGCATCGCAAAATGAAGCAATTGAGGAGTAATTTCAACCTTTGAATCCATGCCTCGAGTGCCATGAAACTGTCCTGAAGACATGCTTAGGCCTACTTCTAATGCAGCTCTTAGGTCTCTCTCGGCCTGCAACTGTTCTTGCAATCTTGCCACCTATTGAAAGAGCAACACACGAACATGTTAGAAATCTTTCAGAAAACGAAGGTACGAAAGGGTGGAAAGAGAAGTTCATGTTAATAAGCAATATATGGACATTCTTTGGTTAATTACAGACAAGATTCCATTAAGGTAAGAACGTAAGCACATACATCTTGTTCAAGGGCCAAGCGACGTTCGTGAAGAGCTTGCTTTCTTCTTTCCAAGCTAGCTTGCAAAATCGCATTTCCTCTCGCCTGACATAATTTATTACCGACTCCATGTGTTCGCGTAATTTTTTTTTAAAAAAAAAAATCAGCACTACTTAAAGGACTGTCTACCATACCTCCTTTGCTATTCTGTGACGTAAATCATTCTTGGCAATTTCCAACCTCTGAATGGCCAGCCTAGAAATGAAATTAATGGACCCAACTAAGCTAAATGTATTATATTGAAGCCGTTAATACAATGGTCGATGTCCAACAATGCTTAGTTGAAATGACACAACATAGACAAAAAAGTGAACCAATATGAATGTAATCTTACTCTTCCTCTCCAGACGGGTCAATTGCTTCTGTTGAAGGAGTTCTCTTCGACTGTATGGACAGACAATATATATTAACCCAGTGCGTAACTTAAATTACAAAAAATTGATCAACTCACATTTTTTCTTCCCCAAAAAGTTGTTTTTTTGGCGCTCGTAGTTGCATTGCTGGATAGCCTTGGAGTTGGCTTGTCAGAAAAACTAGGCTCTGCTACTGAAGCAGATTGTCTTAATTCGTGATCCATCGATGAAAGAATCTCTCCCACAGAACGTTGGGACCCGTTTCCAAGAATCTCCGCGGAAGCATTGGTCGTGCTTTCACGTGACTTCTTAGGTTTCTCAAGTGACTCGTCGAATGACTTCTTAGGACTCAATTTTGTCGAAGAAGTATGACTTTGCACAGGAGATTCATCGTCTGAATGGTCATTTCTCACCGCCTGGTAAAAAAAGGCAACAAGGGAATGTCCGAGCGAAACGTTCAATAAAAAGAGAAGCTCGAAAAAATGAACATAGAGAGAGAGAGAGAGAACCTTAAAGTCATAAAGATCACTAGCAGCTGAGCCACTACTTGACTTCCCACTATGTCTACCATAACGATTGAAATCTGTTTCATGTTCAACTTCGTTTTCAGCATCATGGTAACCATTGACTTTCACGTCTGTATCGTTATCAGCAACGCTTGAATCTTCGGTTCCACTTTTATCGGTCTGAGAATCAGCAGAAATCGAACATCTCCGTCCGCCCTCATCCTAGGAATCACAGTTGCAGTTACGTACCAACAGATAATTAGCAAAAAAAGAGAAAAGAATAACAAAGAAGTCTTCTTACATCGAAGATATTCTCGTACTCTTCGAGCAGTGTCGTAACAATAGCTTGAGCGTTATTAGCAGCATTTGCAGCTGCGATAAGCTGAGCAGAGTCATCTCCATTAACGTCGAAATCATCCTCCAATTCGCATTCGCCGGCCAAAAGCGGGCGCAACAGCAATGGAGCCATGCAAGCAGCAACGGCAGAAGCAGTCATTCGATTCTCAGAGGCGTGAGAAGAGATCGTATACATCATCTTAAGAACTCTGCAATAACATACCGAGGTTGTAAGAAGCAAGTGGTAGGTTTCATTACAAAGAGGAGGTAATAAATATGCATCGAAAACACGAAGGTAGGGTACCTTTGCAAGAGACGCCTATTGGGCTCGGGAAATGCTTCTTGTATAGCAGATTTCATTGCACTGCCACGAGCTTCTTTCGGGTCGATTTCTTGAAGCGTAATCCAGAAAAATGGGGAAGGTAACTTTGTGTCTCTTTCGAAACGACATTCTCAAAAGAAACGGTAATAACATATTCATTTAGCAACTTACTGTAGGCTTCTAACAGGGCAATGCAACATGATGCAGGGACTGGGGACGAAGGAAGTTCGCGAAGAACGTGCTGAAGGGCAAAGCGGTAAATATAAGCGCGATTTGTGACGAATCAACATAAGGGAATTAGGGTTTGAAATTAAGAATCATACCTTAACACAATCTCCGACGACATGAGCATCCTCTTCAGGGGCAAACTCAATCTTGCCTACAATAAAGAGAAGTTTTTGGGTGGAGAATGCTTTTCAAAGAATAGTAAAGAACTTAATATATGAAGTAGTGGGATAGTTTCCTTCTCAATATGTATTGAAAATTAAAAAAAAAAAGGAAATCACAAACCTTGTTCATACTCCATAACCCTCCGCCCCACTTCCTCAACATCGGCAGATTGCCGTAGAATTCCTTCTACTTTAATTCCTGTTAAAGGAAAAGGGATTACTAACCATAGAGAACACAATACTAGAGAAAAAAGCTACACACAAAAGTCACAGATATTTCAAAAAGATTTCAGATAAAGAATAGTCGACCGTATTCTTCGAGGAATCGAAGAGCTTTCTCGAGAAAAGAAGGGCTGCCGTCAATATCTTCCAATGCGAGCAAAATAGGCCGTCCAACAACTAAAGACTTCACAGGGCGCGTCTCCCTCCCTAAATTAATACATAAGACACATATAATTCGAGAAGCCCAAAAAAAAACACGCCATGCTTCGTCTACATAGTACAGTTTCAGATAGAATACAGACATTGATGGAAAGAGCCTTCGATAGGATCATTTGTGTCGTTTCTAAATATGCCATTGTGTCCCATGACAAGAGCAGCATTTGGTGCTTCTGCAAGTGCATGTTCTAATGCTGTCTTCCACTCTAACAAGTCCTCAGACGTCTCTGCCTAAGAATTGTAATAGAAAGGACAACATTTATTTTAAACACAGCGTACAGAAAAGTGTGTGTATATATTAAGACAAAGCACCTTAAGGGTGAACGCACGACCATCGCGGCCATCGGGGAACAAAACGGTCAGAAGCTTTTTGTCTTCTCTAACAACAACACTAAAAAAAAGACGAAAAAATCAGCCATTGTAAGAGTTGTCGAAGGAACAGAAAAGACAATGTTCTACGCTGACTATTGGACTATATGTATGTAGTATGTACCTTCCAGAATTGTTCAGATCGATGCCGCCCAAAGTCAAATTTACTTCGCCACCACGCTGAGGAAGTGCGCTCTGATCGAAAATTGAGAGATTTTGATCAGTAGTATTAAATGACATCGAGCATATTAAAGACATAACTGAATACACGACGACAAAACGAATAAACAGCTTACTAAAATCGAACTTAAACTGCACATATGATAATTATGAAGGAATGAAGCTTCGGACAAGACTAACCGGGTCGTTCTTGAAGAACACCAAAGAAGTGCGGGTAAGAATAAACCAACGCTTTTTCCAAGACTTCCATCCTAAGCCTGTTAGAAGTTGACAACAGCGTTTAATTATGCGAAGAGAAGAACATAATATAACAGACTTACAAGTTACAAAACAGTCTCTATTACAAGGAGACACATTAATTAATGTGCAAGAAGACACTGAGAAAATACATAAAAGAAACAGACATAACGACATAACCTGAACTTGACTACATTGAACAGAAAACAGAACTGCAGAAACGGAAAATGTTATCGACTAACGATGATCAGTCAACAAAAGTAGCTCGATAATTGATCTGTAAATCATCTATAATCAGTCCAAATAAACATAACGAACAGTACAATTCCAAACCCTATGAATCATTACAGAATGAGCAAATAGTATAAGTACATTCCTCAGAAACAACAAATCATTTCATCAAATGCTTAACGGCTGGCAATCTATAGTCCCTCTTCGACCAATCCTAAAACACAATGTGCCTCAAACAACACAATAATCATCAGACATCAGACATCCAAATGCTCAAAAATTCAACAAACAATGTCTTTCGCAAGTCTAAAAAGCACTAACCTTTCGAAGATATCAGCAGATGCCCACTCTTGAAAATCTACCAAAAATGGACATAGAAAATTTAATAAGGAACTACGGTTGCTCAAACGCATCGAACCCAATAACAGCAATCAATTAACCAAAAAAGCGAAACAACATAAATGAAATGCAGCTGACCAAAGGCGACTCCACCTGCTGACCAAATTTTGACCACCCGAAAAAAAAAAGAGAGGATATTACTATCGTAAAACATTACAGTGTTTGAGTTTCCAATACGAGGTCGCTCGAATGCAGCCAGCGTAGCGCCAGACATTATCTAATCTTCAGCTCTTTCTGTTATTTTCCTTTCCTTCCCAATTACTTTCCTTCAAAGGCGATTCTACAGCATCTGAACTCCAATTCAAGAACCGGGTCGGGTCGGGCCGGATTGAACTGGGTTCACCGAAGATCTGCAAAATCAGTGGTGGGATATCAAACACCGAGCTGAGGGGTAATTTTTTTTTTCTTTTCTGAAAAGCTAAAAAATCCCAAAGATGGGTTGAATGAAGCAGCAAAATAGCAATAGCAGCAACCAACAAAAAGCTTTTTTTTCTTTTTTTTTTCTTTCTTCTCTCCTCTTTCAAGTCATTCTCTTATTTATTTTGTTGTCTTATGATTAGGTGAGGACAGTCAAGTAATAAAAGTTGAGGAGAGAAACCAATTTCTCATGTAATAATTATGGATTTTACCTTTCCTTTTCCCTTATTTCTTGGCAGTGATTCACCCATTTATATGTAAGTGTCTGTTTTTACCATACATTATGAAATTAATTACATTTCATATATACAGTTGTCTAATATACTTGTTTACAGTGGTCTTATGATTCTTGACTTTCTCAGAATATTCTTGAGTAATACTCATCGATTCGGGTTATATTACGACATACGATGTAGCTGTTCACCAATTCATATCGAAATATATTCGAAAAATACATATCTCAAATCATATTCACCGTTGATTTAAGATTTCAAAATGACTCCTAAAAATAGTCTAAACTGAAGGTCTGTCAATCGTATCTATGTTAAGTGAGCCAAACTTATTAAATCGGATGACGGCAAATCAAACATCAAACATTTGACCTTTTTTAAGAGTACATTTCGCAACAGTATAAAAAATACTACTTTGAACCATCGTATTTCAAAACTCATTATATAGAGTAGATTAATTTTATAGATAGACGACTGTAAAAATATATGTTTTCATTTTATAATCTACAAATATATGTGTGAGGTTGCTGAGGAAGCATAGTAATGCCAAGAACAGCATTGCAAAGGTATGTACAATCACCAAAGCATGGCTCCACGACATATTTAATTGAAGTATTAAAAAAAAATTAACAGTTGTACCAACTAGGATGGTGCATTATTAATAACCTTTTTAGAACGAAACCAAACTCGATATTGATTGTTTTCTTTAAATGTAAGTCGTAAATTGGTGACATGTGACTGCGAGTGCCGAGTGGTGCGAAATACGCAAAAATGGCGACTAGCTCAGCATTCTAAATTGTTTTCCTATGCATGCAACACTATTAATATATCTGAATTATTTGGTATATCTTAATATCTAATTAAAACGGACTTTAATGTCGATTGTGCTATAACATATAGAAAAGGGACTTTAAATGTCGATTTACTTGATTGAGGTTGCCCCAACATAAACACCAAAAAATGAAGAAAACATAAGAACGCTTTAGCCTCCGCAACAGAAGAGAACGGCCCCCATTTAAATGGGCCATAGGCCCGTTAAGATTTTTTCTTCACCAAGTTCGTAATTTATTAGTTAATGATACTTAGAAATTGCAATACTTTAGAATTCCTTTCAAGATTTATAATATTATAGTGAAGCAGCGATCGGATCAATGATTTCTAAATTGTGGCGCAAGAGTCGATAAAGTATCATATAATAAGTATTCTTATATTCTAATTTGACGAATCGTGTGACAATTTTTGAGAAATTGAAAAATATAACATAGTATTTGACCCAAAGTCAAATCTCAATGTTATAGTTCTTCATTTTCTTACAAGTAAAAAAAAAATGAAACAACTGTCATTTTTAAATCAATATCACGAATAGTATTAGTCACAAAGAAGCTCCTCCACCAACGTTGAGAATTGAAATGAGAGGAAGCAAGTTGCCACAAAAATGTAACATGGAATTAAATTAATTTAGGCATGATAGTGACGTGATTAGGGGTGGGCATCGGGTCGGGTAGTCGGGTATCGGGTAGTTCGGGTTCGGGTAGTTCGGGTTCGGGTTAAGATTTGCAATACCCGAACCCGACCCGATTTACGGCGGGTACCCGCTTGTCGGGTATATATAGGGTTCGGGTACCCGTCGTCGGGTAGTCGGGTACCCGATTTTTTAATTGGGATATGACTAAAAATATTATAATTCAATATTAAAATATTCATGTTATATATTAATATCACTTACAATATTTGGATATTTTGTTTCAATAAATATAATATATACATATTTTTATATGTTTATTTATAAAATTTTGAGAATATATTTTAAATTTTTATGATGATTTATGCATTGATATAAATTATCAGTTGTTAATTATACACTTAAAATAAGAAACTAGTCGAAATATTATTTAAAACTTTAACATCACTCAACTTATATATTGATATAAGTATTGTATATGTTTTTAATGTATGTACAGAACTAATAATTTTTTTTTAAAAAATATATCGGGTACCCGAATAACCCGATCGGATAGTAAATTACTACCCGATACCCCACCCGATTAACAACTATCGGGTATCGGGTAACCCGTTACCCGAAAAATAACTCGAACTACACGACCCGAACTACCCGAACCCGATCGGGTTCGGGTAAAACCCGAACGCCCACCCCTAGACGTGATAAGCGACGTGATTATGCTATGGGAGACAATGCATTAATTGAGATATTAACAAATCTGGATTTAATAAAAGTTAGGGATATATATGGTATATATGATGCGAATTTGACAATAATAGAATAGGTGCAAATATAAATCACTCCTATATGTTCCTCGCGTGTGCTATAATAGTAAAAATAGTAATTAAAGGTAGCGCGTGGTTTTATATTTATTTTATTTAACTCCTTCTGTCCCATGTGTTTATGGACATTTGGAGTATGATACGGTTTTTAAGAAACTGGATATTTTTGATAATATAATACAATTAAAAGGTAAAAAGTGTACATTTTGACACGCCTTTTAAGAATATTTAATATTATTATATTGATTGTTGTTATATATTTTTTGCTAAATAAAGAAATGTACAAAAGATATGGGACGCCAGATATAGTAAAATGTACAACAACTAATGGGACGGAGGTCGTATTTATTAATAAAACTCAGTTGACAAACTAATTGGACAAGCCCTAATAAAATATAAAATAGTATAGATATTCTTTGCAAAAAAATATCTGAAGAGCATCTCCAACGAGTACTTTATTTTGTGTAAAACACAAAAGTATAGTATGTCTCTACTCCAATGGGACTTAACACTAATATTATATTGATTAACATAGAAACTCTAGTTCTAAAGTACATACAATTTTCGACACAAAAATAGAGTTGTACTTTAATCATAAATATTAATAAAAATTTCGATTTTTTAAGGTGTAAAAAGAGTTAATGGATTGGAATAAAAATTAGTGTAGAAAATACTAATAGAATTTATGAATGGAAGTAAAAACACTGTAGCAATTGTACTACTATGTAAAATTACCTGGATTTTTATGCAGTTGCAGCTGCCAATTGCCATTAGAAAACTAAACGTAATTTGTTTATCACGAACTCCTTCAAAAAAGCTATTATTACATAATAGTCACTGATTTGATTTCTATACATTGTCGTCTTCAACGACTGCAGTGCAGCAGTTTTTACTGGGCAAGTAGACGCAATTTGCTCACCACTTGCTCGATTTTGCTTTGGTATCTACACAAAGAACATATATTAAAGCAAACCCTACCTTCTTACTCAATCGACCCACAGAAAGAAAAAAATCTGCTTTTCCCTTTGAAGGAAGGGAGGTGAACAGAAAAACCACATCTTCATCTCTCTTTCTTCAGTTATACCTCTATTGCTGAGCTGATTCGTTCTTCGCTACTGTAGCTTGAACAGAGAGTGTCGAAAAGTCTTCGTATTGCAACAAAAGCAAAGGGGTCTTTCGTATTCTGGACCCACTTTGCAATATATATTGGTTTTCTAATCATAGATCTGATCTGCCTAATGGGGTTGTGAACTGATGATTTCTTAGAGCTTTAGTTTCATCGACCTTAGTATTTTCTTCTTCTTATTCCCTCAGATTCTTGCTTTTAGTTAATCCACTTGTAACTTTTCTTCTTCCCTTGGAAGAACCCCACAAATTAGAGTAGGTGGGGTTCATCTTATCACATTTATCCAATAATATTCATTCACAAAGTGATTTCAGCAGATCTCTTTCGTCCATTATTTACGAGGGTGTTTTTTTTTCGGCAGCTATCTAAGCATTTGACTGCTACCATTTACTTGGGCTACATCGCTTTCCATTATTGGTTGGCCTAACATTTTTCTTGATCACTCCTTTATAATCACCAGTTGGTGTGCCTAACTTGATTCCTTGCTAGCCCAAGCCTCCAATGCTTCTGTTCTTCGTCACTTGCTTCTTCCCTTTCATCCTTTTCCGTGACTCTCTATCCCTCAATCCACCGCCCTCTTGGGCTAGTGAGATGAGGCTGTTATCTATCTGTTTTTGGAAAGACTTTCCGATTGTCCAAATCATTACAGAGGCCATTCAGACAAGCACCTCTGCTCTATCTTCTACATCAAGAATGGTGCTCAAGAAGAAGGGTTCTTCGTCTAAAGTCGATAGCTTCGATTTCCGCTCAGCTTCGGCTATCTCCGTGTTGGACTTGCCCGACTTAGTCTTGGAATCAGTTCTTGAGAAACTCACGCCTGTAGCGCTCTGTAGAATGGCTACCGTGTGTAGTCCTCTCATGGATATGTGTGTGAGCGATCACTTATGGGAAAGGCATGTGAAGAACAAATGGGGTAAGATCATTGGTGATTCTGCATTTAAGCTGTGGAAGAAGTGTGTCCATGCTGATTCGAATAAAGGTTCGATCTTTAGCGGCGATGGAATCGATCATCATCAGCAGAAAAACAACGCAGGCTTGATGGGATTCGTTTCTCATCTTTGGCCATTTGCTTTCTTTCGATCTTCGATGTTTATTACCAGCAACGTTAGTGGCAAGAAAAGGGATTCGAATATCGATTCTTCTTCGATCATGTCTTTCTTCCTGGCCCTCGAGTCCGGAAAGTTTTGGTTCCCCGCACAAGTCTATAACCGCGAGGTTAGCAACTGAACAACTAAGAACCGTTTTCTTGATCTGTTGATTTTTGATTGATGATTATGATGTATTTGTTCGATCTTTTTCTTTCATTTGGTAAATCCTTAGAATGGCCATGTTGGATTTATGCTGTCTTGCTACGATGCTGAGCTCAGTTACGACAGAAAAACAGACACATTCCAAGCCAGGTGAGAATGAGATTGATTTCCCAGGCAACAAAGATGGAACCTTTCCTTGTCTATTACATATAGTTCGGATTCAAGAACAAAACCCTTTCAATTATCTTGATCATAGCTACATGGGATTTTCGAGTCTTTCGTTCTAACCGAAAATGCCGAATTTGTGTAAGCAGATATCCACCACACGAGCGAAAAGCGAGCCCAATCGAAACAGGCGTAACGTGGGATCGAATCAGAGCCTCGCCCTTCGAGACATCTCCTTTCGATCTCCACGTCTCAGATTGCCTGAAAGAGCTGAGGCCAGGCGAACAAATCGAAATCCAATGGAGAAGAACTAAAGGATTCCCTTATGGTAATATTTTATTTTTTAAAAGCTAAGACTTGTTGAATATGGCTTTCGTAATGGTCTAAACATAGATAGGATGAAGTTGAAAAGGAAAAGGAGAAAGAAAAGATACGAGCCGTGTCAGACTTTCTTTACTTGTTTAGTTGTAAACTGTTTGTCTGAAGATCAGTTTAAGCCTAATGAGCTGCCATTGTTGACTTTGAATATCATAAGCCGTATCTTTTACTCTCTTAAGCTTCTAATATTCCTTGTTACTAATGTCTCAATTATCGCATTTTTACATTAAAATCGTAGGTTGGTGGTATGGTGTTGTGGGCCACTTGGAAACATGTGAAGGGAATCCAAATTATTGCATATGTCATGGAAGTGGTATGTAGGATTTAACATTTTTAATTGTCATAAACATTTGTTTGAGATCATATCTAATAATATTTTTATGCAGAAAGCATCGTAGTAGAGTTTAAGCAGTACACGCAAGGGTCGCGATGGCGAACGACGATTCTTGACAGAAGTCACAAGGAAGAAGGGAATGAAAGCGATGGATTCTACGGAGGTATTCGAAAGATTCGTAGCGACGATGAGAAATCGGCTTGGAAGAAAATGTGGCCCGTTGAAATCTTGGAGTGATAGAGATATATTTATTTATAGAAAATTATTTATATGAAAACAGAGCCCATTTAAGTTTATGGGTAGCTTTATTTTATTATATACTTGACCTTCATTGATTTGTCTAAGGCATACATTTGAAATGATTTTGTCTTGCTAATTATGTGACGAATCCCATTTAAGATACTTATTACAATAATGCATGTGCAATAATATAATATATTGCTTTAATTCAAATTATTTAACAGAAATTTAAATTATGTTTGTTATAAATTATAAATTTAAACATTACATATTAATTAGCTAAAACTAGTATTAACTAAAAAGAGTAATTAATTGTAGTATTTCCTCAGTTCCATTTAATTCTTCCCAAAGATTAATGGGCACTGAGATTAAGAAACTACATTATTTTAATATTATAGTACACTTTTAAGGTACGAAGAGAGAAAACTTATTAGTGGGCACACAAATTAAGAAGTCTTTTTAAATATAAATGGTGTAATTAGTTTAATTATTGGAATAAATTTTTTACCAGAAAAGAAAATGAGAAGAATTATGTGGGACGCCCGTAATAGAAAGATGAGAAAAATAAATGGGACAGAGGTAGTTTGTTTTAAAAAAAGTTATTGTTTGATTTTTTTATTAAATTGACAGCCAAAGTTGCAATTTATACCGATCCATCACGTTTAATAAAATATAAAATAGAGGAGTGCAAAGAAGGATACAAAGAGCGGGCAAATTATATTTCAGATCTATACTATACATAAATGTGAGGGTGCGATACAAACAGTCAATTCCAAATTGATTTGGTCCGTAGATTTCTCATTAATTAATAAAATAATAATAATATAAATTAGTGTGACCACCCACTAACACAATATTTTTATATTCCCAAATTTGTCCTATTTTTAGTATTATGATTTCTTTATCAAATATAGATAATATTATATAGCACATACATCGCTGTGCACAGGAAATTACTAGTATTAATAATGTCCCATAAATTAGAAATCAAACTTTAAAGTGAGTTTTGGTTTTAATTGCACTATGTTTTTTTTTTCCACGTTCATTGGATATAGGCAGAGTTTGCAATAAGCATAGCTGACACAACAAAATTTTTTCGTGAAAATTCATTTGCGTACGATCTCATATATAACTCCTCCGAGATTTCTAATGGTGGTGCGAGTTTTGGGAACCTCATTAATGTCCAAACCATGCGATGAGGCTTCGCTTATTACCATTGAGTCCATTCTGTCGAGGAAACAGTATGTTTAAAACTTTCAGAAGATATAATTGCTCAACAGAATCAGCTTGCACGGTAAAGAATATGGTCATTTATAAGAGATTACTTACACTCTTGTTCTTGATACATAGGCCAAGATGAATTTGCACTTGTCTTTTGGGCTCGAACTGAGGAGCTTTTCTACCGTATCGAAGAGAAGGGGAACGCTAGACTGTTGAAAGCTTAACGTAACTGTTAAGGAATCTCAGCATTCGACAAAGATTTTTGGACTCAAATAGAATTATCTATCTAGATTTGTATTACGCAAACACGGATTAGGATATAAATATCAGCACCGAGTATGAGATCGAATCCTTCTCTATGCTTCGACAGGATATGGTTTAACTGTTCTTGATTACCCCACTCGAGCTTCTCTGTTTTTTCTTGTCCAGAGTATATAAATAAATCAGTGCTAAACTTCTGAAGTTGAGATGCATTCTCTTAAAAGTATTTCTCAACTTACCAGCAGAACAATGATAGCCTTGGGAAGATTTGTGCAGCTCAACGTTCCTGTTTAAAATCTGAAATATGCATAAAGAGTTCAGAAGTTGAGGGATTATTTTTTTTTCTAATTCACTACATTTGTCAACAGCGAAAGGGGAAAACCAGACACAAAGTTCAAACCTTGCCTTGATAACCTCGTCGATATGATCTGTAAGAACAACTTTGCGACAAAATATGCTGCATAAAAGTCCAGTGATACCTGCAAGATAAGCTCAATGATAATAACACTCATGGATTCCGAGATAATCACTATGAACTAGAAACAAATCTACTGACATTCTACAGACCATTCCATCAATTGTGTTAGAATATAGTTTCAAAATCTCATAAACACTGATAGTCTTCTTTCTTTCCCAAGATTTTGGTAATAAATCCCAGCTCATCTTCTATTCTGCTGATGCTTAGCCAGTAGCTTTAGAATACATCTTCATTTGCTCATACCATGCCGACGAATAGCAACATATCAAACGGTTTGGGATTTTTTTTCGAAAACAAGCACTAACCTACGCCAGAGCCAAGCTCAATAACAGAGCATCCACGCAGCATATCAGCATTTCTGGAGAGATAATCATTCATAAGCTCAGCACCAGGCCACACCAACTGCCCTGTTAAATCAAAATCAGCTGCACAAAGAAACAACACTCAGTTCCACATTTGAAAATTACAACCATACTTTCCGCGAGCACACAGCAGAACAATAGAACGGATTGGGGAAAAATAGAAAACAAAAATTTAGGAAAAAGAAGAGCTTTAGAGAGCTGGTAGAGGGGAGAAAAAGTGAATCAGAGCAGGGGAATTACTCGAAGCCGATTGCAGACAGTAGAGTTCGAGAACTTGCGACCCAAATGTAAACCTCGTCAGCTGGTAACTGCAAGAACCTCATTCATTCATTCATCTATCTCAAACAATTTCATCGTACAAAAAAAAAACCATAAAAGGAAACGTAAGTAATAGAGTAAAAGTTGAATACTCGTCGTTTATGAAAAAGGATTCATCGAGGCAAACAATTTCATCGTCATCTTCTTCTTCCCTGCCCATTTTTTGTTTTTCGACTGCTTAGTATTTTAGGTTTTATTATTTAAAGAACATAATGGGCTTCATTCGACCAAAAAGGCCCATTTGCAGTTTTGCACTACGTTGCGATGCGATTATTAGGACATTGAATCAAACTATTTAATTTTCCCACAACCAGTGACTTTCATTGTTGGGTACATTTTCCCACCACTTTGGACAAACAAATTCAATAACATAAAAATTGAGGACAGTTTTACAGAGAACTCTACTCTCTTCTCTTACTACCGTATGACTTTTTCTGCCTTTTGATGTATGAAAGAGACATGAACTAATATATCTGCACAACCAAAACTGCAATTCTACTCCAATTTTCACAGCAGAAGTCTTTCAGAGCGAATCACCAGAATCATAATCACCATTGCGTCCCTTCAAGTTCGTTTTTTCGATGCAGTTCGAATCTGTTTAAAAGCTCAGCTCAGAGTAACGGGACCAGCAAACGAATATCTCAAACTAGGAGGGGCTAACAGTAAACCCCGGCGCAAGAAGAATCGCCGTCGACAGCCCACCAATCGAATCGCAGAAGTAGCTTTTGTATAGTCCCCGTCTCAGTTTCAGAAGGCCAGAAAACGAATTTAGACACGTTTTTATCAGCTTCGACCTTGGAAATATCCATAGCAATCTTCATCTCATCGATACCGTTAAACTTCACATTCCCATTCTTCAGTAACTTTTCGACGGCGTAGAAGAAAATACGGTCATGAGGCACCGACTCTTTCCTTACCGTGTCAACCATCGAAGCAATACTGTACGGAAAATCATCGTTCCATATACTTAACATGGATGAAGATGAACCCCCAATGTATAGCAGTTTACTGTTCTTACCAAGATATATATCAGCTGTGCTGTGGCCGAAGGTGTTAATCAACGAATCGGCAGTGGAAGGAAGCATGTTACCATCTACTAACCAAGTGTCCAAGCCAAGTTCCAAACTTTTCTTGATCGCATGAGCTTTCACTAAAGCTTGCTTCATCAGTTCAAGAGTTGAATCATGGAAATTGATCGACTTGGAGAGTTTGCTAGACTCAGAAAACTGTGTGGCATCTATAATGGGGTGTCCTCTCCTTGCAAGATCCAAGAGGAGGTCAGAATTTGAACCAATTAATACGTAGTTTCGAATATGCAGCCTTTCGAAACAGCATAGCATGTTCATGATGACTGTCACGTGAACTCCGTGCAAACTCACTAGTAAAACCAACTTACTTCTCTGAACAGATTGAAGAAGAGGTTCAAGTTCGTTCGAGCTTCTGATAACTCTGTTGACGTGCAACTGTCTGAAGCAGAAATCGTACCACTTGAGATCTTTGAGAGGGTATAGCTGTAACAGGTCAAAATCAAGGGACTTCTCATTGAGTAGATACGAATCGGGTCCCGCGGTTTTACCGTAATTGACGCCTGCATCCCTATGGGAGATGCTGAGTGCTCTCTCGCCATGAAAGTTCGTGTAAATGTTGAAGTAGCCACGAGAGTGTACGAATTTTATAAACCATGGAGTCCATATTTTCTCTCCCAGCTTTTTGTACCATCCATTTGTAACCTATGAATCCAAATTTTAAAACAAACATTGACCTGCGATTTGCAACTAACGTCAACTGAGGAAATAAAAAAAGAACAAACTAACCAGCCATACCATTCCATCAAGATAAGGCTTGGATCCTTTGGCTTTGTGAGTGTCGTACCACAACCGAAATTCTTTCCATGGTCTTGGAAAGAGAAGCTGGCCCCATGTACCAACAAGCTGATATAAAAATAATCAAGCCTCTCCATCTAATTGCATTTTGTTTCCATGTTTACCTGTGACCATGAAGTGATGCAAGCATTGTATTAAAAACAGGGGAAAAAACCGTAAATTTCGCATGATATGGTTGGTTTCGCTAGAAAATACATGTTGAAGCATATGAACACAAGATAGAAGGATACATAAGAATATGTAATAGTCAACCTATGCTCACAATTCTACCCGAAAATCCAAGAGATAAGCAAAAACGAGGATAAATAAATAGAGCATACCGGGAACAAATCTAGGCCTTTGCAGCGTCACACCGTAAATGGACGGACTGAAATTCGATTCATTATAGTAATAATTCATGATGGCAGCTTTCAGAAACCTATCACAAACAAAAAGCTAACGTTGAGCTTTTAAGATAAACTTATGATGAAGATGTTCAATTTCATCCTTTAACATCATATAATCATGCATTAAACTTCCTTACTAATAAGCTCATGAGCACCAAATTAACCATATACCAACTTCAATTCCTAAAACAATCAGCAGCAGCATATGAAAGAAGCGATAGGAAAAGAATCAGCTACCTGTAATAAAGGGGAGATATCTCGAGATCATCTTCCACAACAAACGCAAACTCACGATCCGAGCTAGGCCACCAAGCCTCGATCCACTGAGCCCGAAGACCCACGTTATCACTTCTGTAGTGCACGACTTTATCCCCAAATCTCCAATCAAACCCATCCACGAAATCGAGTATTTTCGTCGAAAGATTCAAGCTCTGGTCGAAATCCCCGACCCCGCCGAGCGGAAAGTGATCGATGTACACATGGAGATGGACTCTGTCGGAGGGATCGTAGTGCGCTCCGGCGAGTGAGCTGAGGCAGCGAGATAACGAATTGAGGCGGTTGAAGGTGAGAACCTTGACGACGAGCGTGAAGTTGGCCGTGGCTTGGATCGTTGGGGCGAGGCTTTGGTGTATTTGGGGGTTCCGTAGGGCGGTGGAGCGCGTGGTTGAGAGAGAGAAGAGGACGAGGGTGGAGAGGGAAAGGACGATGAAGATGAAGAGACGTGCGATATACTTTCGCTTCGATGACATGAGAGAGCTGTTGTGATGATGATGATGTCTCATAATCTTTCTAACGGATCTACTTCTCAGTGATGTTGTAGCTCAGCCATGGCGTTCTCTGCTTGTGCGCCGGCGGCGCGTGCGAGAGAACTTTTTTTCTTCAGCGTGGCAAAACTTAAACTGATACACAGACATCGTCGGCACCGTTGACGATTTCATATTTCCTATATAAGGAGTCGTCCATACACTCATACATAGTATTCATACATTATCATCAAGCCATTATCAATTTATCATCTTCTTCGTAACTATTGTTACTACATTATTATTATTTTTGTGGTTCATTTTCTTCCTCAGAGGATGGAACAATCACGAAGCTTGTACTTCTTTCGAAGGCGTGCATTATTACTATAGGTTCGTTCTTGCGATGTCCTTGATTTTGTAGTTATTCCCAGCCTTTGTTCCATCCTTCTGCACATTTTTCGGGTCATTGAAAAATGATATAGACGTATGCAAAAAGAATATAAGGTTCAACTTGTATATAGTGAATAAATTGGGCAAACTAATTCGTTAAAGTTCATGTTTTTTGTGCGAAGTAGCTCTAAAAATACTGAGCAAGGAATTTGATTCCAAGACCAAATAGAACAAAATAAAATGCAAAATCAAAAGCAAGAAACGCACAAGCTGCGACGTATCACGAATAACTATCGTGCTAACTAAGGACAAGGCAAAGAACCTCACTCAAAAGTAAATCCATAGCTTTCTAATTAAAGAAAATATCACTATCAAGGGAAAGCGCAAACAAGCAAGAATCCATCCACAGAAAGCGTTAGAAAACACAGAGAATAGCAGGAAAAAAAAGGGCTCACCTCAACCCTATACTTTGCTTAGTCATTCAATCTCAAATAACACAGAAAAATACCAAAGTTTTTTACGGGTTCGATTAAGTCTCACTTGGCCATCATGATCTTGACGAACTCCTCGTAGTTGATCTGCCCATCGCCGTCCACGTCAGCCTCGCGGATCATCTCGTCGACCTCCTCGTCGGTCAGCTTCTCGCCGAGATTAGTCATCACATGACGAAGCTCAGCAGCAGATATGAATCCGTTCTGATCCTTGTCGAACACCCTGAAAGCCTCCTTAAGCTCTTCCTCTGAATCCGTGTCCTTCATCTTTCGGGCCATGAGGTTGAGGAATTCGGGGAAGTCGATGGTTCCATTACCATCAGCATCGACCTCGTTGATCATGTCCTGAAGTTCGGCCTCGGTGGGATTTTGCCCCAGAGAGCGCATAACTGTCCCGAGCTCCTTGGTGGTGATGCAACCTGTTTCGAGTCGTGTAAGGCAAGGCAAGGCAAGGCAAGGGAATGCATCAAGCAAGGATGGGTGTCTTTTACAAGGTAGGCAGTTCAAGATTATGTGAATGAAAATCTTGGAAATGGTGTGAAAAAATCTGCTTCTTTAGCCAAAAGTAGCCAAGATTGGGAAAAAAAGTAAGAGAAACAACCATGAATGTAAAATCATAGACTGTATCGACATGATCACTTCACCACCAGCGTTACTCGCTATCATTGCTGCCGAAGGCTCAATTGTCGTTTATGTTGCAAAGGTTTGACGCCAGAGCAATACACATATATGAAGTCAGAGGATGTCATAAGACTATAAATAAACCACTCAATCCACCGAAACACATAGAATAACGCACATATATGGTATGATAGTGTATCGATCGATGAGGTTTACACATAGAAGTTATGCAATTAAAGCATGAAACTTAATTCTATGAGCCAACTTCAAATCCAACCATCTCAAGTAAGCAAAAAATCACGTCTAGCAGAGCAAAATAGGGAATAATCAGCAACGAAATGGTCAAAAAAGTAAAAGTCAAGCAAGCTAATCTGACAAGCAACAAATCAAGCAAGAAGATCACCGCTCGACGAACAAAATCGGATCTACAAGGTCTCACAACGAAGGACAGATAGATAAAAAAGAAAAATCCATATCGAGACAGATGGTTTACCATCGCCGTCCTTGTCGAATAGCGAAAAGGCCTCCTTGAATTCCGAGATCTGATCATCCGTGAGCTGATCCGCCATTTTCCTCTTCTCTTTTGGTGTAAATTAAAATTTTATAATATCTTTTGCTGGTTAGCTCAGCTTGTGTTGTGACAACGAGGAAATATGAAGGCCCAAGTGTAGGGTTATTATACTATTTGAAAGTTACGTACTATCGTGCGGGGTCAAAGAATTCGATTCTCTCTAATCAATCGTTAATCATTACATTATACTATTCTTAATGACACATAATTTGGCATAAATTCCATTTTATTCTTCTTAATTTAAAGATTCTATAACGTGTCACTTTACTATTTATTTACTACATTACAGTTCACAGACCTTGTGTATTGGAATTAGATTCCCTTTAATTCTGAATTCACATACTTACACATAGCAACATATCGAATCCCAAGTTTCTGATAATCTGATTATGTTTTTATTCAGATAACAACTCTTCACCATTTGATTCCACCACAGACCCTCTTAGAATTATAATGTACCATCATGCTTCTTCGGACCGGGCCGGGCCGGCGGGCCGCTCATCCCAGGGACTTGGTCGTGTTGACTGCTTCAATCAATAATGTTAAGAGAAAAGTTGATAGGCCGAGTGTCCTTTATAAACCATTTTTGGGAAAGGTTGAAGCCCAATAAAAAAATAGTATCAGGTAATCCAAGATAAAGTTATAATAGGGGTCTATTTAGGATATATAATAAAATGGCCCATTTGATAATTTCGGGCTTATTTATTTTCATGGACTTTATTTTATAGAACCAAACATAAGACAATGTGTTAACAATTTTTTAAGTTAATCCTACAAACTAAACACAGCTAAGATTAAGAGCACGTAAGAAAATTCAAAAAGATCGCAGCATGACACTCATTTTAAGAATAAAAAAAAAACTTGCCCCAAAGTCTACTACTGAAACACAAAAAGTTCACAAAATGCAAATTGTTCCTAGAACACATTTCTCTCAACTCAGAACCATATATGAAACTGAAAGAAAAATATTATAACAACGTGCCATCGAGAAATTCGATAGCAGCAAGAGTTTTGCCGGCCCTCATAAATAATAATCGTTGGCGCAGTCACCCTCCTCGGGCTGGTAGGGCTCGTTGAGATCAAACCCTAACCCTCTCTTCTCTTCTACCGCCGGCCCCGCTTCTCCTCCCGCCCCTCCATCTCCAACCTTCTCTTCTTCGACTTCAACAACCTTTTCATGAGCCCCACGGCTCAAGACTAGGCCTCCCCTCGCCGCACCACCAGCCTTCTTATTACCTGCACCTTTAGTACTACGCCGTCGTCCACCCCTCTCCGACTCCGTGTACCTGACGAACTCTTCGTCGTCCTCCTCGGACTTGCCCAAGTCGTAATCTTCCTGGTAATACTCTTCATCCTCGTCTTCATCCTCCTCCTCCTCCTCATCGCCGCTGATATAAGAAACCACGTCCATCTCTTCTTCTTCTTCTCCTTCTTCACCAGTATTAGCATCGGCCTTCTCCACTCCTCCTCCTCCTTCTTCGTCTTCTTCTTCTTGTCCTTCTTTCGCGGAAGTACTCTTCGCCTTCTGAATATTCAGATCGCAGTCCTTAGAACCAACGACGCCTGCTTTACGTTTTACGCCGCTCGACTTGCCGGCGGCAATGGCCGCCTTATTAGCCTCCTTGTCCGGACGACCCGCTCGACCGCCACGGCGAGCCTTGATGTGTTCTTTGAAGTTCAACCACCTTTCTTGAATCACATCAATGTCCGATGCAGAGAGACGAAACTCTCCAGTGACGAGCACGGCGGCGGCGGCAACGGCGGGCCCGGCCCGCCCGCATCTGCCCGTTCCCGTCAATCCCGTCGGAGGCACGTCCATGTCCACGTCCATGTCTGTACCTGAAAAAATGATTGGTATGTCGCAATAATGAAATGTATGACTACTGAATGACTACTTCCACCTAGCTAAAAGGTTGCTGGTCGTACTAACATGGTGTCGGGCCACAGTGATTGTAAAGAGGTCTCGGGTACGAATCCTCACGACCACATATTTAGGGTGCGTTTGGTATGCTGAATTCGTGCGAAAAAAAAAGAAAAGAAAATGTAATGATATGCAGCGGATCATTGTACGTTACGCTTCGCGTAGCTTGTCGTACCACAACGCATTTCTTTTCTTTTCCACATCGAATTCAGCATACCAAATGCACACTTGATACAAATGCACATCTATTGCTTATATAAAAAGAAATCAGCCTAAACATGAGGGGGAGATCGATTGTGCCGATATGTAAAATTAAAAGGTGACTCGCGCTCCCTTCAAGGTTAACCTTTTAGATAGAGCTAGTCATTCGACGTTTAACATGCGATATTATACGATTTGATAGCAACAAAATCGAAGCTTTTCAACAAGGATTACATACGTACCTCCCTCGTCTCCCTTGCCGGAGCTAGGAAGTGCGGCGGCCGGGCGACCCTTCACCGGAGGTTTGTCGGCGAAGTGTTTTTGGTTTGGGCACTTCCTTCCTGGCGGGGTGAGACTCCCGCATTCCTTGCAGATGTTTGTTTTGGCGCGATCGCCATCTTTGCCTGGATAATTGCCCTCGCCGGGTGGCGCAGACGAATCGGATGATTGATTGTTTCCCATATAACCTGTTTTGATTCATTAGGACAAGAAAGATAAGATTAGATACGTTGTTGTATGAAAAAAGGCACACAAAGATTGCAAGTATAAAGGCAAATTCCACTTGTTTACTTAGAAAAGAAAAAAGAAGAAATCAGCTAGTCAAACAAAAGCCAAGCCTTCCTTTTCCATAAATAAATTTTGACTCTCAAAATTGAAACAAATTTGATGAACCATAGAAACAACTTCCTTGCAGTTCATCTACTTGTTTTTTTAATTCAATCCGAGTCAGATCTGAACCTCGCTGCAGGCCGGCTAATTATGTGAGCCGTGATTTTCAGCGAGAATAAATCTTCCTTATATTTGTATGACGTCTAAAACCACAACGAATTTAACATCAATAGTCAACTCAAGACGACCGAGTGAAATCAAACTGGCGACCACCTTATGTATATATCACGACACAACCACTTTACCCTAATCCTCGGAATCTCTTCAACCATCTCAATTACAAAACGGAACAACAATTTTTTCCACATCCAAAGATTTAAAACAAACACTGATTCTTAAAAATGGAGAAGCAACAAGTCATAGATCATTAACAAAGAAAGACCCCAAATTAACTAAAGAAAAACTTCACGAAAACAGATCTCATAGCAAAATCAATAAATAAGTAAACTTGCCTGATGAATTTTCTGAGGCTGATTGTTGATGCTCTTGTGGTTGTGCTGCTCCCAAAGCTCAAAGATATCTCTCTAAGATCTATCAATGTGGCTGCTAAGTAAAGACTCACACACAGCACATATATGTATGTATATATATACAGATGTATGAAGCCTGTAAAATATTATTCCTTTTAATTTTGTCAAAATTTACTCAACTTTATAATAATATCTGAGTGATGGATTAAATTTTTTATCTTCAAATACGCGTATACTACCTACGATACGAAATTATCCGTTTACTACCTACGATATATCGTAGGGTCGAATTAATTTGGTCAGCGGCCTAATTAATTGTCTTTTCCATGATTACAATATAGGACGATTACGATAACCTTTGACGTTTTTGTATTTAATAAATCTTGAAATATAGGTCGAATTATATTTTTTGAGATTCGACTTTTCGAAAACTTATATTATTTTGAAATATTACGATTTAATATTTAAGTTATCGTAAAAATTTACTTCCAATTATTTGCTTATTGTTAATTATTTACACCAAACTGAAAGAAAAAAAAACGTGCATGTTAATACTGCATGCATGGACCATGGTTTCTCTTGAAGTTTATACGTGCATGCATGCTTGCTGTTTTTATCGTTGTTATGATGCTCCCTTGTTGAAGGAGTTGTATACATTTCTCTCTCTTTATGTCACCATTTTTGAACGAGTTGTATTATATTTATTTATTATTACTATTATATATATATATACTAGTAATTACCGGTGCAATGCACGGAGTTAAATATATATATCGTCTAGTTATAGTAGTTTGTTTACTAACAATTAAGATATGATAAATGAGTATTGTAATTAGTAAGCTAACATAGTGGATATTTTTTTTAATATAATATTTATTTTTATTGTAATTATTATTGTGGAACATGTGTCAACACCACAACAAAACTATATTTAAATGTATATATGATATATGATATTATGACAACCACTAAACGTTTTACATTATATTAAACGGACACGTGTAGTGGCTAGTGGGTAGTGTGAAGTTTAATTTTATTAGTCTTTTATAAATTTTTTTTTATGTATATTCGAATATAAACGGACACGTGTCACCATATTAAACCTCCTACATTTGCATATCTACGTAAGATATATTTAATTCCTTCATATTACCAGTCCCACTCCCAACTCCCCCTCATTGCCTCGAAACGATTTTAAATAATCCTAACACTTCTACCAACGTTAATTAACTCGCTTACTAAATTAATCAACTTGCAAACATATATCTAGAAGTTAATGACATTTAATACAAATTTAAGACCCCATTAACAGAAATAGCAACCAATCTCTTGGAATCATTTCAAGACGCCAAAAACCAAAATAAGAGTTTTATAAGTCACTCATAAACCATAAACAGAACAAGCAGAGATTAAAAAGAAACACAAAAAACAAAAGGGCAAGACATGGAGGAGCTTGGAAAGATGACGAAAATTGGTTATATAATAAAACTCAGATTTTGTTGAAGGCGACGATATCACAGCTTTGGACATGCTCATTCACGGGCTCAGCCGTGAGGTAGTCCTCAATGAGCGTATCAACTGAGACGAGGTCGTCGACTATGGTAAGCATAATCTGAAGCTTCTTGATTCCATAGCCAACTGGGACGAGTTTCGCTGCAAAATAAAAAATGGCCCATGTTAAGTCGTATTTGCCATACGAGGTTTTTAAGAGAAATAAGATAAGATCGTTAGATAGGATCATACATGCTCCCCATAAGAGGCCGTCCATGTGAACGCTGCGAACTGCCTCTTCGAGCTTTTTCATGTCTGTCTCGTCGTCCCAAGGTTTGATGTCCATAAGCACCGATGATTTTCCACCTGAGGAAAGGAACGTTATGGTGATTTCTGAGGATTCTTGAAAGAATTTGGTTGCCAGGGAAAATTTCAGTGCAGATCGTTCTCATATTGTCAGAACTTACGTCTTAATCACACAAATTGGGACTTTTTTTTCACTGGCTTGCAGGTAAATGACATAATGGCTAAGAAAGATGACTTACTCTCTTTCTTTTTGGTGGTTGCCTTGGAAGCTTCCCTCTGTTCGGCAGCCTTCTTTTCCTCCTCTGTTTCTTCTCCAAAGAGATCGAGGTCGTCGTCGTCATCTTCTGCAGCTGATTCCTGATCAAGCAGTAATCATTAGTAAGTCAGACACAAGATCATGTGGCAGAAGATGTAAACAAAAAATTTCTGGTCCCAATAAGTTAGAAAATTAGATTTATTTGGATCTGAGGAAGGGAATAGTAATGCCAGTGCATCGTTAAACCCAATATAGCACAAGATTGGGCGCAAATGAAACGATGTCAAAGGGGTTACCTTGGCTTCAGAAGCAGGTGCAGCAGCTTCTGCAGAGACAGCTTGTCCACCAATGCTCACTCCAACAGCCTTCCCAGGGAAACTGTAAATTCATTTCCAATATATAACCATGGCTAAATAAAACTCCAGGATAAGAATTGACCAACACGAGGATAAAAATTGACCAACACAAGTCTCCACAAAGCATAATAGATTCAACACCCCATATGTGGGGCATAACACATACGTAAACCAAAACTCAAACATCAAATTGAGCCTCTTCAAGCGATTTCAAAGGTCCCAAATGAACCTCTATGCAAGCTGAACAATGAATACACTCGTATTTTCAAATCACAAAGTAAAAAAAACTCACGATTGGTAGAAGTAATCCCGGTTATAACCACGGGAAAATCAGATAAGAAATTCCAGAAATCGCACAGAGAGCTATTGTATTAGCGCGGGAAATCAACATACTACAAGAACAAGAAAACCGATGACCTAATCACTCACGTATGTTCAATGCAACTGACAAAATTCGACACGAATTCACCATGGATTTACCTTAAGGCGAGCTTCTCTGAAACGGCTTCGTACCATTTGCTGGCGTTAGGGTACGATTCAGAGCTCGGCTTTCCAGATACGAAAGCGTACACTTTAACATCATCCTTCGTTATCTCAGCTCTGAAATTGGAAGTAAAAAGAACACGAATCGATCAATCAAGATAAACCCATCCATATACTATCCAAAACCAAAACCATTACATTGTTACAAATAAAATTCGATATCACTACGAAATCATACCCTGAGATGTAGGATTTTCCAGAGAGGTGGTCTTCAAGGGCCTTGAGACCGGCCTCCGTGTGCAGATCTGAGAAAGTAATGGCCATCGCTTGAAATAATTGAAAGGAGAACAGAGAAACACAAAGGGAAAAAACTTGCGAGCTGCGAAGACGACGACTGTGAGAGAGGCAGCTAAGTGTGAGAGTTGTGGAGCTCATATACTGACCCGAAAAAAGAAAACCCTAGATGACGTCATATGATGTAAGAGAGATAGTATTCCAAAAAATATCAAGCCAAAAATTAGATT
The DNA here is from genome assembly GCA_027422505.1 of Craterostigma plantagineum. NCBI lineage: Eukaryota > Viridiplantae > Streptophyta > Magnoliopsida > Lamiales > Linderniaceae > Craterostigma > Craterostigma plantagineum. The sequence continues at coordinate 21,455,303 of JAPQWV010000018.1, read as the reverse complement.
AAGGAACATTAGTTATAAGGTCAATGCATTTCTATCAAATTAATTTTTTTCCCAGTGTTGCTGTAACTCCTAAATTAAGTCGTATTCTTTCTAGCAAATTAAATTGAACCGCATGTCACTGTAATTTCCGAACCGCAGAATAAAACTTCTATCTTTTTTGTCTCCTCCTCCTCCCTCTTCTCTCTCAGGGCAGCATCTTGCAACAACATCTGGTGGTAAGGAGCTATTGTTTTGATCTCTTGTCAATCGTATGTTTATTCATATATATGTGTGTTCATATGTTGATTCATGTGTGGCGATGATCATCAATTGATGAATCGATGGAATGTTGTTCGATCTTTCTCAAATTCGATAATCATGTAATTTTAATGGGAAAATCAGCTTTATATTCATTTCTTTTCTGTTTTCTTTTGGGTGCGTGGAGAATGGGTGGGGTTCTCTTGTAAAATGTTAATGAGATCTGAATTATGTTAATTGGGTCTTTCTCATTTCTCGAGGCTCTGTTGTTTTTCTTGCCTAGGAGAATCACAGTGGCTTGAGTCTCTGTCTTGAATTTTATGCAGAATTAGAAACTAGTTGTTTGCATTTATTTACATGTATTGTTTGCATTTATTTACATGTAGAAGTTTCTCCTACAAGTTGTTTGTAGGTGAGACTTGTTACCTTTAGGTATTTTCAGATTTGGATTCTTTGCTTGCATTAACATTGAGAGATCATATAAAAAGAGTCAGCAGCTTTCTGCTACTGTAATGCGAAATTTTGTTGGCCAGTAATTTAATCGATTTAACGATGATTTTTGTCCTAAGAGTTGACTCATTAGGGTTCATTTTTCTGCAATGCACTCAAGCGAAAAGTAACGATCTCTACTCATTTTCTATGTTCGCAGTGTGTTGCAGGTGTGCCTCCACTCGCACATAACTCTAAGCTTAATGTCGAACCGTGGAAATACCCATTGGTGCTACCAATGCAACCGAGCGGTTCGAGCCCGAGCCCGCACTGTAGCCTGCCCGTACTGCCACGGTGGCTTCATCCAAGAACTCCCCGAGCCCGAAACGGGCCCACCACAGCCAACGGCCCGTAGTCCTTCGCCCGTCGACCTAATGGACCACTTCCAAGACCCAAGGTCCAACATGATGGACGTCTTCGCCACCCTCATGAGGCATCGCCTGGTGGGCCACGACCCGACCTTCGACATCCGCGCACGGCCCGACCCGGCCCAAGTACGCCGCTCCGCCCGACCCCGAGGCTCCGTGCTGCTATACCCGCCCGGCCCGCCCAACGACCCGTTCGAGCTCTTCTTCGGCGAGACGGGTCGAAGGAGGCAGGCGGGCTTTGGAGATTTCTTGATGGGCCAGGGCCTAAACGAGCTGATAGAGCAGCTGAGCGCCAACGACAGGCGGGGCCCGCCGCCCGCCCCTCGATCGGCGATCGAGGCGATGCCCACGATTAAGATTGGGCAGAGGCACCTGAGCGCGGACGCGCACTGCCCCGTTTGCCAGGATAAGTTTGAGATGGGTTCGAAGGCGAGGCAAATGCCCTGCGATCACATATACCATAGCGAGTGCATCGTTCCTTGGCTCGTCGAGCACAATTCTTGCCCGGTTTGTCGCGTCGAGCTTCCCTCGAATTTGGGGGCGGGAAATAACCGTTCAAATTGGGGACAGAGGAATGGGAGCGAGAATGGAGGGGACGGCGGTGGTGGTGATGATTCGCAGGGCCAAGGGCGGTGGAATCCGTTTTCGTTCTTATTTCCTTCGAATTCGTCGAATCGAAGCGTTTGATTTGATTGGATGGCAATGGCACTTGTTCTTCTTCCTCTATCTATGTATGTGTATGTCTTGTATGTCTCAACAAGGGTGTTTTTTCTTGTTTGAATGATTTGGTTGAAATTGTAAGTTATGTTCCCTCATTTTTCTTGCAAGAGGCAAAATCATATTTATCTGTTTTAGGGTTTTATAGCTTATTTTTGTTTGTCCATGGCTCTTCGATGCAATTGCAGAATCATTTCTATATCTACCGTAGCCTCTTAGTCATATTTAACATTAATTTGTTGGTAAAAAAACTGAGAAAACTAAGCCGCCAAAGTCAGACCCAACACTTGTAATGTAAGATAAACAAACTGCTCATTGAAATTTTCTGTCAGAGTCAGACATGGACACCCAAGAAAAAAGTGTCTGAAAGGAATAAATAAATAAACCAAACTAAGGCTTCTCACGCACGAGGTGCACACACTACACACACTAAGCAAGGGGAATCAAGAAAAAAAAGGACTTTATTCAACTTAGTTTTTGGTCTAAAATGGCTTCCTCGCATTGCCTAAGCAGTCACCATCTCTATAGTTCCTACAGCAGCAAAGCTCAACTAAAGAAGATTAATTTTTCCGAGTCTTCTTCGCTTAAGACACATGGGTCGTGCTTTTTGCTCAAGACAAATCATTTTGCGAGAACCCTTGTGCTTAGAGCCACGGATTCTGATTCAAAATTAGGCAGAAAACAAGTTCAGGTATAGTGACAATGTTTATTTTACTTTTGTTTTTTGGGATCGTGTAAATATATGTTTGCTTTTCATTAGTTTACTTATGGGATCATTAGTTCTTGAACGGATGAAAAAGGGGACCTTTAGGTAAGATATTGAAAGACGAACTCTTGCAAGAAATTATTTTCTTTTTATATTGTCTGGAAGTAAAGTTCGGTTCTGTGATTCTTGGAAGACATAGCTTTTGCCCGAAGGAAACTCTTTTATTTCAGTCATTGTTGGGATTCTATGGGCTAACCTCTTATTTCTGATGTATTGAAATTTTGCGGTTTGGTGTAAGAATGACAAAGATACAATTTGCCAGTTGCCTTACAAGTCATTGAAGCAACTAGTACGATAAGTAGTGACAAGCTCTTTTCCTCGATTTCTTTCTTTTCTCTTGCTTTCCTTTTTTTTTTTCTGTCTCGTGGCTAAGCCTATCAGTTCTTGGGCTTGTTTCTTAATGAAAGTTATTAATTTTGTCGTAATTTTATTATTCTTTATCTGTAGCATGGTGTGATCTTTGTTGAATATTTTAGGCTGTGTACGATCTTCAAGGAAAATCTGAGAAGTTAGCAAATGAAGTCAATGAAGAAGAAGCTGAACTGTCAACACTTACGCTGTTCTCACCTTGCAAGGTAAGGCTATATATTACATAAACACTTCTGTTTGCTGATAACGTCTTAACACGACGAAAACGATTCTTTGTTGTTTATAAATGCAGGTTAATGTTTTCCTGAGGATCACTGGTAAAAGACCAGATGGATACCATGATTTAGCATCTCTGTTCCATGTGAGTACCTCCAATCACTTGCCTTGTCTTAAAGCTTAATCTCGATAAGAATCTTACCGTTTGAATTCACACATTCTAATTCATGACAATCTTCAATCCCCAGATTATAAGCCTAGGAGATAAAATTAAGTTCTCTTTAGCCCCATCAGAATCTAAGGATCGCCTGCTAATGTCCCAGGAGTTCCTCTCGACGAGAAAAATTTAGTTCAGACAAATTCCCTTGCGATAATTTTAAAGTCCCAGAAAGGGAAATCGAAACTTTCTTAACTCCATTGCTTCTTTGCCTGCAGATCATAAAGGCCCTTAATCTTTTCAGGGCAAAGACTGGGAACAACAACTTTTTCTCGGTATCATCAACTCTAACCATGCATAGCCTTTCTTTATTGCGAAGTAAACAATAATTTGGACATGATATTCTTTTTACGTCTTAGGTTCATCTCGACAAGAAGGTGCCAACTGGCGCTGGGCCCGGGGGAGGAAGTAGCAATGCTGCAACTGCTTTGTGGGCTGCAAATCAGTTTAGTGGTCGCATTGCTGATGAGAGCGATCTTAGGGATTGGTCTGGCGAAAAAGGTTCTGATATTCCTTTCTTTTTCTCGCATGGAGCTGCTTATTGCACGGGCAGAGGAGAGGTAATAAACAAATCACGATTCGATATTTTTGTTTGATGCGTCTTATAGGAACAACACAATCTTGTTATTATGTTTTGTTTGTTATAGTCATCATCTCATTTACCAGAAAAAAAGTTCAGGTTTTTATTCTTTAAGTGCAGAAACTCCCTGGAAAGATGACTGTTATTACATTGTTAGGATTCTTTTTGTTTCTTTCAGGTGGTTAAGGATATTCCTTCGCCTATACCTCTCGACCTTCCAATGGTTCTTATAAAGCCGCCAGATGCGTGCGCCACCGCTGAAGTTTACAAGGTATGGGAAATCGTCTTTATTACATTTTCTCATTTTGAAGTGATTTTTCTTATGGAAAAATGGATAACTGCTGGGACTAAAGAGGGTAATAATTTTGTTCGAATTTTGTCCTCTTTTTCAGCGCCTGAGAATGGACAAAACTAGCAAGGTTGATCCTTTGACTCTCTTGGAGAAGAAGGGATTTCTCAAGATATTTGCATCAACGATCTTGGTAATAACGAAACTGATGACAGGATTTTAGCTTACTCTTACATCGATCGATTCGCATCGGAAAAAAGGGCATCTTTTTTTCTTTTTTCCCTTTTTGGGCAGAAATTCCTGCTTTTCAAGTGCTTCCATCGCTGAAAAGGTTAAAACAACGAATAGCTGCAGAAGGCAAAGGGCGATATGAAGCTGTTTTCATGTCGGGGAGGTAAAACACACACACCAACAGTTTCATTCGTATCTTTTCAAGCGATGCTCAAATTTCGTGTATTTTTCTTTTAAAAAAAATTGCAGTGGAAGCACCATTGTAGGAGTGGGGTCCCGCGATCCTCCGTTTTTGGACGCCGAGGATGAGTACAAGAATGTCTTCGTATCGGGTAAAAAACACTATCTTGCCTTGACTATTTTCATGCATAAGAACGCGAAAATAAGCTGTTGATCAAATTCTTCTAGCATGTTAGAATCAATTCAACATATATACAACTTTTTTTTAAAAAGCTAGTCTTTCGAAGTAAGTCGTTATTTTGTGGTCCCAGAAGCGAGCTTCATTACACGCTCGGCCGATCAGTGGTATGCCGAACCTCTGTCGACGGATCCTTAACACAGAAGGAAGACTTTGAGAAATCTTTGTTAGAAATTTGATTTTGGCGCGTGTTTTCAACTCGACTGTAAAGTGAGTTTGATGGTGGTTGTAGTTCCTTTGTGTAAGAGTTCTCTTATTTTGGCCTCAAGGAATAAAATCGGAATAGAATTGTCTTGGGTGTAGATAGTAACCTTTTGCAACACTTATTTACATCGTTGCCAATTGTTCGTTATTTCAATTTAATTTTTTCAGTGCAAGCATAAATACGTTCACAATGATAATAATAAGTTTCAAAATTTCTCGCTCTTCTAAAGACACTAAATCTACGCAAAGAAATATTATGGTGTAGTGGTGGGAAGGAAAAGTACCATTCATAAACTCTATCATCTGCATCGTCGAGTAATTGATGTTCAGTTACTTCAATTAATGTAATAACTAGTAATTGATGTTCAGTACTCTAACTAATCTAATAACTATTGTTCTTCTTCAGGGATTGCATGCAAAGTCTTCGTCATCGTCCGAGTCGATAACGGCCTCTCTCTTATTATTATTATCTTCAAAAGGTCGTATTTGCTCGGAATGTTTCTGTCACTGGGCGACTTGGATGAGTATGATGATTCTTTGTTTTCCATAACCAAGTAAAGTTCTCCAAGAATATTTGTTCAAAGAGATTACTAGGTTATGGAAAACAAAAAATCGTTAGATTCATCTACGCCGCCCAACGACGGAAACTTTCCGAGCGAAAACGACGTCCCGAAGATAATAGCATACAGGCCATCGCTATCGACTCCGACGATGGTAAAGACGTCCCAATTCCTTGTTGGGTGTCAAACCCAAGTCCCGCATCAGATATTAGTAAGATTATGAGTGGCTTTTAAGCTTGTGGACTAACTCCCTTTATTGTTAATTGGTTTTATAGAGTAATCTCACAAGCTTATATGAGCATGAGTTTGCGCTGAAATTGGGTCTAAAAAAGTCCCTCAGCCACCGTAGCCCAATATCACTGCAAGGAATGCGGGCGAACGTCTCTCTCTTCGAACGGCAAGGCCCAATTCGGGGTCGACCCATTCCCATCTCCATCGCCCGAACCAGCCACACCACCGCTCTCTTTCGATCCACCGACCCGACCCAAACCCAAACCATAGTTACTGTTACCCACGGTGGGTCCCACCACAGTTGAGTCCACAAGGCTCCCATTGCCAAACAGCTCATAAGTAGGGGCATTCTGGCCCTCAGGCACGGCGTAGGCCGACTTACTCCACCCTCCGCCGTGCCCACCGTTCAAGCTCCAATCTATGTCGTGATAATCGAACTTCGTCGAACCATCGTTGCCCCAATCGTACAGATAGAGAGACGAAGAGCTCGAGTCATTGTGAGGGTGCATACGATTGTCATACAGCCCAGCTGAGGAAGATGGCTCCAGTGGCGTAGATGAGCCACCGAGGCTCAACACATCGCCGTTGCTGACAAACTGACGCTGTGATGGATAAACTCCAATTGGTTTCGAAGAAGGTCTCTGCATGACCCCACGAGGCTTGGGTGGTTCTATTGGATTGAGATATGGCCCACGACTGGCTTGTCCCGACATGGCCATGGATTGCAGCGGTTCTTTCCTCGGTCCAAGCTGCAATTTCTTGAGCTCGTTCATGAGAGGCACATTCGAAGGCGATGCTGAGGGCGAGGAAATGGCTTGGCTAGGTCCACCGTTGGGCCACCTTTGAGCAAAAGCATGTATTTTCTGCTGCTGCGGTTTGGACCATTCGGGCCTATTCGATGTATTTGCTGTTCTCCTCAACAACTGCAAGCTTTTGGAGCTCATGCCCACCGAAGAACTCACAGTTTCCCTTTCGCTCCTTTGCTGATGCATGACATTAGGACTAGGATTGCCCTTCTGATCTGCTGCAGTTTCTTTAGGCTTGGGGACAATGCTTGGCTGCTCCTCCTTCTGAGCCCTGACGATCTCCTCAGCCTTTTCGACGTCGCCTTCGCAAGAAACCACAGCCCTTCGAACCTCTTGCTTCGTAACGTTGTACTTCACTGCAATCTCCGTGATGCGAGCGAGCTCTGTAGATACGTCTATCTTCAGAGGACCGCTACCGCCCATGTCGCAGTACCTTTCCCTATCTTCTTCGCCAGAATCGAAGAGCCAAGCCACGGACTGCTCCACCTTGCCTTCGTTCCTTATCAGAGCCATGGTGGCATGTTCTTGGGAGAAGCCCATGGAAACTAACTGCTCGGAGAGAATTTCGAGCTTCTTGGACATGAGGTAGGCGTTGCACCTTTCGTTCAGTTCCTGGGCTCTCTTCTCCTTCTGACGCTGGTGCTTCCGCTCGTTCTTCAGACGCATTTTCTCTCTCTTGTTGTCGTCTGCTCCTGGGATTGGGTCGGGACGAGCTGCCTTTTCTCTGTTCTCCTCTGACCCGCCGGGCAAGCTCTCGACGCAGTCGATGGTGGCACGCGATAAGCGGGTCCCGTTGTTTTCGTCTGTGTCATCGGTGCTGGTGAGCCGTCCACCTGGCACGACGTGATTCGCTGGAAAACTGCTGACGGGTCTTTTGTTCTTGGGGTTTGATGTAGAAGATGAAGACATCTTATCCTCGGTTTGTAATCTGATTTCCTGCGGAAAATGATGTTATCATCAAACGTTAACATCCGATATAAAAGATCTCATATCACATCCCATTGGGTTATATATGATGGCTTTTCATGATTTATTACTTCCTATATCGAGTTATTCGAGCATAAATCTCAAAGACATATTTCGTAGCTATTGTATCACGCCTTAATGGCTAGGCTTACCTTAAGGGACTTTCCCAGAGAACAAGTTACATCCTAACTCTTACTTTCTCGATTACGTTATTTATCACTGCCACGTCGACTCTTAAAGCTAACGGCCAACAGTTTCATGTCCAATTCATTCAAGCTTCAATAGTTTCACTCCACAGACATTTGTTGATCCTAAGTTCTGCTTCCTAAAATGACACATACATCTAAATTCTACAATTAACTTAATTTCAATATTCTCCCTAACGGATATAAAGTTATCCTAACGGTTAATTATCGTATTAAAGCTCTGCAATGGCGCCAAAAGACAACGAAACCACACCCGTTTCAACCAAACAACCAACCAATAATTAAAAAATGGACAATGGAAGGCAAATACTAAGGCAAGCTAAACATCCTCAGCCCTTTCATCAGCAGTGATCAATCAGGCAAACAAAAGTCATGTCAAAATAATCCAAATCTAGAGAATGGCATAAATCATGTTTGTAACCTCATACACGTCAAGAGAAACATGGACAGACAGAAAACGAATTCACTCGGACAAAAAGATGGAATGGACATCATGGAACGAAATAAAATTGAATAGATCACTCAAGAACCAGCTGAAAAGGCCTCCCAATTGAATCGTCCACACTAGAAAACAAGAAAAGTACAATTAAGAACACCAACAATATATACATACAAAGCAGAAAAATCACCAGAAGCAGCTCAATCGGAGGATAGAGAATCCAGGCTCTTTGGTTGCCGTTGATTTACTTTTGGTGTTTTTGAGACGAGAGAATTGGGCTAGAGAGAGAGAGAGATGCTGCTGCGGAAGTATTTGTATTGTATATACATTTGTAGCTGACAAATTGACGATGAAGATATATACAGAGACATTAGGGTTTTTTTCATTTTCCTTTTCTGTTCTCAGTCTCTTTTATTTTCATTTTTTTCTCTCTTTCTTTTTTTTTTTTATTACTTGAATATGTTTTTCCTCTTATTTTGTCAAAATAAAATAAATGGTGAATGCAGCTGTTCTTTTCCTTTTTGCGTTGATGGCATTACTTGGAATGAAAAATAGAGTTCATTTGTAATATATATTTTAATGTACATATGAATGAGAATGCATAGTCCATAGTCCAACGACTTATAAGACAAGGATGATCTACTGTTGTAGTAATTGATTGACCCATGAATAAGGTTGCAAATGAATAGAATCTTTTTGTTCGATTCGGAATTCGATTCGAAATTTAAGATCGGATTCGAAATATTAGAATATCAAATCCGAATAAGATTATTTTTTTTCGATTCGAATAATTTTAGAATACGAATACAATATGACAATATTCGATTCGAATCTTTTTAGAATATTCGATTCGAATAATATAATATATATTAAATAATATATATTTATAAATATTGGTAGTTAAACTAACAAATTGATATGAAGCAAGCTAAGAAAATAATTATTGTTGGAATTTATCGATAAAAGATTTTTTTTATGCTTTCGTATGATGTATTGGATAAACTAATGATATGTTTTGCTACATTTTTCTTTTTATGTCGTAACCGCATATTTCATCCACTACGTTTTTTTTTTGCTTTATATGTTTTGTAAAATAGGTTGTAAATAAAATTTATTCGTATCAGAATATTCGAATATTTTCAATTATATTCGAATATATTATCAAATAGAATATGAAACAATTTTAGTATTCGAATAATAAAAGAATACGAATATGAATATTCATAAAAGAATACAAATAGAATACAGTAAAACCTCTATAAATTAATACTCGATAAATTAATAACCTCTCTAAAATAATAAAATCTTTCGGTCCCGACTTGGGCCTTTGTTAAAAATCGTCAAATTCGATAAGATAATAAGATAATAACTTTCTTGTAAATTCCTTTGCAAATATTAGGTCCGTTAAAACTCTAAATTAATATTTCACATAAATTACGATTATAAATTATGGTAATTTGCTAAAATAAGAATCTAACTGTTACTAGATTTTCTTATTTTTTTGTCTTTGGATTTCATCCCCAACTTTTTTAATTATAGTCAATAGTTCCGATGTCCATGGTTTTGAAGACCGGACCGGCCGGTTCCGGCCGGTTTAGACCGGACCAGTCAAAAATCCGATCCGGTCCCGGTCTGGTCTATATTTATATAAAAAATTAAATTTTCAATAATTAATAAGTTACGCAAAAAGTGCAAATTTACGTAACCATTTGCTTGGGTTGGTCGAGGTATGATTTATATATCCTAGTGGGCTGGGTTCGAATACCACCCATCACCTATTTTTTAATTTATAATTACCTTGTCAACCCAATATTTTCTTTTTCATATAATTTTGACCCCAGATTGATAGATTTTAATACTTGACATCCCCATATTATACTTAATTTTAACTCCAACATAATTTAGTTTTATTTAATTTGCCACTTAAGTTTATAAAATAATAATTTGGAAAAAATTCATAAAAATATGTATATTTTTTTCATGATATTTTTATTTGATTCATTATAAAATATATATTTGTTCTATCTAGAGTACCGGTTTTACTCTGGTTTGATTCCGGTTCTATACCGGTTAAACCACTAAAATTTCCGGTCCGATTCGAAAACCCGGTTTCAGAACCTTGCCGATGTCTAGTTCTATAGGCAACAAAAAATTGTGGTTGTTGTCGCTATTTTGTGTCGCTTTGTATCCCCACCCTTCTGGAAGTTGGTTGAACGATGCTTCAATGATATCCAGAGCATTTGATATTGCACCTTGACTAATTTTGAAACGATATTTTTCATTAATTCACACTTGTAAATTGTTTTAAGTACATGAATATAGTTAATGAGACATATTTGAATCATTTATCGTCAATACATTTTAAATTTGTTGAATTTAAAGAGTCTATCATTTAATTAATAAAATATTAATTTATCGATATATTAATATCTCTCTAAATTAATAAAATGTCATGGTCTCAATGTGACTAATTTATAGAGGTTTTACTTTATCGTGGTATTCGACTCGATTCGATTCGTTTGCAACCCAACCAATGAACCATTATAACTAGGCCATAATATACTATATGTTCAACTTCAAAACGTAAGCAAAATGGGGGATGTAGCTCAAATGGTAGAGCGCTCGCTTTGCATGCGAGAGGCACGGGGTTCGATCCCCCGCATCTCCACTCTACAATCTATTTTCTATAATTTGTAAACAACTATCATTACTAACCCTTTTTTTTCTATTATTAAACTCATCCATCAATCATATAACAGTATATATATTTGTAGAAATCTTTTGTTTCTCATAGTAATCGAATAATTGGATGCAGAGAATTATTATACACGCCAATCTCAGTTATAACAACATATACACAGATAGAAATACTCATTACATGTCACCTTTGTTCTTACCCCAAAGAAGGAGACTTCTGAGGCACAAACCAAGAACAAACCCCAACACCAAAGCCATGACAACGTTCGACTTACTCCTCGCCATCTTCAATCTCTCAACTGCATTATTACCGATAGCTGAATATTTCTTACCACGATAATCACAGCTGATCCTTTCATCATCATCGTCATCGTCGTCATCATCATCGTCGTCGTCATCATCATCTCTCACGCCATTATTCTTTCTCTCCAAAACCTCCTTTGGTTCCTCTTCACCACCTTTCTTCTCCTCTCCTTTCTCAGATTTCCCTAATACAGTATTACCTTCATGGGCTTCATCTTTCTCAGAATCTTTCTTATTTGGAGCTTTCAATGAAGGCGAAGCTTCAACTTCACTATTATTATCAGGCTTATTATTAGTAGCCTGATGAGGTGGAAGTGTTTGTGGAGTAGGCAATCTTTGGGTTATTTTTTCTGTAGTCTCTTCGAAAGCAGCGTGTTTTGGCTGCTTTACGTATAATATCCCGCCCTCGAATTTCGCCGTGATTTTGGTTCTATCGCAGTTTTGAGATATGGGAAATTCTTTTTGGAAGGAGCTCGTTTTGTTCTCGCCTAGTGGCCTCGAACCGCTTATCCTTAAGTAGCCCGTCGGTAGGAGTTGAACCCTTAAATGTTCCTTCATAAAACCTGCCTCATTTATACATTATGGAAATATGTCATGTGAAAAGAAAAGGGATTTAAACTTATATGATTAGCTAGTTATTTATACCTGGGAGATATAGCAGAAGAGTGTCGCATTCTTTCTCGCTTATTACGTCGGATAATGGTTCGAAGTTGTTAGTATGGCTTTGTGCGGCGGCTCCCATCTTATTAGCATCCATGAATTCTTACTTTGTTGGCTCTTCTTATGGAGTAGTTTGTGTTTTTTAGAACAAAGAGAAAGATGTAAATGACTGATGAGGCTTCAAGGGGGTGCATGGGCATATATATACATAGCGATGTTTGCTTGGGTTTGTAAATCAAGTTAATAATTACTTCCTAATGTTTCATTTCTTGGTCCGTGGACTAGGATATACTTTTACTACAAAAGGAAGCTAGGCTTTCTTTTCTCTAATCCTGGTCTCATATTCTCAAGTTATTTTGTTGAGCTTTCTGCCTACACAAGGAAAGAATACATGTCAATATTCATTCCCCCATCAAAGTCCATTCCATTCAAGATGATAGATTATGTTCAGATGTGATATAATAGTTTCGTCATCTACGAAAAATGCAAACAGGTAAATTCTTCATTCGACTAGTTAATTACTACAACATTCATCATTCATTTGGTCAAATCCAAGTCTTTATCAGATCATCTAAATTAAAACCACAACAGTATCAAGCCAAACCAACATTCAGTCTAGTAATAAACTAAAGAACCAAAGGCTTCTTTTCTCTTCACGGTCCATATCTCACTGCAATTAGGTAACATATCAATATATATTAGAAACGACTCAAATATCAATTTAAACCCAAAATATTATGTCATATATATATATATATGTATATATATATATATATATATATATATATATATATACACGTACATATAACACCCATACCTCATTGTGGGACTGATCTTGCTCGATGAAATCCAACGCATCTTCTTTGGTGACAACGTCGACACGGCTAACCCTATTTTTGTGAGTCACGCCATATATTTTGTCAGCTACCTTCACAAGCTCTGGCCTGAACGTCGTAGTTATGAACTGAGTGCTCGCCATATCAGCCAAACGTCGAACCATATCTAAAAGGTTCCAAAGTTAAGGAACACATGGCCAAAAACAAACATTTTTATCGCAGAGAAACCCAACAAGGGAAAGGGAAGTAGTATAGATGGAATGCGCCGAACTAATAATAATAAGGATACTCCCAACTGCCGTTCTATATTGGGGATCGAGCGCTGCATCTATCTCATCGAAAAGGTAAAATGGAGCGGGGTCGCATCTTTGTATGGCAAATATTAGCGCCAAGGCCACAACCGTCTTTTGGCCGCCGGACAGTTGTTTCATCGACTGTGTCTCGCCTTGCCCGGTGAAAGAGACCTGCGATTGTAAGAAGTTGATGTGAATTAGATTAAGAGTTTGAAATATATCAGTTATGGCTATAATGAGAAACATGGAGGGTAGTTTGAAGAACATTAAGTTATCAATCGGACAAAACAAGAAAAGTTAAAAGACGTGCCTTCACTTTGACACCAATGTATTTCTCAACCCTTCCTTCTGCTTCGGCCGGCGGGGGGTCATCGTCATCTAGATCATTATCCACGTCATTGTTGTCCTTTAAAAAAAGTACAAGAATCATCAGTGCACAAGGAAATTTCAAGGGAAGAACCAATACGTCAGTTGACTGTAAAATCTGACAGAGGAAAGATAACCTTTTTCTTCATCATAAGTAAATGGCCATGACCACCTTGCACCAGTTCAGAAAAGACCTCTCGGAAATGCTTAGCCACACCTTTAAAAGTACGTTCTATGGATTCATCCTTCCTCATATCCAAAACTGATATGAGCTCTTTGATTTTCTACAAATGAAAGAAATATCAGCAGCCGTCAGTCGTATTCGTATGCCAATTACAACTCAGAAAAAGAGGGAATCAGACGTAGAAGCTACCTCATCGCCTGCATCCAACTCTGCTTGCCTTTTCTGTAGCTCTTCTCTTTGCTCAGTGAAATTAACATACTGATCGAGGGCCTTCTTGTTCACATGGCTGAATTCTGGGAGTTTCTCATTACACTTGTGAAGCAATTTGTTGAGCTCTTTTATGCTTTTTCTCTTGTACCTAGCATTTCCACAAAGGAGACTCATTATCAGCGGTGTTTAAAACTAAATTCTGAAATAAACATGCAACAATAATAGCAGATGGGAATATTACATTTCAAGGGCATCAGAAGAAAGTGTGCCTAAATCTCGGATTTTCTTCGAGTAGTCTTCTTGCGTCGCCATATACATATTTTTCTGCTTCAATAATTGTTCAAGTTCCCTTGCTTCATCCTGCATTGTAGTTTGGTACTCGTCTTCCAGGCTCTACATGCACAACAACACATCAGATCCTCTAGGACTTTAACACAGCGGCAGCAATATAGCAGATAGAAGCCCTTCAAGTGTATTTGACTGGATGACTTGATTGGGATTAGTATATGGACCATATTATAACCAAATGATTTAAGAAAATCTTAAAATGAGAGGCAGATATTCAAATCCATTGAAAATGGTGGATTAGTTTCAATAGCCATTCAAAGTCCCACCATCCCTTACTGTTGCAGTTTTATACAACCGTTTATAACCAAGAAGAAGACTACCTTCAACTTGTCTTTCTCAGCTTTATACTCGTCCATTTTTTTATTTTTAGCCCCTATGCTTTCAGACACCCCTGCGCAAGACAGGAACTTCTTCAGATAGTTATTCTAATAAAGGTAGTAGGGATTTAAGGAAAATGTCAACTCACTTTTGAGCTGATTGCTCAATTCCTTAACTAAATGATCACTATCTTCGAGTTCCTGTTTTTTCAACTCAGCATCTCCCTGCAACATATCAGTCTCAGAAGACAACTTTACAGCCTCCAGCTCTTCTTTCTGTTTAACGAGATTTGTTGAGAGATTCATCTCCAGTTCTGATTTTCTTGTCTCGATCTGCGAATACGAATAACGGAGTCAAAATTGCAAAGAGGCAATCACAATTCGAAGCATGCCGAGCAAGCTAGAAATAACTTTAACAACCTCCATGCGATCACCACGACATTTAATTAGCTGCTCTTTCAGTTGAGTAATTTCAGGGTTTAATCGAGCAAGGGACTCCTTCTCCTCTGGGGTCAAGTGATCAACAAGTTCTGTTCCCATCTCTGCTTCTTTCATGGATATATTAGCTCTATTCTGATCGATCTGAGTCAATATGCTGGCAAGTGACTTCTCCTGAAAAATTAGTGAGAAGATCAGATTGGTCCTTCAAAAAAATTAAAACGCAACACGAACTCTCCCCCTTTGGAGGATACTCACTTTCTTCTCAAGAGACTTCAAAATAGAATGCTTCTGTTTTTCAGAACTCATAACATCCTGTCTGAGCTGTTCCAGAACAGATTTTTCGTGAGCTAACTTTGCATCATTTTTTTGTTGCTCTGCCACTAGCTCACTAATTTTCTGGTCAATCTGTAGGACAAGTTCAGTGAAAACAAAGTGCTGAAGTGGAATATAATGACAGGGATATCCCTAGTTAAATATCATTAGAAAGAACTTATCCACTTGGAAAAACTGGGTTTAGAAACTAGCTAACTGCATAGCTAGAAACATAAAAGGATATCATGAAGTCTTTTTTTAACTTCCTCAAGCTGATTTTCTTTCAATGCAATGGACTTCCTGTTTTGTGTCACGGTGCTCAGGAACTTAAGTTTCGAGCGCCTATAGTCATAAAAGCCCCCAGTCATGTCACCTTTTCTGTTTACTTGATCACCTGCAGGTTTAAGTGAACTTATGATGGCAATCAATATCAAAACAAGAAAACCACAGAAAGCAACACCAGATGAAACTTAATCAGCAAACCTTCTAAAGTAATGCAGTTCAGACCAGATGTACTGGCAACTGTGGTAGCAACATCAAGATCTCTGCATATCACAGTCCTTGCAAACACCTAAATGGAAAGAAAAAATATAGGCTTAAAAGTCCACAGCTTCATGAAATAGAGCCAGGCTAAATCAACTTGGGGTAAACCAATCCCGCGCAATTGAGAAACTTAAGAAGCGTAACAACAAATCAAGAAGCGTAAGGGCTCGCCACAAGCAATGAGAAACTTAATTGACATTTGACAAGGAGTCAATAAATTAAAAACAAGACATCTACATCCATGGAGTTCAACATTACACCCTATGAGATCCAATTCCAATTGGAGACGAAAAAACCACCGGCTAGAAGTGCATATCATACCAGTCACACAAGTTCGTAAACAACTGGACTGAAAATGTAAATAGGGCTGCACTATTTCTCCATTCATTTGTCCATTTTAAGTTAACACCACTAGAAAAGACATCAGATCTTTCGCACACAGTACCTGAAATTAATACATGCCACTGTTTAAATTAAACCTTTGTAACAAAATGCTGAGTAGTGGAATCCAACATTGATTGATTAGAACCCTATAGTCTATATATAAACAATGTCACTCCATCTTACACGTGAAATATTTAAACCCTAGCATGACAACAGAGCATATTGAAACTACGTTTTGACTCATGTCAACAAATCTGCTGTAATCGTTTGGCTGCTTCGAATCATGCCATTCATGGAAGGGTTGTAAGTGTAATCACAGTGAGAAAAAAATATATCAATTGACTTCATATATAAATCAATAGCTATCTAACACCAATTAGTTTGAGGATGGAACCGTAACATTTTAACATAAATATGCAACAAGGTAATACAAGAGTTTTATCAATATCAGCAGCAGTCTCGTGGTTCCAGATTTAACCCTAACTACAATTTTCGCAGTTCCAATTTGGTTGGGTTGTCTACTGAAAAGAATCGATGACAGAATTTCAAAAATGATATTATCAGCATAAGGACTAATTGATAATCTACCATAAGTCACTCATATCGCAAGCATATATGTAAACCACAGACAGCCAACCTCAGCAAATGCATGAGCGTATTCGTCAGAGAATTTCAATTTCTTCAGGAGTGGTATCACATTAGAGTCTTGTGGATATGAAACTTTAGGAGATTTAACCCTGTTCAGAGGCATAAATGTGGCACGCCCGCCTTTCATTGCATTGAGATGTCTAATAATATCTGTTGATACATCATCATCTCGAACCACCACATGAAATAAACTGTGGTAACAAAGACAACAGATCCAAGAGGCCAGAGGCATAAAGGGAAAACCAGTTAAATTATTATTCAAGTGCCAAATAGAGCAATAGAGAATGGCTAAGTAGCTATCTTGGATAGTAATGCAGAATAAGGATAGTAAATTTCACCTGTTTCCAGCAGTCACTTCAACTGCAGTGAAATATTTCTCGTCGCATTCTAACAACTCAATAATAGGACCATACACTCCATCAACTTTATACTCATCACATATTCTCTTCACAGAACTAAGCCCTCTTCTTATGTCCTATGAATTTCAAAATAAATGTTAAAGCAGGATTCAGATTCAAGATCAATGGCAGAGATAATGGAGAGATAATGAGATAATCGAAAAAGAACGGCACCATATTCTATAGATTTGCAGGAAACGACATAACACACAGCCTAATCATTTCACAAGCATAGGGGCAGAGACAAAAATTTAAAATCATATAAAACAACAAACAGGACACAGCCAAAGAGAAAATTTAAACAATGGTATCGGTATCTTAACTGTGCCCATAATATTCGATAAATTTCGTAAAGATGAATGGACTCTTTTGACCTATAACTTTCGAATGAGTTGGGCGTATACAGAACACTTCCATCTTCACAATTACGAGATAATGACCTGCCACGAAACTACCATATCAACGAACACAACTTAGGATCTACTGCTTCCTGCGGCTCCTATAATACAATTGTCACATATTTAAGCAATCTTTGTCAAAAAATCATGCTTATACTCAACTCATCCCCTCGTGTCATGCTAGATGAACTCTCCACACCCCTCATCCAATCAATCCAATCCATAGAACAGATAAATTGAGTTTAAATCTCAGGTTCTTAATAAAAATTTTGCCAATATAGATAGCGCAGAAATGAAAGGGCTATAAAGCAATTTCAACCAGATTGCAAAATGAAAGACTACGTAATGCATTCCAGTCGCAGCAGATTCACTCACACCAGGAGTTGCATTATCGAGGCTTTTCGTAGCTTTACCAACTTCCATATTCAGCCTTTCAAGTTCAGCAGAAATCTCATTTTCTCTTTCCCACAATGTCCTAAAAATTCATGAACTGGTCAGTGAGCCAATCGGAGCTTTAAAGGCAAAATGTTAAACATCAATCATACTTCCTCTCATCATGCAGTTTGTCTCTCTCCATTTTATACTTATGGTAGCCTTGTTTATGCCCAGAGATAAGAGTTTCTAGTTTAGTGGCTTCAACTTTTCGTGCTTTGATGATGTCGTCTTGGTCTCTAATTTCATTCTTTAGCTGATCAATTTCTTCTTTGAGTTTTGACTCCTGAAACGAGCAAAACCCAGTTAGCGATGGTATTCAACAATGTTCCATAGTTGGGATTCTAATTTCTACTTCCACGACAATAATAACAAATAAAATATGATTCCTTGATTCACGACTATTTTAATGAATGAATTTCAATCAACCAACAAAATGGAAACAAAACGACGTCGGATCTTTCCATCATCCGTAGCATCAAATTCTAATGATGATGCATTAAATTAGGTAAGCAACGGACATTATTCCACCAAATAGAATACACTACTCATATTCCTATTTGAATTTTGAATGAATTCCTTAAATGAGAAAGAAGGGAGAACACTGAAAGAGAATGAAGCTTTAGAAATAGAATCGTAACGCGATTCCGTCGACTGCTGGTAAACTGTCAACTGGAATTTAACACAAGCCAAAAAATATCTGCGTCAGAGAAATGTGTGATGGCGTAAACCACTAACATAAAAGGAATGATAAATTCTTGCTAACATAGTCATATATTTAGTAGATATGAAAGACGAATAGGACACTGCCACCAACTAATAAAAGAACTCTTTGCTCATTATCAACATCCCACTGACAGCATACTAGATCTAAGTAACTGGTTTTCAACTTCTACTCCAGAATATTCGTCATTATTTCAATATCTGTTTCATTTAGAAAGACTGAAACAACAGCCTCCAAAACAAAGGACAACTTGTAGAGATGAAAACTTGGAGGGAAAACAACGCAAAATAACCTAGTTCGCATAGGCAAGCAAGCAAGCTATCCGACCAATTACGTATAGTATATGATTATGGTCCAACAGCAAACAACACAACATTGCCAGTGTCTGATCATTTCAGGACAAATGAATAATGATGCCAGGCAATAGCGGAACAGTTACGTTGTCCATGATAAATAACAATAACCTGCAGTAGGTTAGATGATAAAACTTGTTTGTAGTCTATAATTTCCTTTTGAAGCCATCGGTCACGTGCAGCTTTACTTGAAAACTGAGTAGCACGACCTTGTTTCTGATATAGAATGCTGAGCTGCTTTTCGCGCTCCATTATCCTAGGTACAATTTTTTGATAAATAATCGATTTAGCAATCAAATTGCACAAAAGCAGATAAACTATAACAGAAGATAAATTGACCAAACAACTTAAATATGGACAAAGAACACGAAGCAGAAGCATGTGCTTCTTGACCCACAAAGCTATGAGCAAACCAGCCGGCGAAAGCACCGTTATCATCTGCAAGCAACCACCACACTTTGATTTTTGATTGAAAAATGTATAGATTGCAACACATCAAATATTTAAGACATGAGAATGTCAGTTTCAAGATATCAACGGATGACTATATAATACTCCATCCGTCACGGTAACTTTTGTACATTTTACCAAATCGGGCGTCCCACTATCTTTTATACATTTCCATATTTAGTAAAAAACTATCACACACAATCAATATAATAACATTAA
This sequence comes from Craterostigma plantagineum, assembly GCA_027422505.1. Taxonomy (NCBI): domain Eukaryota; kingdom Viridiplantae; phylum Streptophyta; class Magnoliopsida; order Lamiales; family Linderniaceae; genus Craterostigma; species Craterostigma plantagineum. Next base: position 21,435,478 of record JAPQWV010000018.1, on the reverse strand, counting down.
ATATTCTTAAAAGACGTGCCACACACATACACTTTTCTTCCTCTATACTATTAAAATATTATATTTCTTAAAAACCGAACCCAATCCCAAATGTCCATATATTACCGGGACGGAGGGAGTATATATTTGTCGAGAATATATACCAGGAAGATCATAAAACAAACGGGTCGGCGCACTGCTAAGTTTGAGCTTTGCTTCATCCATTGGAACCGTATCGCCATAATGCTATACAAATATTGTTTTCACCTGTAAGATAAAAAGATATATGTTGTTTGAGAATGGCAATGGACAATATTTTCGAACAGAAACAACGTTCACAAGCAGCTAGCACTCGTCGTCTAATTTAAAATTCATGCATCATAGTATTTCAACTAAGTTAATTAAGCATCAAGAGACGACTTGATGATTTTGTACACGCAAACAAATGTAGTCTGCTGTCAAACGAGCAAATTTAAATATAACGTAATTCTTTTAATATGAGCATAGGTCAAATAGGGATCGTTTCCAGAGGGAATCGGTAATTTACGTCTTTTATGAACGGTAACCAAAGGGTGGTGGGGGTTGTTTAAATTATGTCACTAATAATCAGCAATTAATTAAGGATGAAGCCAATACAAGCAAATATGGGAAGGAAAATAGGGAATAAGATCTAGTCGAAGGAGTTTATCTACTCTAATTCAACAATTTTATCATCGAAGCATAAATCATATCACGCATGCGTATATAAATTGGTTACAATTGACGAATCGAATCAACACCGAGCAACCAATCTTTCCTTATGTGTTGATAACGTACGATCTTAAATAATCATTTTTCCTTTTGCGTAGTTAAAATCCTGGTACAGTCCTTACTAAAGTAACTAGGTAGATTGATCTCACCCTTTGCATTATTTCTTTCAAAATATGAACTATTTCCTTGTTCACTGCTAGCTTGAGCAGATAAGTTGCCTTTCTCATTCTCATTCAACTTGTGAGTCGCTTCTGGTATCTAATATTCCACCCAGTCAATAGACTTGCATTCTTCGCAAAGCCTTTCATCTTCCGGGACTTTATCCAACATTTTTCGTTTAATTTTAAAATTAAACTAAATATATTCACCCACATTATTAACTCGTATGATAGGACTATCTTCATTTATGTACTAAATTCTTATACTGATAAGGATCATGCAACAAGTGTTAAAACACACATAAACATCATTACACCTGTGAATTTCATTACAACAAGTGTTTAAACAAAAAACAACCTCATTCTTACGTATTTTTCTATTTTAATATATAATCCTGATTTTTTCTACTCCATATTAGAAAAATACGTAATTATGAGGTTTTTTTTTGTTTAAACACGTGTTGTAATGAAATTCATATGTATAATGATGTTTATGTGTGTTTTAACACTTCTCGGGGGGATGTGTAACGATTTTCGTTCGTTGGAATACGGAGTGGAATACAGAAAGTGGAATAGAGAATCCCAACCCCTACGCACACATACAAAAGATGAAAATATATATTATATAAAAATAATTCTGAAAAGCAGCAAACCAAGCAGGTTCCATCCACCATCTTCCTTATGAGATCAAAGATAATCCATACACAGTCTTTTTGGAGGGAGAAATTATAAACTTTCAAGGGCTCTATATATATCATATCAACTCCAGATAAAAGGGCTTTTTGTTTGCTGGTAAGTCCCAGTTCGACGAGTGTCGAGCTACTCTCTTCATCGCCGAAAGCCCGTCGAGGGTAAAGGCCTCACCTATTAATAAAAACGTACAAAAGAATAGTCAGAGCGATGCCCGTGACTCATTTCAAATTCATCAGAATTACCAGTCTGTAGCTTCCAGGTTTGACACCTCTTCCCACGTCTATAAAGTCGAAAAGAAGCTGTAAAGAAACCGCAAGGTTAAGCGTAAGTTATCCTTCAATGTTTGTACGACTGTGAACGAAATGCAGCCAAGATCTAAAAATGGTAAAGCCAGACAAGCTATGGAGGCCAATGGGGTCGATCCTCGCGGGCATTTCTATAAATAAGTTGATGAATAATTTACCTGAAGCTGGTCTGACTTGAGAAATCGCCGGCCTCTGCGACTACCATGGGGCATTCGAACAAGCAGCGTCACAGAGTTCTCATCATCTTTTGGTGGTTCCTGAGGCAATGAAGCTTCTTTGGCGGCTAACTGACTCTCAATTTCCTGGACAAGAAGAAGAAAGACTTAAACATGTGTTCCTTTAGATGCAAACTGTATTTAGCACACCTAATGTGCGTGCAAATATATCAAATTATTTTATATTTTGAACATTTTATGTCATTAGTTGATAAAATTTTAATTTACGGATAAACATGTAACAATTAAAATATTAAGAGCAAAATTGTAACAATTCTAATCTCATCTTCCTTGTGTCTCTCTTCGGCACGGGCAATTTCTGCTTCTTCCTTAGCCTTCAACCCCTTCTCTCTGTCAGCTTGTAACGCAGCATGGTACTCATCATCCTGGACCAAAAAACAGATCAGAGATTTTAGGCACCGGCAACTTCAAATGAACTATAATTTCAGTTCAGCAAACCTGTTGTTCTCGTAAAAACCGTTGAGCAGTCACAGATGGCGAAGGAGTACGAGGCGCGGGCATAGAATAGCCATTCTGCATGAGATTGTTTGGAGCGAAAGGAATATGATATCCACTCCCCTCACGAATGCCACCAAACATTGCAGCTTCGAGCATTACAGCTTCGTCGTGTTCTTCCGATGGAATACCACCCACCAAACAACCACAAAAATATTTACGGACAGAACCATCCAATCACTAAATCGCCTAGAAAATCAACATGGTTTAAAGAAGTTACCTCTTCGTAGCGAAAATTATTTCCTTGGTGATGTGGAAGGCGGTCACTAGCACCCTGCCGAGGACCCACAGGTGGGCTGACCTGAAATCCTTCAGCATCTTCAGATATTGTAACAGGACGTAAAGATGAGCGCCTCCTCCCACGCCGTAACTGCGGTAATTCTTCTGCATCGTCAGCTTCAGGTGAGATGGATGAGCTTCCAAACTGTAGCTGAGATCGGCTACAACAACATACACGTTCACTAAGATATCGTATTGAGGTTTACAGCTAGGTATTGTTTGTATCTAAAGAACGGGAGACAAAAAAGAAAACATCAGAGAGGCCCAACATTTCGACGTAGCATTTTGGATATGAATGAACCGTTACTAACTAATTCTAATTAGATAAATGTACATAATTCATGCTACACTAAAAGTACTCAAACTGAAAGTGCCCCTGCAGTGGTAGAACTCTGGGGTGAGATGGGCGATGGTTAAATAGTGCATATCCCTATCGAGCGTCAGATGAATGCCTTCTGTCGTGCGACCCGGCGGCTTATGTGCGACCTGTGGCCCATGAATTGCCAAGAGGAAAAATGTTGGGGCGTCTAAACAACTGCAACTGCACGAGCGGGACCGCAAAGTGCACTTCGCCGGACATCATTGGACAGTGTCCGAAGGAGCTGCGGGCCCGAGGGGGTTGCTATGGCCCGTGCACGGTGTTCAGTACGAGCGAGTATTGCTGCAGCGGGGAAAGCTGTGGGCCCACGGATTACTCGAGGTTTTTCAGCAGCAAATGCCCCCAAGCTTATACCTACCGTACGCAGAATACGGTCGAGACTGTGCATAAGTGATTATGAAGTGGTCTTTTGTCCTTGATAGTGGAAATGTATATATACTATTTGGGGAGATTTACGTATGCATAAATTCAATGGTGTCTGGCTACGTGGAGATTATACCTTTAATAAACTAGCTGATAATTTCGCAGATGCATAAATTCAATGGTGTCTGTTTTTGGGGGGAATAATAACAGCAATTTGGAAATATTTGCTGTAACCGAAGGAATCGGTGGATATGCGGCGGAGTGGTCGTTGGGCCTTAAATTGTTTCATTTCGATCTCTTATCTGATGATTCGATCCCCAATTTTCCAAGATTAGCTGAATTAAATGTACGAGTTACACTTTCTTGAATCTGATAATAAAAAGAAAAGCATTGAAATCCTTTTCTACAAGATTCACGAAGCTCTTTTGGGAGGAACCATATTGCGAATGAGGGAAGTTGTTACGCCAATTGCAACTATCTGGACAAGAATTTCTGCATCGAGAAGGAAAAACAGTAAGCAGACAGAGTTATTATAACCTTATGTGGTGAAAAACGGCGTTTTTAGTCGAGATATGAAACTTACTCAGTAGAACGACGACAACTTCAATGCTTGAAAGGTTAAATCTACTCAAATCTTTCACGGCCTGCGCAACAGTTTACCAGGTAAAGATTGCATTCTACTAAATACTGAAACAGATAGGAAGCACAATGAATCGTGTGAAGATTGTGTGTTTCAGAGATGATGGGAGGGTAATAGCTTATGAGGATTGATGGTAGCACCAAAAAGGAAGATAAAAATGGAGTCCACATTTCTAACGAGTTTCATGCTCCTAAAGAGGCAGCTTGATGTTAGAAATAGGAATATCATACCTCAAATGGTTTCCCACTGATGAACAGATCAAAGGCTGAGGTAACAGCAGCGATCGATGAACCAAAAAGATAGAACTTCAAAAGAGTAGATCGGTTGCGCCTTCGTCCTTCAAAGGTAAGTTTTAAATAAAAACGGAAGGTAACAACGGTAGGTACTAATTTGACAGACAAAACTATACACCAATTCAAGGATATTTTTGGCTCACCTATTTCTCCCAGGACAAGAGATAAGAAGCAACCAATACCAGAATACACGGAAACTTTAGAAATAGCAATCCCTTTCAGCACAAGCAAATAAAGAACAGCGGCAATGAGAAATTGGACAAGGGCCTACAGTGAAGAGCATCAGACAAAATTTAGAGAGGCTCTCCACATTCTTCTACACAAAAACGCCACATCAAGGTACATGACCAAGTGCTACATGAAGCAATGAATAACTTGATCATATAGGAAAATAAAGCCAACGAAGTAAAAGTTTCCAGGAATGCTCGATAATGAACTCATGGCTGATTCCTAAGGTGACCAATTAGCAAATGCTTCAACATATCAAGCATAGTTCGGCTTGAGAGTCTGAGACATATTTTTCCGTTATAACTTCGTGAAATATATCTACATGTTTAGCCAACTGAACTCACTCACTCGAAAAAACAATAAACTCCAGATTCGGTCAGCTCAATTTCAACTCAAAAACACAATTGAACGTACTCGGGCTTATTTTAATGCCAAAAGCAATCAATACTTCACCTGGGTAGAGATCACCATGGAGAGTCGAGATTTTCCTTGCGCTACCTTTTGGTACCCTTAATAGTCGAAAAAAGTAAGCTAAAATCAACGAAAGATTTATAAAAGAGTATAAATCCCTAAAAAAAACAGACGAATTCAAAAAGCTTTCGGAAAAGAACGTTACTCGAATCGACCACCATGCGATACGAGAAGTCGGAACCATCGGTGCCCGAAGGTCTTCCGCTTACGGATTTACGCGTACTCATCGTGCAATCTATTGCTTCTTCCTTCTGCCCCTTGCAAATTCTGTCGACGTTTGTCGGAAAACTTGGTTTCAGCTTATGTTTCTAGATAGCAAACTGCCAAAAAAATGAAACCGTAGCTCTTGATTGCAAGGTGGTAATCTTTTATTCTCAATTTCAGTTTTCTCACTCGCTCATGTAGCAACAAGGAAAGAACTTCCCCGGTACCAGTTATTTATTGTAAATGATATTTGCTCTTAGAGCAGCTTGCTTTCATGCTTTATTCCAAAGTCAATGGTCTAAAGGAGCTCAATTGATAAAGATCAACAATCAAATCAAACCCATATTCCCACGAAACCATGTGATCCTTACATCAGTCGCATACAGATGGCTGATAGATGCAGAAACACGATTCATAACGCATAAAAGAACATCACACTGAAAAAATATCAGACCGTAACTGAGATCGATGAGCGGACGATCAGGGTATTTCGAAAAGTTTTATCACTTAATTATTCTTCGCAGAATCGGGCCAAATCGCTTACCTCTTGAAGCTATGCAAGAAGGCGATTTTGAGCTTGCGATTTGTGCCGTGGAGGCTTCGCTTGCAGAAACATTGGGCCGATATTTATAAAACACCAAGCTTGACGACGTCGTTATGATTTATTTGTAAATGCACCTTTGCCCTCATTTCTCCTTAAGTAGATTGAGGTCCTCAAATTTTTTTAGTGTAGATTTTCGTACGCCATAACAATCGGGCTTCTTACATCGGACATCAAAGCCCAATATCGCTGGCTCACTAAGGGCCCGTTTGCTCTCCTAGTTATGGCCAGATAATATAAATAATAACCATCTGTTCATGTTTGGTTGCTTTTTAACCGGCCCGAGAATTAAACTACTATCCACGAAAATATTACGGGCCTTATTAGAAATAGTTCGAATTAATAAGCTGGGATAAATACTACTCCCTCCGTCCCATAATTTTTATCACATTTTTGGTGGACACGGATATTAAGGTTCTATTATTATAATAATATAGTACATGAAAAGGTAAAAAGTGTATTTTGACACATCTTTTAAGAATATTTAATATTATTATATTGATTGTTTGTGATAGTTTTTTACCCAAAACGAAAATGCCATAAAGTTAGTGGGACGTCCGAAATGGAAAAATGTGATAAAGTTAGTGGCACGGACGGAGTATATATGAATAAAAAATTGTCATTTACCGAACTAGGGCTTTTTTTGTTAAATAGGATTACTTTTGTGTGAAATTAAAAAAAAGGGGATTCTAGGTTTTCTAATTAAAAAAAAGGGATTGGGTGTTTGAAAAAAAAAAACGAAGTGTTTGATTATCATTTTGATGCGCTCGACTGAAATTTCATGTCGAAATGAGATTTTAATCGATGGGTTCGTGATTCTTACATGTATTAACCCCAAATCTGGGTGAATTTTCGTGTTTTTGAGCTTGAAATCGACGTTTTCGAGTAAAAAACGATTTATTCGAATATTTTATTCGAACTATTCGAGTGCATTCGAATAGAAAAATAGCACTTATTCTAGTAAAAAAAAATTCGAATTAAAAATTCGAATTAATATTTTTCAATTCGAGTTTTTTGTTACTCGAATTGATTAATTCGAATAAATTCGAATTAAAAAATAGTTATTCGAATTAATTCGAATTTTTTAATTATTCGAATAAATGCTACTTAAGTTGGGGTATTTCGGTAACTTTCGATCCGTTCCCTTTTGTTTAATAGAAATAGGAAACGTTCCCTTTTGTTAAAATACCCCCCGAACTAGACGGTGCATCGTCCTCATTTATATGTGCGAAGACTTGTCTGCAATTTGGAACCTTGGAGCAATGAACCAGTATGTTTTAGGATATATTAAGGTATATGTTTTGTGTTTTCTGGAGGAATTTATCATCCGAATCTCAATTTTATAGCAAATCCTTTTTGATTTCTTAATTTTTGGAGATTTAATGTTAGCTGGTAGCTCTTGATTACCACCTTGCAATCAAGAGCTACGGTTTCATTTTTTTGGTTTGCCATCTAGAAACATAAGCTGAAACCAATTTGTCGATGGTTATGATATGTTCGTTAATGTGCGCATTGATGTCTTTAGATGGCATCACTTGAAGAAAGTTTGTCGAAGTTCAAGAAGCAGCAAGAGAAATGCCAGTCGACACTTGTAAGCAATGCTGTTAGAGGTGGATCTTCAAAGCACTCTGCTTCTAAACCTGTACCGGGAAGTGCCTCGGCCTCTGGCCAAGCAAAGCCGCCAGCGCCAACCTATAAAATTCTCCAATGATACGGAACGGCTTCAGCATATTAAATAGCATGCGGAAAGCGCCTGTTGAGGTAATTCTGTGTTTGCAATTTTTTTTTTTTTTTTGTTTGGGGACTGCTCAACATCAAATCCATATTTCTCTTCGGCATTCACTCCGGAGCAAATGAACGAAGCGTGTTATGTGGATGTGAATGCGAACAAGTCTGTGTTTGACAGTTTAAGGAACAATCCTAAAGTGAGCTATGATGGAAAACGATTCTCTTACAAGGTGTGTATGCTGTACTGAGCATAAGCCGTCTGACGGTCTTTTCATGGCTAAGTGCCACGCGTTCTCTTCTTTTTATCCTTCTACAGTCCAAACATGATTTGCGAGACAAAGGATCAACTTCTTGTTTTAGTCAGGAGGTACCCTGAGGGTATTGCTGTCGTCGATCTCAAAGATTCATATCCTAATGTCATGGAGGACTTACAGGTGTAACTCTTTCCATGTTGCTGAATAAATATTTCTCATGTGGATATCGTGACTATGATTCGTCTCCTTCCTGAAAGGAGCGATGCATTTAGCTGGATAAACATTTGTCTTCGACACACATTTCTCAGCCCTTTCGAGAATCATTGTGTCTTGAACATCTTTGTAGTCCTTGAAAGCTATTGGAAAAATCTGGCTGCTATCGAACTTCGACTCCCAAGAGGACATTGCCCACCCAAATGACCCAAGAGCAGTTATCAAAGTCGACGATGACCTAAAACACAGCTGTTTATAAGGGACATCGAACTCCCACGCGATATGCTCGACATTGAAAAGGACCTTCAAAAGAACGGTATGAAGCCAGCCACAAACACTGCCAAGAGACGGGCCATGGCGCAAGTACATGGCATCGCTCCAATGCCTAAGACGAAGAAGAAGAAGCATGAGATTAGCAAGAGAACGAAGCTCACCAACTCTCATCGTCCGTGATTTGCTTACTGGGAAGGACTGAAACTGCTATAATTTTTGGGCTTCTTCATTCTTATACGAGCATTGCATATTATTTGATAAGATTCGAATATAATTGCGTTCGTTGTAATGTTGTGCTTTGGCTTGGGAGCTGACTTATGTCTTCGACTCAGCATATGATATTTTTCCAGATTCTTGTAGTTCTAACTCTTATTTTTCTTGCGCCCTTCATTGAGATTAGTAGTAATGTGGATTGAAGTGAATAACAAACATGAAATCAGTAATAATAACACTAATTTATCTGTCACCAACATGAAATCACTCTCTCTCTCTCTCTCTCTCTCTCTCTCTCTCTCTCTCTCTCTCATATTCATTAGTGAACATTCTTGGCCGGCTTCAAAATTTTGAGTTAACTGTAGATGCATTTCTTCTAGCACAGCATCCGACAAAGTATATACCACAGACTGAAAATAGTGATGATCATGATATGTAATTCTTGCCATTGCTGAAGCTTCTTGTTACTATATTATATATAGAGAGAGAGAGAGAGAGAAAGAGAGGGAGAGATTTTACCAAGACGAGGAAGAGAACAACGGTGAAGATTGCGACAACCCTCCATTCCGTTTTCATACACTGCGCAACTCCAGCCCTACAGCAAGACAATTGGACAAAACGAAAGAAAACGCTTAGTTGATAAACATTTTGTTAAGAGTATTTGGGAAACAAAAAAAAAGAAAGATGCTTACTTGCAAGAATCGCAATTGTAGCACTTGATCGACGGAGAGTTCTTGTAAAGCGTACAGTCTTTGTTGCTGCTCGTCTGGCGAGTGCTTAGGTCGTAGTACGTAGAATTCGCAGCACGATAACCGCAACTAAAACATCAGACTCAAGAAGTGCCATATAACTCATGGACAGAAGACAAACCCTATTACTATTTCCACTTGGACAACTATAAACTGTAAGCCTCCTTACACTGCCCCTTGAAAAACCTAGAATACTCAGTGGGCCCACAAATCCCACCTTCAGCGCAGCAATACTCATCCTTCCCAAACACAGTGCAAGGATCATTACATCCCCCGCCCGTCGACCTAAGCTCTCTCGGGCACTTCCCAACTATGTCTGCAACGCACTTTGGGCCCAAAGTGCAGTTCCCCGAACTAGGGCTGAAATCCATGGGCACGTTGAACCCATCTGCCAATGATATGTCGAAGAAGTCGAGGCTTTGGTAGTTCAATCTGAGGGCGTACTCGGCCACCGTGGCCGGCGGCGAGCCTTAGGTCTGGCAGTGGAGCTTCCCGTCGCAGTCGCCGGTCAGGCACCGACCCTACCCGTCGAAGGTGCACTTGGTTCGAGCCCATATGCGAGCGCCTGTGGTTCCTAGCGGGGCGTTGAGGGTCCAAATTTGGCCGGCGGCGAGTTTCCGGCCGCCGCCCACTGGGAAGGAGACTGCTCAGACTGTGTACGGGCAGTTGTTTCTTATGTCGAAGAGGACTGCGTTTGTTAGGGAGGGTATTGTTATGAGGAGGAGAAAGGCTACGATGATTCTTGACCGGGTTATCATCGATGCTAAAAATGAAGAAATGGTGTTAGGGTTTTTGCTTTAATTAGCTTAGAGAACGACGACACATGAAAGTTGAAACGACGACACTATTATATATTGATAAAAATGTCTCATCGACAAGTACTTCTATTAAATGTGTGCCCAGCAGCCAGGGTTTTCATGACCGGATGGACCGGCCGGTTCCGACCGGTCGGAAATCCGATTCGGTTTCGGTCCGGTCGAAGTTTAATTAAAAAAACAAATGAAAATTAACAAAAATATAAACCAAACGTTGAAATATTGTATAAAATGCATGTGGTCAAGTGGTAAAGAGTTTTACAATTTTGTAGTTGGGCCTAGGTTCGATTCTTTTCCAACCCATTTTACATTTTTATTTATATGAGCCCAATATTTTTTTTAATTAATTTTGACCCCTGAAATTTATAAATTTAATTATTCAGGTCATATTATATACCATTAATTTTAACTATCAACACAATTTCATTTTGTTCAATTATGATCCATATGCTTATAAATTTCATAATTGAAATATGTCATTAAAGCATGTATATTATCGATATTATTTGATGCATTAATTCATAAAATACATATTTATTAAATCTAGAGGTAACGGTTTTACTCCGCTTTGATTCTGGTTTTATACCGATTAAACCACTAAAATTTTCGGTCCGATTCGAAAACCCGGTTTCAGAACCTTGCCAGCAGCAAGCGTTGAATTCTATTGCCGTCTCAAATGTTTTTATGATGCCGTGATGGACTATTATTTATTAGGAAAATTATAAAATTACTAAGTATACATATTTTCGTTTTTGGATTACTATGATAATTGCAAAAGTAGGTCACTAACTTTGTATGTCATAACAATCTTGATTTACATTTTCAACTTTAGGTCACTAAGTATATATTTTTCTATTTTGGGTCACTCATTTAGTAAACAACTTTGTTAATATAGTGGCCGAAAATTGACCTAGTGACCTATAAATAAAAAATATATACTTAGTGACCTAAAATTAAATACATAATCCAAAATAGTTATGGCATACAAAGTTAGTGACCTAATTTTGTAATTATCAAACATAGTGACCAAAAAATGAAAACATGTATAGTTAGCGATCTAATTTTATAATTTTGCCTATTTATTACCATCAAATATGTTCGTTCTTTCCCAGGAAAATTCAATACCAAATATGTTTTTTCGTCTTTACCTTTTTTTTGGTTCTTTATGGTGAAAAACGAATGAATGCCTTCTTGGGCCTCTAGAACTTGGACATTGGCCCGTTATACAACCATGAGGGCCCAATATATTATACGACTCTGACTCGGGCGTTAATATCGAGATTTAGGGCTTCAGCATTTGTTTGGTGAAAAGGAAAAGGAAGATAGGACGCGGCGATTCATCTGAACTGAAGCTCCACGACAATTCTCAAGTTAGCCTCTGATTAGCTGTATATCGAATGAAGACTTTAGATTATTGCCCTTGGCGTATTGTGTTGGAGCTGTTGCCCACGAGATTAATACGTTGATTGATTTCTCGAGTAGCCATTTGAAATGGATATTTTTTAGCTGTTTCTTGTGTTTATTAGCGGTAATTTTATTTTAGCGAGCATTTTCTGTGAATGTGAGCTGTATTTTAGGAGAATTAGGGTGATGTTTCATGTTGAGGTGTTTATGTGGTAGCACTGCCTTTCTTTATCTTGTAGTTTATTCACCGTCTCCTCCGAGTTCATGTTCTACAATGTGATAGTAGGTTTATTTTGCGTTATTATATGCATATAGCATGGTAATAGCTATGGTTATTGTGTTTACCGACCCGGCCCGCATCTTCTTGTCGAAAGATTTCCGACAAACGTCGACAGAACTTACAAGGGGCAGAAGGAAGAAGCAATAGATTGCACGATGAGTACGCGTAAATCCAGCGGAAGACCTTCGGGCACCGATGGTTTCGACTTCTCGTATCGCATGGTGGTCGATTCGAGTAACGTTCATTTTTCGAAAGCTTTTTGAATTCGTGTGTTTTTTTAGGGATTTATACGCTTTTATATAATCTTCTCGTTGATTTTAGCGTACTTTTTCGACTATTAAGGGTAGCAAAAGGCAGCTCAAGGAAAATCTCGACTCTCCACGGTGATCATTACCCAGGTGAAGTATTGATTCATTTTGGCATTAAAATAAGCCCGATTGATTTGAGATTGAGCCGACCTATCATCTTGACTTTATTGTTATTCGAGTGAGTGAGTTCAGTTGGCTAAACATGTAGATATTTCACCAAGTTTTAACGGGAAACTGTGTGTCAAGCCGAACGATGCTTGATATGTTGAAGCATTCTACTAATTGGCCGCCTTAGGAATCAGCCATGAGCTCATTATCGAGCATTCTTCGAAACTTTTACTTCATTGGCTCTATTTTCCTATATGATCAAGTTATTGATCGTTTCATGTAGCACTTGGTCATGTACCTTGATGTGGCGTTTTTGTGTAGAAGAATGTGGAGAGCCTCTCTAAATTTTGTCTGGTGCTCTTCGCTGTAGGCCCTTGTCCAATTTCTCGCTGTCGCTGTTTTTTATTTGCTTGTGCTGCAAGAATTGCTATTTCTTCAGGTTCCGTGTATTCTGGTATTGGTTGCTTCTTATCTCTTGCCTCTGGGAGAAATATGTGAGTCAAAAAAATATCCTTTTATTGGTGTATCCAAGTTTTTGCCTGCCAAATTAGTACCTACCGCTGTCACCTTCCGTTTTTATTTAAAACTTAAGGACGAAGGCAGCCGGTCTACTCTTCTATTTAAAGCAGCGGAGGTCATTTCCTGTAGACGATGGCAGCGGTGGATATGCGGCGGATTGGTCGTTGGCCATTGCATTGTTCCATTTCGATTTCTAATCTGACGATTCGATCCCCAAATTCCAAGATTAGATAAATTAAATGTACAAGTTACACTTTCTTGAATCTGATAATAAAAAGAAAATCATTGAAATCCTTTTCTACAAGATTCATCACGAAGCTCTTTTGGGAGGAGCCCTATTGCGAATGAGGGAAGTTGTTACGCCAATTGCAACTATCTGGACAAGAATTTCTGCTCGAGAAGGAAAAACAGTAAGCAGGCAGAGTTACTATAACCTTAATGTGGTGAAAAACGGCGTTTTTAGTCGATATGAAACTTACTCAGTAGAACGACGACAACTTCAATGCTTGAAAGGTTAAATCTACTCAAATCTTTCATTGTGGCCTGTGCAACAGTTTACCAGGTAAAAGATTGCATTCTACTAAATACTGAAACATATAGGAAGCACAATGCATTGTGCGAAGATTGTGTGTTTCAGAGATGATGGGAGGGTAATAGCGTATGAGGATTGATGGTAGCACCAAAAATGAAGATAAAAATGGAGTACACATTTCTAAAGAGTTTCATGCTCCTAAACAGGCAGCTTGATGCCAGATATAGGAATATCATACCTCAAATGGTTTCCCACTGATGAACAGATCAAAGGCTGCGGCAACAGCAGCGATCAATGAACCAAAAAGATAGAACTTCAGAAGAGTAGATCTGCTGCGCCTTCGTCCTTCAGAGGGAAGTTTTAAATAAAAAATGGAAGGTAACAACGGTAAGTACCAATTTGGCAGGCAAAACTTTGATACACCAATACAAGGATATTTTTGGCTCACCTATTTCTCCCAGGACAAGAGACAAGAAGCAACCAATACCAGAATACACAGAAACTGTAGAAATAGCAATCCCTTTCAGCACAAGCAAATAAAGAACAGCGGCAGCGAGAAATTGGACAAGGGCCTACAGTGAAGAGCACCAGACAAAATTTAGAGAGGCTCTCCACATTCTTATTCACAAAAAAGCCACATCAACGTACATGACCCAGTGCTACATGAAGCAATAAATAACTTGATCAAATAGGAAAATAAAGCCAATAAATTAAAATTTTCAAAGAATGCTCGATAATGAGCTCATGGCTGATTCCTAAGGTGGCCAATTAGCATAATGCTTCAACATATCAAGCATAGTTCGACTTGAGACAAAGTTTTCCGTTCAAACTTCGTGAAATATCTACGTGTTCAGCCAACTGAACTCAGTCACTCGAAATAACAATAAACTCCAAATTCGCACTACAAAAAATGTTATTTCATGTGACTATGTTTTTGTGATAACATGAAAAATCATTATAAAATTAGATTATATGAGGAAATAATATTTTCTCACAATAACAATTATATAATGTGATGAAATTTTTATCCTCATAAGTGAATATATAATATGTGAGGAATTCTTTTTTCATTACATAGTAATATAGTTCCTCACAAAAGCTAAAAATTAATGTGATAGATAAAATCCTCACATATAGTTAATAAATTTCCTAATAATAAATAATTTTTTAATGTGAGGAATATTTTCGTGTTATAACTCGTTTTGTAATTAAAGTTATATAGTGTTATTGTAAATATTGTGGGTTCGAGCTATGCATTTATCTAGTTTATCTTTTAAAAAGTAAAAAAAAAAAGAAAAACCAGCCCGGTTCGCTCAGGTCCAGCCCCGGGGCGCAGCGGGTCAGACCCGGTTCGCTCGGGTCAGACCCGGCTCTGGCGGGTCCAGCCCGGTGCGCGGCGGGTCCAACCCGGGGCGGGCTGGTCCCGGGTCCGCTAAAAAAATAATCGGGTCGGGTCCCGGGTCCGGCCAAACCCAACCCATACCCGGCCCGGTTGCCATCCATTAGTACATCATGGTAATTGTGATAAAAATATTTTTAATGTGAGGAATATTTCGTATTATATATCATGGTTATTGTGAGGAAAATTATTTTAATGTGAGGCATATTTTCGTAGTATATATCATGGTAATTATGAGGAAAAATATATTTAAAGTGACGAACTTTTTGTTGCATTTATACGTTTAAATGTGAAGAAGTTCAAAATATGTGACAAAATAGTACATCTACTGTGAGAAATATTTCGTCACAATAAGAATTTTATGCGAGGAAAATCACTCACATATGTCAAATGTGAGGAAATAAAATATCGTCACATTAGGCGCGATTTGATCTTATGCCACGGGCCATTGGTGACGAGCCGGTGACGAAAAGTTTTCCTCACATTAAATTTATGTGACGAAAATTTAATCTTTTGTGAGGAAAAAAATCGCCGCATAAGATGACTTTTTTTGTAGCGTCGGTCAGCTCAATTTCAACTCAAAAACACAATTGAACATACTCAGGCATATTTTAATGCCAAAATCAATCAATACTTCACCTGGGTAAAGATCAACATGGAGAGTCGAGATTTTCCTTGCGCTACCTTTTGGTACCCTTAACAGTTGAAAAAAGTAAGCTAAAATCACCGAGAAGATTCATAAAAGCGTATAAATCCCTAAAAAAACACACGAATTCAAAAAGCTTTCGGAAAATGAACGTTACTCAAATCGACCACCATGCGATACGAGAAGTCGGAACCATCGGTGCCTGAAGGTCTTCCGCTTACGGATTTACGCGTACTCATCGTGCAATCTATTGCTTCTTCCTTCTGCCCCTTGCAAATTCTGACCTTTGTCGGAAATCTTTCGACAAGAAGATGCGGGCCGGGTCGGTAAACACAATAACCATAGCTATTACCACGCTATATGCATATAATAACGCAAAATAAACCTACTATCACATTGTAGAACATGAACTCAGAGGAGACGGTGAATAAACTACAAGATAAAGAAAGGCAGTGCTACTACATAAACACCTCAACATGAAACATCACCCTAATTCTCCTAAAATACAGCTCATTCACAGAAAATGCTCGCTAAAACTAAATTACCGCTAATAAACACAAGAAACAGCTAAAAAATATCCATTTCAAATGGCTACTCGAGAAATCAATCAACGTATTAATCTCGTGGGCAACAGCTCCAACACAATACGCCAAGGGCAATAATCTAAAGTCTTCATTCGATATACAGCTAATCAGAGGCTAACTTGAGAATTGTCGTGGAGCTTCAGTTCAGATGAATCGCCGCGTCCTATCTTCCTTTTCCTTTTCACCAAACAAATGCTGAAGCCCTAAATCTCGATATTAACGCCCGAGTCAGAGTCGTATAATATAGTGTGCCCTCATGGTTGTATAACGGGCCCATGTCCAAGTTCTAGAGGCCCAATAAGACATTCAGTCGTTTTTCACCATAAAGAACCAAAAAAAGACAAACTTTTTCTAAGATGTAACCCAAGATCGTTGCTAAGCATAGTGAAGGGTCAACGCTCGTATTCGGATAACTACATAGCTTTTTCTTTTTTCTAACACGTTCATTTTTCATTTCTCGACGTTCCTCCAATGATCATGTTCTTTTCTTTTACTTGCGGACGTCGTGATCGTTTAACTACATATCTTTTCTTTATATAAAAGAGGGTATCCACCGATTGGTAGCCAGTTTCATGTAGGTATCCGGTCACCGTCTCCCATTGATTAAAAAGTCATATTAAATAAATAATTCCATAACAAATTCTTCATTGGTTGTACAATCGGTTAGTAGACCTTCATTACTCTTATCTTGTTCGAATCTCCGTGAAATAAACTTATTTGTCTGACTTTCTCCTCTGTAAACCCTGCAAAAGCACATATTTATGCTTTGACCTATGTGTAGATGGCTCTGTTATGGATGTTATTTTATTTGTTCTTATTACTTATTGCCTACATGAATAATTAGTTGCTACGTGGATAAAATAAGTTTACATAGATTATTTCTACTTCTTCAACGGACTTGAGGCGGCTTTCTTTAATGTTATTTTCTCTTGCGTTTCAGTTGGAATAGTTGCGCACCGCCGTACTCTGATAAGTTTCTGAGTTTGCAGCGAAGTTTGTCTCCAAAACTATATTAAGTAAATTGTTCTCTATATTTTACTTATATATGTAGTTATATGAATAAGAGAAAATAAGTACTTATTATTTAAATTCATCATGGGTAGAGACACTATTGCTGAGATAATAACCTCTATACGAAATGCTGATATGGATAGAAAAAGAGTTGTTCGCATAGCATCGACTAATATTACCGAAAATATTGTTAAAATACTTTTGCGAGAAGGTTTTATCGAAAACGTCAGAAAACATCGAGAAAAAAATCAATTTTTTTTGGTTTTAACCTTGCGCCATAGAAGAAATAGGAAAAGGCCCTATAGAAATTTTTTAAATTTAAAACGGATCAGTCGACCCGGTCTACGAATCTATTCTAACTCTCAACGAATTCCTAGAATTTTAGGCGGGATAGGGATTGTAATTCTTTCTACTTCTCGAGGTATAATGACAGACCGGGAGGCTCGACTAGAAGGAATCGGTGGAGAAATTTTGTGTTATATATGGTAATTCTTTTAATATTCAAATGGGATCGGAAACCTTTTCTTTTTTGTAAAAAAAAGGGGGGAGGTGAATTGTCTAATATAATTTCTCCTCTATTAGTTGATACTTCAAGGGGGCTTTACCTGGAATGAAAGAACAAAAATGGATTCATGAAGGTTTAATTACTGAATCGCTTCCAAATGGCATGTTCCGGGTTCGATTAGATAATGAAGATCTAATTCTAGGTTATGTTTCAGGAAAGATACGACGTAGTTTTATACGCATACTGCCAGGAGATAAAGTCAAAATTGAAGTAAGTCGTTATGATTCAACCAGAGGGCGTATAATTTATCGACTCCGAAACAAAGATTCGAAAGATTAGGACTTTATTTTAGTTCTATCATCAGCTATGGGTTCGAATCTAAGGGAAATTCTAGACAATGTTTATTATCCTATATAAGTATCATTCACCCCATTTGATGTTTTACACGTGACCAGGGCCATCGTAAACTCCGAGTGAATACCATCAGACACACAACCGCAAAACGAAGGAAAATGTGTGAAGGCGTTTCCAAATCATGTCTCCTCCCAAATCACACGAAACGTCGGGCAAAAAACCATTGCCGCATCACCTGCCTAGGTTCCCCACTAAAAAAAACAGTTTAATTAGTGACGGGGATAATTTTCATTGCGAAAGCAACAAAAATAAATGATTCTCACGGGGATGAAGTTCAGAAACGACTTGTTTCCTCTTTCGGTGCAATATCCAAATGTTTGTTGTTTTTTCGCACAAAATATGATCCCCTTCCATTGAATGAGGTGTCAAGATGATTGCGCGACCTCTTTAGCCTCTTCGATAGCATCCAAACGTGTCTTCTAGTAAACAGACCTTAAGTTGTCTGGGTCGAATGAAATTTAAAGAAATAAAAAGGCACAAACCTGCATGCCCCAAAGCAGATAATAAAAAATATATCATCATAATATATAATTTATAATGGAATTAAAGAATGACGTTTTGGTGACCCACCGGTTCATCAGAAATTGCTATTTTGGGATTACCAATTGACGCAATGGCGACACTAAGTCGATTTCTCAATCTCCCACTATAGGTTCTTGCTCTAACCATGGCTGCCTCAATAAGCTTCACTTCTCCCAGTAATTTGAGCACGATCTGTTATGTATCCACAAAATATCCATCGACTTAGGGCAGTGGGACCGAAGAACTGTGGCTGCGAGTATGAGATAAACCTCTTTAATTGAATAGGATGGCAACCTGCAATGTTAGCAAAGAGTTAAAAGATGCTCTTGTCCAGACAATGCATCCCAAAGGACATCAAACCTCAAGACGAAATTATGCCAATGTTCCAGCTTTTCTGTTCGAAATGGATGCATGTACAGCAAATGAAGAATATGCGCATACCTGCGTGCAAGCTCCAATCACACTGCCGCAAATGTTAGACATGCGCATGGAGTTTCGAACTGAATATCCATGCGCTAACACTGGAAACAAAAGGAAGAGTTAAGACACGACATCTTGCTCAATTTCGAAACTCAATAGTCATAGCATAGGCTCACATCTTTACCCGCCAAAGATAAAAGTTCAGTTTAACAATTGATGGACATTTTATTTCCAATTGCATCACGTCTGAAAAGGCAGAATATCTGATCCTTGGGAGTGTTCACACAGATCCCCTGCAGAGGAAATTTTTATTTGTTAATGATTCACTGTTTTTACGATAAACAACCAAAGTAAAATAAAAGCCAATGGACAAATGGAAAGCCCGTCCAAAAGACAACCAACAACAAACATAACCAAAGTAAAATTAAATGGCAGGTACCTAAAGGCGCGAGAATCGCGCTTCTCATGATCGACAAGACAAATGAACATGGACGCAAGATGATTAATGTATTTCGTAACATCGCCGGCGTCGTCCTCTCCATTCATCTTCTTCTCTGACTGATTGCCTTTTGTTTATTCTCAGAGCACTTGATGCAATAAATACCGCTGCATCTGCACGCTCTGTCCCACACACCAACGACACAACGCGCACGATGAAAGCATAATCAATAACTACATCAACAAAAATCGCAAAACACAACAACCTTGATCGACACGTGGTGTGCTAATATGATTTGCAAGTGCGACAAGTGATAATATAAAATGAATACCTATTTACAATCACCAACGTGCGACAGGCAGTGTGTTAGGGTGTGTGCCCTCGGAATGCCATACGAGGACTAGGAATAGTATAGGGCGCACAATAATGTATAGGTCGATAGACAGTCTTATTGTATATACTGTTAAAATAAAGTAGTGAATATTATTTTCATTATAATAAAGTCTGCTTGGCATCTGGCGGTGCGATAAATAAAACACCCGAATGTTTGAGTTGGACGTCTGATTCTCGTGGGGACGAGGGAGGAGACACCGGACGGTCCTTAATCTCAGCATTAAATAAAAGCCCGTAAGTCTAAAGATTCTAGGCGGGTGACTAGATATCCGAATATGACTTATACATTGACGACCACATAGTATGTGTCACCGATTACCTGAGAGGTTGTGGGTCGTGATGGAGATATCGATGATCGGAGAGATCGCGTAGTCGGACATTCGGCTCATATTCGTCTGGATCACATGACTAGGATGTTATCAATGATTGAACGAATGACTATTGTAGCCTCAGATCGATAGGGTCACTAACGGATTTGCTTTCGCGATTTCGGTTTGTCGCTAGTTGGCTAGGTCCGCAAGTGTTCGGAAATGGGACACGGGCCAGCGACGAAACGCAACTAACTTTACGGAGGTGATTGCCGAGCTTTGACTGCTATCGGGATTCACTGCCTATATTCGTATAGGTTAACGTCCTATGAGGTAATTGGACTATGACGATTGTAAAGCCTTCGGCCGACGCTTGGAAAACTCGCTCGTATTAGATACGGAGCAGAGTTTAAATAATCGGTTGTGTCTCAATTATAACATAGAGTTGGGTTAGTGAGTTTGACATAACATGGCTCTCACCTAACCGGGACGCAAGTGAAAGGCGTAAGATGTATTTAAATGTATACACTATAGTCGGTTCACCCGAATTTCGATTGGATCAAAATTCATTTTCAACTGGAATCTGTCCGGTACCGCGGGATTGGCTAGGCAAATACCGGGACTCGCGGATTCCTCCCGTGCCAGTTGAGACGGACCTAGAGAGTCGCGCTTAAAAATGGTAATGAACTTGAACGAAAACGGCGGGCTTTTCTCTAGAACCTAACGAATGGGATTCGTTGAGGTAGTGGCAAATTTGATACGAGGTGTCGATGATTTAGTTAAATTCCGATGATGGTCACGGGAATAATTGGGACTTGAGATTGTCTTAAGTGTTGAATTAATTAACTAAATGGGGCTCAATTGTAATTAAAATAATTAGATTGGATTTAATTATTTTATTACTTAAATTGAGGGACTAAATTGAGAAATTAAAAACCTCATGGGCTTAAATGAAATATTTGCATGTTGACTTGGTCTTGGACATGTGTATGATTCCTAGCTTGCCACATTGGATGAGGTGGCATGTGAGTCATACTCTTGGCTTTGATGTGAGCATGACAAGTGTTAAATATAAATCAATAAACTAACCTTAGTAGATTTTTACTACAAGGAAAATGAGACACCTCATGAGCTAAGGGGAAATAAATAAGATACATGCATAAATGTGAAAGAAAGACCATGCAACCTTAGGTTCTCTAAGTTGAAAAACAAGATACATGCTCTCAACAAGCCATTTTATACTTGCCACGTCAAGCCACGGGATCATTCGACAAAGCCCGACGCCCGAATCGAACTGCGTCTAGCCATCGGGAGCAGTCTCGGAGGTTCAATCAAGGACATACCAGTGTGACAATCTAGCCCGGAGGCCCCGGGAACCAGAAGAGGCGCTGCGACGTCCATCTGAGGTGAAATCACGTTCATCGACAGTATGTTTCGAACCCTTCTGATTTGATTTTACGAAAAATACCAAACGATATCGGAATGATGCGAAAGACCCCTCGTTACGATCGTTGGGAAGTGTAATCAATCTGGAAAATTTGGTATTGATCTAAAATCATTTCGGTTGTCAAACTGTCAAAAGTCGGCAGACTGCCGCTTTAGCCGAATTGATAATTTCGAACCACCGATTTGATTTTGCGAATAATACCAACGACTTCGGAATTATTTGAAAGACCCCTCGTCGCGACCCCCGGGAAGTGTAGAATCAATCTGGAAAATTTGGCACTATAATATCAGATTGGGGAGGAAGATCAGAATTAGAGATTGATAGAAAAGCAAGGATATGGGCTCGCGTGAGCAGGAAACAAAAAATATCTATTTTAGTTCTATCATCAGCTATGGGTTCGAATCTAAGGGAAATTCTAGACAATGTTTATTATCCTGAAATTTTTTTGTCTTTTCTGAATGATAAGGAGATAAAAAAAATTGGGTCAAAAGAAAATGCTATTTTGGAGTTTTATCAACAATTTACTTGTGTAGGCGGGGATCCAGTATTTTCTGAATCCTTATGTAAGGAATTACAAAAGAAGTTCTTTCAACAAAGATGTGAATTAGGAAGGATTGGTCGACGAAATATGAACCGAAGACTTAACCTTGATATACCCCAGAACAATACATTTTTGTTGCCACGAGACATATTGGCAGCCGCTGATCATTTGATTGGACTTAAATTTGGAATGGGTACACTTGACGATATGAATCATTTAAAAAATAAACGCATTCGTTCTGTAGCGGATCTTTTACAAGATCAATTCGGATTATCTCTGGTTCGTTTAGAAAATGTGGTTCGAGGAACTATATGTGGAGCAATTCGCCATAAATTGATACCGACTCCTCAGAATTTGGTAACTTCAACTCCATTAACAACCACTTATGAATCTTTTTTTGGTTTACATCCCTTATCTCAAGTTTTAGATCGAACTAATCCATTGACACAAATAGTTCATGGGAGAAAATTGAGTTATTTAGGTCCTGGAGGACTAACAGGGCGAATAACTTCAACCTTTTCAACTGCTAGTGAAAGAACGAAATCAGGATATATACCAATACCTAGTACGGGTAAAAAAATGGATATCGAAAGAAATAACTCTCGTGGTCCAGAATCCAAAAAAGACGAGTTTGGAATATGAAATATCTTATATCCATAGAACATCTGCCGTAACATAGATAATAAATAAATAGGCGTTAATATCATTCCAATTGCCATTACAAAAATAATTAGGAGTTTAGTCATTAAAAGATATTTTGGACTACTAATTAGTCCAAAAAAGATTATTAATTCAGCAACAAAACCACTCATACCCGGTAATGCAAGGGAGGCCATTGAAAAGCTACTGAACATCGTGAATATTTTTGGCATTGGAATA